>CM074107.1:12040000-12510658 GCA_037178635.1 Bombus dahlbomii | reverse complement strand
GTTAAAATTGGACGAAAGATCGCGTTTTGCGATAGCCTGGGCTTGCTTCCACGCTGAAAAAGGTTTCCACTGCATTTGGCGTGTAAAATGGAGCGATAAGTGCGTTTAAACTTTGAAATATCTCTAACTGGGATGGAAAAATACACACAAAATTAGTTAAAATATGATGAAAGATCGTATTTTACGTGCGCCTGGCTTGTTTCCACGCTGAAAAATGATTACACTGCATTTGGCGTGCAGGATCGCGTTAAACGAGCGTTTATACGTCGAAATATGTCAGACGGAATGGAAATTACACAGAATTTTCGTTAAAATTGGATGGATGATCGCGTTTTGCGTGCGCCTGGGGTTGAATCCACGCTGAAACAGGCTTCCACCGCATTTGGCGTGTAAAATCGAGTTAAACGAGCGCTTAAACGAAGAAATATCTCCAACGGGGTGGAAATTACACAGAATTTTCGTTAAAATTGGACGAAAGATCGCGTTTGCGATAGCCCTGGGCTTGTTTCCACGCTGAAAAGGCTTCCACTGCATTTGGCGTGTAAAATAGAGTTAAACCAGCATTTATACGTCGAAATATGTCAGACGGGATGGAAATTACACAGAATTTTCGTTAAAATTCGATGAAAGATCGCTTTTTACGTGCGCCTGGGCTTGTTTCCACGCTGCAATTTGCTTCCGCTGTGTTTGGCGTGTAAAATTGAGATAAATGCATGTTTAAGCGTGGAAATATCTTCAACGGGATGAAAATTACACAGAATTTTCGTTAAAATTCGATGAAAGATCCCGTATCGCGATCGCCTGGGCTTGTTTCCACGCTGAAGAAGGCTTCCACTGCATTTGGCGTGTAAAATCGAGTTAAACCAGAGTTTATACGTGGAAATATGTCAGACGGGATGGAAATTACAGAGGATTTTCGTTAAAATTGGATGGAAGATCGCGTTTTCCGTGCGCCTGGGCTTGTTTCCACGCTGAAAGAGCCTTCCAATGTACTTGGTGTGTAAAATTGAGTTAAATGAGCGTTTAAACGTCGAAATATCTCCAACGGGATGGAAATTACACAGAATTTTCGTTAAAATTCGATGAAAGATCGCTTTTTACGTGCGCCTGGGCTTGTTTCCACGCTGCAATTTGCTTCCGCAGTGTTTGGCGTGTAAAATTGAGATAAATGCATGTTTAAGCGTGGAAATATCTCCAACGGGATGCAAATTACACAGAATTTTCGTTAAAATTGGATGGAAGATCGCGTTTTGCGTGCGCCTGGGCTTGAATCCACGCTGAAGAATGCTTCCACTGCATTTGGCGTGTAAAATCGCGTTACACGAGCGTTTATACGTCGAAATATGTCAGACGGGATGGAAATTACACAGAATTTTCGTTAAAATTCGATGAAAGATCGCGTTTTTCGTGCGCCTGGGATTGTTTCCACGCTGAAAAAGGCTTCCGCTGCATTTCGCGTCTAAAATTGAGATAAATGCATGTTTAAGCGTCGAAATATCTCCAACGGGGTGGAAATTACACAAAATATTCGTTAAAATTGGATGGAAGATCGCGTTTTGCGTTCGCCTGGGCTTGAATCCACGCTGAAAGAGGCTTCCACTGCATTTGGCGTGTAAAATGGAGCGATAAGTGCGTTTAAACTTTGAAATATCTCTAACGGGATGGAAAATACACACAAAATTAGTTAAAATATGATGAAAGATCGTATTTTACGTGCGCCTGGGCTTGTTTCCACGCTGAAAAAGGCTTCCATTGCATTTGGCGTGTAAAATCGAGTTAAATGAGCGTTTAAACGTCGAAATATCTCCAACGGGATGGAAATTACAGAGGATTTTCGTTAAAATTGGACGAAAGATCGCGTTCTGCGATCGCCTGGGCTTGTTTCCACGCTGAAAGAGCCTTCCACTGTACTTGGTGTGTAAAATTGAGTTAAATGAGCGTTTAAACGTCGAAATATCTCCAACGGGATGGAAATTACACTGAATTTTCGTTAAAATTGGAAGAAAGATCGCGTTTTGCGATAGCCTGGGCTTGTTTCCACGCTGAAAAAGGCTTCCATTGCATTTGGCGTGTAAAATCGAGTTAAATGAGCGTTCAAACGTCGAAATATGTCAGGCGGGATGGAAATTACAGAGGATTTTCGTTAAAATTGGACGAAAGATCGCGTTCTGCGATCGCCTGGGCTTGTTTCCACGCTGATAGAGCCTTCCACTATACTTGGTGTGTAAAATTGAGTTAAATGAGCGTTTAAACGTCGAAATATCTTCAACGGGATGGAAATTACACAGAATTTTCGTTAAAATTCGATGAAAGATCGCTTTTTAAGTGCGCCTGGGCTTGTTTCCACGCTGCAATGTGCTTCCGCTGTGTTTGGCGTGTAAAATTGAGATAAATGCATGTTTAAGCGTGGAAATATCTTCAACGGGATGAAAATTACACAGAATTTTCGTTAAAATTGGATGGAAGATCGCGTTTTGCGTGCGCCTGGGATTGAATCCACGCTGCAATTTACTTCCGCTGTGTTTGGCGTGTAAAATTGAGATAAATGCATGTTTAAGCGTGGAAATATCTTCAACGGGATGAAAATTACACAGAATTTTCGTTAAAATTGGATGGAAGATCGCGTTTTGCGTGCGCCTGAGATTGAATCCACACTGAAACAGGATTCCACCGCATTTGGCGTGTAAAATCGAGTTAAACGAGCGTTTAAACGTCGAAATATCTCCAACGGGGTGGAAATTACACAGAATTTTCGTTAAAATTCGATGAAAGATCGCGTTTTGCGATAGCCTGGACTTGTTTCCACGCTGAAAAAGGCTTCCACTGCATTTGGCGTGTAAAATCGAGTTAAACGAGCGTTTATACGTCGAAATATTTCAGACGGGATGGAAATTACAGAGGACTTTCGTTAAAATTGGACGAAAGATCGCGTTTTGCGATCCCCTGGGCTTGTTTCCACGCTGAAAGAGCCTTTCACTGTACTTGGTGTGTAAAATTGAGTTAAATGAGCGTTTAAACGTCGAAATATCTCCAACGGGATGGATATTACACAGAATTTTCGTTAAAAATGGATGGAAGATCGCGTTTTGCGTGCGCCTGGGATTGAATCCACACTGAAACAGGCTTCCACCGCATTTGGCGTTTAAAACCGAGTTAAACGAGCGTTTAAACGTCGAAATATCTCCAACGGGGTGGAAATTACACAGAATTTTCGTTAAAATTGGAAGAAAGATCGCGTTTTGCGATAGCCTGAACTTGTTTCCACGCTGAAAAAGGCTTCCATTGCATTTGGCGTGTAAAATCGAGTTAAACGAGCGCTTAAACGTCTAAATATCTCCAACGGGGTGGAAATTACACAGAATTTTCGTTAAAATTGGACGAAAGATGGCGTTTTGCGATAGCCTGGGCTTGCTTCCACGCTGAAAAAGGTTTCCACTGCATTTGGCGTGTAAAATGGAGCGATAAGTGCGTTTAAACTTTGAAATATCTCTAACGGGATGGAAAATACACACAAAATTAGTTAAAATATGATGAAAGATCGTATTTTACGTGCGCCTGGGCTTGTTTCCACGCTGAAAAATGATTGCGCTGCATTTGGCGTGCAGGATCGCGTTAAACGAGCGTTTATACGTCGAAATATGTCAGACGGAATGGAAATTACACAGAATTTTCGTTAAAATTGGATGGAAGATCGCGTTTTGCGTGCGCCTGGGGTTGAATCCACGCTGAAACAGGCTTCCACCGCATTTGGCGTGTAAAATCGAGTTAAACGAGCGCTTAAACGAAGAAATATCTCCAACGGGGTGGAAATTACACAGAATTTTCGTTAAAATTGGACGAAAGATCGCGTTTTGCGATAGCCTGGGCTTGTTTCCACGCTGAAAAAGGCTTCCACTGCATTTGGCGTGTAAAATCGAGTTAAACCAGAGTTTATACGTGGAAATATGTCAGACGGGATGGAAATTACAGAGGATTTTCGTTAAAATTGGATGGAAGATCGCGTTTTCCGTGCGCCTGGGCTTGTTTCCACGCTGAAAGAGCCTTCCAATGTACTTGGTGTGTAAAATTGAGTTAAATGAGCGTTTAAACGTCGAAATATCTCCAACGGGATGGAAATTACACAGAATTTTCGTTAAAATTCGATGAAAGATCGCTTTTTACGTGCGCCTGGGCTTGTTTCCACGCTGCAATTTGCTTCCGCAGTGTTTGGCGTGTAAAATTGAGATAAATGCATGTTTAAGCGTGGAAATATCTCCAACGGGATGCAAATTACACAGAATTTTCGTTAAAATTGGATGGAAGATCGCGTTTTGCGTGCGCCTGGGCTTGAATCCACGCTGAAAAATGCTTCCACTGCATTTGGCGTGTAAAATCGCGTTAAACGAGCGTTTATACGTCGAAATATGTCAGACGGGATGGAAATTACACAGAATTTTCGTTAAAATTCGATGAAAGATCGCGTTTTTCGTGCGCCTGGGATTGTTTCCACGCTGAAAAAGGCTACCGCTGCATTTGGCGTGTAAAATCGAGCGATAAGTGCGTTCAAACTCGAAATATCTCTAACGGGATGGAAAATACAGAGAAAATTAGTTAAAATATGATGAAAGATCATATTTTACGTGCGCCTGGGCTTTTTAAACGCTGAAAAAGGCTTCCACTGCATTTGGCGTGTAAAATCGAGTTAAACCAGCGTTTATACGTCGAAATATGTCAGACGGGATGGAAATTACAGAGGATTTTCGTTAAAATTGGACGACAGATCGCGTTTTTCGTGCCCCTGGGATTGTTTCCACGCTGAAAAAGGCTTCCGCTGCATTTGGCGTGTAAAATCGAGCGATAAGTGCGTTCAAACTCGGAATATCTCTAACGGGATGGAAAATACAGAGAAAATTAGTTAAAATATGATGAAAGATCGTATTTTACGTGCGCCTGGGCTTGTTTCCACGCTGAAAAATGCTTCCACTGCATTTGGCGTGTAAAATCGCGTTAAACGAGTGGTTATACGTCGAAATATGTCAGACGGGATGGAAATTACACAGAATTTCGTTAAAATTCGATGAAAGATCGCGTTTTGCGATCGCCTGGGCTTGTTTCCACGCTGCAATTTACTTCCGCTGTATTTGGCGTGTAAAATTGAGATAATGCATGTTTAAGCGTGGAAATATCTCCAACGGGGTGGAAATTACACAGAATTTTCGTTAAAATTCGATGAAAGATCGCTTTTTACGTGCGCCTGGGCTTGTTTCCACGCTGCAATTTGCTTCCGCAGTGTTTGGCGTGTAAAATTGAGATAATGCATGTTTAAGCGTGGAAATATCTCCAACGGGATGCAAATTACACAGAATTTTCGTTAAAATTGGATGGAAGATCGCGTTTTGCGTGCGCCTGGGCTTGAATCCACGCTGAAAAATGCTTCCACTGCATTTGGCGTGTAAAATCGAGTTAAACGAGCGCTTAACGTCTAAATATCTCCAACGGGGTGGAAATTACACAGAATTTTCTTTAAAATTGGACGAAAGATCGCGTTTTGCGATAGCCTGGGCTTGCTTCCACGCTGAAAAAGGTTTCCACTGCATTTGGCGTGTAAAATGGAGCGATAAGTGCGGTTTAAACTTTGAAATATCTCTAACGGATGGAAAATACACACAAAATTAGTTAAAATATGATGAAAGATCGTATTTTACGTGCGCCTGGGCTTGTTTCCACGCTGAAAAATGATTACACTGCATTTGGCGTGCAGGATCGCGTTAAACGAGCGTTTATACGTCGAAATATGTCAGACGGAATGGAAATTACACAGAATTTTCGTTAAAATTGGATGGAAGATCGCGTTTCCGTGCGCCTGGGCTTGTTTCCACGCTGAAAGAGCCTTCCAATGTACTTGGTGTGTAAAATTGAGTTAAATGAGCGTTTAAACGTCGAAATATCTCCAACGGATGGAAATTACACAGAATTTTCGTTAAAATTCGATGAAAGATCGCTTTTTACGTGCGCCTGGGCTTGTTTCCACGCTGCAATTTGCTTCCGCAGTGTTGGCGTGTAAAATTGAGATAAATGCATGTTTAAGCGTGGAAATATCTCCAACGGGATGCAAATTACACAGAATTTTCGTTAAAATTGGATGGAAGATCGCGTTTTGCGTGCGCCTGGGCTTGAATCCACGCTGAAAAATGCTTCCACTGCATTTGGCGTGTAAAATCGCGTTAAACGAGCGTTTATACGTCGAAATATGTCAGACGGGATGGAAATTACACAGAATTTTCGTTAAAATTCGATGAAAGATCGCGTTTTCGTGCGCCTGGGATTGTTTCCACGCTGAAAAAGGCTTCCGCTGCATTTGGCGTGTAAAGAATCGAGCGATAAGTGCGTTCAAACTCGAAATATCTCTAACGGGATGGAAAATACAGAGAAAATTAGTTAAAATATGATGAAAGATCATATTTTACGTGCGCCTGGGCTTTTTAAAACGCTGAAAAGGCTTCCACTGCATTTGGCGTGTAAAATCGAGTTAAACCAGCGTTTATACGTCGAAATATGTCAGACGGATGGAAATTACAGAGGATTTTCGTTAAAATTGGACGACAGATCGCGTTTTCGTGCCCCTGGGATTGTTTCCACGCTGAAGAGCCTTCCACTGTACTTGGTGTGTAAAATTGAGTTAAATGAGCGTTTAATCGTCGAAATATCTCCAACGGATGGAAATTACACAGAATTTTCGTTAAAATTCGATGAAGATCTCTTTTACGTGCGCCTGGGCTTGTTTCCACGCTGCAATTTGCTTCCGCTGTGTTTGGCGTGTAAAATTGTGATAAATGCATGTTTAAGCGTGGAAACATCTCCAACGGGATGGCAAATACAGAGAAATTAGTTCAAATATGATGAAAGATCGTATTTTACGTGCGCCTGGGATTGTTTCCACGCTGAAAAAGGCTTCCGCTGCATTTGGCGTGGTAAAACCGAGCGAAAAGTGCGTTTGAACTTCGACATATCTCTAAACGGGATGGAAAATACTGAAGAATATTATTTAAAATATGATGAAAGATCGTATTTTACGTGCGCCTGGGCTTGTTTCCACGCTGAAAAAGGCTTCCACTGCATTGGCGTGTAGAATCGAGTTAAACCAGCGTTTATACGTCGAAATATGTCAGACGGGATGGAAATTACAGAGGATTTTCGTTAAAATTGGACGAAAAGATCGCGTTTTGCGATCGCCTGGGCTTGTTTCCACGCTGAAAGAGCCTTCCACTGTACTTGGTGTGTAAAATTGAGTTAAATGAGCGTTAAACGTCGAAATATCTCCAACGGGATGGAAATTACAGAGGATTTTCATTTAAATTGGACGAAAGATCGCGTTTTGCGATCGCCTGGGCTTGTTTCCACGCTGAAAGAGCCTTCACCTGTACTTGGTGTGTAAAATTGAGTTAAATGAGCGTTTAAGCGTGGAAATATCTCCCAACGGGATGGAAATTACACAGAATTTTCGTTAAAATTCGATGAAAGATCGCTTTTTACGTGCGCCTGGGCTTGTTTCCACGCTGAAAGAGCCTTCCAATGTACTTGTGTGTAAAATTGAGTTAAATGAGCGTTTAAAACGTCGAAATATCTCCAACGGGATGGGAAATTACACAGAATTTTCGTTAAATTCGATGAAAGATCTCTTTTTACGTGCGGCTGGGCTTGTTTCCACGCTGCAATTTGCTTCCGCTGTGTTTGGCGTGTAAAATTGTGATAAATGCATGTTTAAGCGTGGAAACATCTTCCAACGGGATGAAAAATACAATGAAAATTAGTTAAAATATGATGAAAGATCGCATTTTACGTGCGCCTGGGCTTGTTTCCACGCTGAAAAAGGCTTCCACTGCACTTGGCGTGTATAATCGAGCGATAAGTGCGTTTAAACTTCGAAATATCTCTAACGGGATGGAAAATACAGAGAAAATTAGTTCAAATATGATGAAAGATCGTATTTTACGTGCGCCTGGGATTGTTTCCACGCTGAAAAAGGCTTCCGCTGCATTTGGCGTGTAAAACCGAGCGAAAAGTGCGTTTGAACTTCGACATATCTCTAACGGGATGGAAATACTGAAAATATTATTTAAAATATGATGAAAGATCGTATTTTACGTGCGCCTGCGCTTGTTTCCACACTGAAAAAGGCTTCCACTGCATTTAGCGTGTAAAACCGAGCGAAAAGTGCGTTTAAACGTCGAATTATCTCCAACGGGATGGAAATTACACAGAATTTTCTTTAAAATTCGATGAAAAATCGCTTTTTACGTGCGCCCGGGCTTGTTTCCACGCTGAAAGAGCCTTCCACTGTACTTGGTGTGTAAAATTGAGTTAAATGAGCGTTTAAACCTCGAAATATCTCCAACGGGATGGAAATTACAGAGGATTTTCATTAAAATTGGATGAAAGATCGCGTTTTTCGTGCGCCTGGGACGGTTTCCACGCTGCAATTTGCTTCCACTGTGTTTCGCGTGTAAAATTGAGATAAATGCATGTTTAAGCGTGGAAATATCTCCAACGGGATGCAAATTACACAGAATTTTCGTTAAAATTCGATGAAAGATCGCTTTTTACGTGCGCCTGGGCTTGTTTCCACGCTGAGAAATGCTTCCACTGCCCTTGGCGTGTAAAATCGAGCGATAAGTGCGTTTAATCTTCGAAATATCTCTAACGGGATGGAAAATACAGAGAAAATTAGTTAAAATATGATGAAAGATCGTATTTTACGTGCGCCTGGGCTTGTTTCCACGCTGAAAAATGCTTCCACTGCATTTGGCGTGTAAAATAGCGTTAAACGAGTGTTTATACGTCGAAATATACAAGACGGGATGGAAATTACACAGAATTTTCGTTAAAATTCGATGAAAGATCCCGTGTCGCGATCGCCTGGGCTTGTTTCCACGCTGAAGAAGGCTTCCACTGCATTTGGCGTGTAAAATCCAGTTAAACCAGCGTTTGTACGTCGAAATATGTCAGACGGGATGGAAATTACAGAGGATTATCGTTAAAATTGGATGGAAGATCGCGTTTTGCGTGCGCCTGGGATTGCTTCCACGCTGAAAACGGCTTCCGCTGCATTTGACGTGTAAAATGGAGCGATAAGTGCGTTTAAACTTCGAAATATCTCTAACGGGATGGAAAATACAGAGAAAATTAGTTAAAATATGATGAAAGATCGTATTTTACGTGCGCCTGGGCTTGTTTCCACGCTGAAAAATGCTTCCACTGCATTTGGCGTCTAAAATAGCGTTAAACGAGTGTTTATACGTCGAAATATACAAGACGGGATGGAAATTACACAGAATTTTCGTTAAAATTCGATGAAAGATCCCGTGTCGCGATCGCCTGGGCTTGTTTCCACGCTGAAGAAGGCTTCCACTGCATTTGGCGTGTAAAATCGAGTTAAACCAGCGTTTATACGTCGAAATATGTCAGACGGGATGGAAATTACAGAGGATTTTCGTTAAAATTGGATGGAAGATCGCGTTTTGCGTGCGCCTGGGCTTGTTTCCACTCTGAAACAGGCTTCCGACGCATTTGGCGTGTAATATCGAGTTAAACGAGCGTTTAAACGTCGAAATATATCCAACGGGGTAGAAATGACACAGAATTTTCGTTAAAATTCGATGAAAGATCGCTTTTTACGTGCGCCTGGGCTTGTTTCCACGCTGAAAAAGGCTTCCACTGCATTTGGCGTGTAAAATCCAGTTAAACCAGCGTTTACACGTCGAAATATGTCAGACGGGATGGAAATTACACAGGATTATCGTTAAAATTGGATGGAAGATCGCGTTTTGCGTGCGCCTGGGATTGTTTCCACGCTGAAAACGGCTTCCGCTGCATTTGACGTGTAAAATGGAGCGATAAGTGCGTTTAAACTTCGAAATATCTCTAACGGGATGGAAAATACAGAGAAAATTATTTCAAATATGATGAAAGATCGTATTTTACGTGCGCCTGGGCTTGTTTCCACGCTGAAAAACGCTTCCACTGCATTTGGCGTGTAAAATCGCGTTAAACGAGTGTTTATACGTCGAAATATGTCAGACGGGATGGAAATTACACCGAATTTTCGTTAAAATTCGATGAAAGATCGCGTTTTGCGATCGCCTGGGCTTGTTTCCACGCTGAAAAACGCTTCCACTGCATTTGGCGTGTAAAATTGAGATAAATGCAAGTTTAAGCGTGGAAATATCTTCAACGGGATGGAAATTACACAGAATTTTCGTTAAAATTCGATGAAAGATCGCTTTTTACGTGCGCCTGGGCTTGTTTCCACGCTGCCATTTGCTTCCGCAGTGTTTGGCGTGTAAAATTGAGATAAATGCAAGTTTAAGCGTGGAAATATCTCCAACGGGATGGAAATTACACAGAATTTTCGTTAAAATTCGATGAAAGATCGCTTTTTACGTGCGCCTGGGCTTGTTTCCACGCTGCAATTTACTTCCGCTGTGTTTGGCGTGTAAAATTGAGATAAATGCATGTTTAAGCGTGGAAATATCTCCAACGGGATGCAAATTACACAGAATTTTCGTTAAAATTGGATGGAAGATCGCGTTTTGCGTGCGCCTGGGCTTGAATCCACGCTGAAAAATTCTACCATTGCATTTGGCGTGTAAAATCGCGTTAAACGAGTGTTTATACGTCGAAATATGTCAGACGGGATGGAAATTACACAGAATTTTCGTTAAAATTCCATGAAAGATCGCGTTTTGCGATCGCCTGGGCTGGTTTCCACGCTGCAATTTACTTCCGCTTTGTTTGGCGTGTAAAATTGGGATAAATGCAAGTTTAAGCGTGGAAATATCTTCAACGGGATGAAAATTACACAGAATTTTCGTTAAAACTGGATGGAAGATCGCGTTTTGCGTGCGCCTGGGATTGAATCCACTCTGAAACAGGCTTCCACTGCATTTGGCGTGTAAAATCGAGTTAAACTAGCGTTTATACGTCGAAATATGTCAGACGGGATGGAAATTACAGAGGATTTTCGTTAAAATTGGATGGAAGATCGCGTTTTACGTGCGCCTGGGCTTGTTTCCACTCTGAAACAGGCTTCCACCGCATTTGGCGTGTAAAATCGAGTTAAACGAGCGCTTAAACGAAGAAATATCTCCAACGGGGTGGAAATTACACAGAATTTTCGTTAAAATTGGACGAAAGATCGCGTTTTGCGATAGCCTGGGCTTGTTTCCACGCTGAAAAAGGCTTCCACTGCATTTGGCGTGTAAAATAGAGTTAAACCAGCATTTATACGTCGAAATATGTCAGACGGGATGGAAATTACAGAGGATTTTCGTTAAAATTGGACGAAAGATCGCGTTTTGCGATCGCCTGGGCTTGTTTCCACGCTGAAAGAGCCTTCCACTGTACTTGGTGTGTAAAATTGAGTTAAATGAGCGTTTAAACGTCGAAATATCTCCAACGGGATGGAAATTACAGAGGATTTTCATTAAAATTGGATGAAAAATCGCGTTTTTCGTGCCCCTGGGATTGTTTCCAGGCTGAAAAAGGCTTCCGCTGCATTTGGCGTGTAAAATCGAGCGATAAGTGCGTTCAAACTCGAAATATCTCTAACGGGATGGAAAATACAGAGAAAATTAGTTAAAATATGATGATAGATCGTATTTTACGTGCGCCTGGGCTTGTTTCCACGCTGAAAAACGCTTCCACTGCATTTGGCGTGTAAAATCGCGTTAAACGAGTGTTTATACGTCGAAATATGTCAGACGGGATGGAAATTACACCGAATTTTCGTTAAAATTCGATGAAAGATCGCGTTTTGCGATCGCCTGGGTTTGTTTCCACGCTGCAATTTACTTCCGCTGTGTTTGGCGTGTAAAATTGAGATAAATGCAAGTTTAAGCGTGGAAATATCTTCAACGGGATGGAAATTACACAGAATTTTCGTTAAAATTCGATGAAAGATCGCTTTTTACGTGCGCCTGGGCTTGTTTCCAAGCTGAAAGAGCCTTCCAATGTACTTGGTGTGTAAAATTGAGTTAAATGAGCGTTTAAACGTCGAAATATCACCAACGGGATGGAAATTACACAGAATTTTCTTTAAAATTCGATGAAAGATCGCTTTTTACGTGCGCCTGGGCTTGTTTCCACGCTGCAATTTGCTTCCGCAGTGTTTGGCGTGTAAAATTGAGATAAATGCATGTTTAAGCGTGGAAATATCACCAACGGGATGCAAATTACACAGAATTTTCGTTAAAATTGGATGGAAGATCGCGTTTGGCGTGCGCCTGGGCTTGAATCCACGCTGAAAGATGCTTCCACTGCATTTGGCGGGTATAATCGCGTTAAACGAGTGTTCATACGTCGAAATATGTCAGACGGGATGGAAATTACACAGAATTTTCGTTAAAATTCCATGAAAGATCGCGTTTTGCGATCGCCTGGGCTTGTTTCCACGCTGAAAGAGCCTTCCACTGTACTTGGTGTGTAAAATTGAGTTAAATGAGCGTTTAAACGTCGAAATATCTCCAACGGGATGGAAATTACAGAGGATTTTCATTAAAATTGGATGAAAGATCGCGTTTTTCGTGCCCCTGGGATTGTTTCCACGCTGAAAAATGTTTCCACTGCACTTGGCGTGTAAAATCGAGCGATAAGTGCGTTCAAACTCGAAATATCTCCAACGGGGTGGAAATTACACAGAATTTTCGTTAAAATTCGATGAAAGATCGCGTTTTGCGATCGCCTGGGCTTGTTTCCACGCTGCAATTTACTTCCGCTGTGTTTGGCGTGTAAAATTGAGATAAATGCATGTTTAAGCGTGGAAATATCTCCAACGGGATGGAAATTACACAGAATTTTCGTTAAAATTCGATGAAAGATCGCTTTTTACGTGCGCCTGGGCTTGTTTCCACGCTGAAAGAGCCTTCCAATGTACTTGGTGTGTAAAATTGAGTTAAATGACCGTTTAAACGTCGAAATATCTCCAACGGGATGGAAATTACACAGAATTTTCGTTAAAATTCGATGAAAGATCGCTTTTTACGTGCGCCTGGGCTTGTTTCCACGCTGCAATTTGCTTCCGCAGTGTTTGGCGTGTAAAATTGAGATAAATGCATGTTTAAGCGTGGAAATATCTCCAACGGGATGCAAATTACACAGAATTTTCGTTAAAATTGGATGGAAGATCGCGTTTGGCGTGCGCCTGGGCTTGAATCCACGCTGAAAGATGCATCCACTGCATTTGGCGGGTAAAATCGCGTTAAACGAGTGTTCATACGTCGAAATATGTCAGACGGGATGGAAATTACACAGAGTTTTCGTTAAAATTCCATGAAAGATCGCGTTTTGCGATCGCCTGGGCTTGTTTCCACGCTGAAAGAGCCTTCCACTGTACTTGGTGTGTAAAATTGAGTTAAATGAGCGTTTAAACGTCGAAATATCTCCAACGGGATGGAAATTACAGAGGATTTTCATTAAATTTCGATGAAAGATCGCGTTTTTCGTGCGCCTGGGCTTGTTTCCACGCTGCAATTTGCTTCCGCTGTGTTTGGCGTGTAAAATTGTGATAAATGCATGTTTAAGCGTGGCAACATCTCCAACGGGATGGAAAATACACAGAAAATTAGTTAAAATATGATGAAAGATCGCATTTTACGTGCGCCTGGGCTTGTTTCCACGCTGAAAAAGGCTTCCACTGGACTTGGTGTGTAAAATTGAGTTAAATGAGCGTTTAAACGTCGAAATATCTCCAACGGGATGGAAATTACAGAGGATTTTCATTAAAATTGGATGAAAGATCGCGTTTTTCGTGCACCTGGGATTGTTTCCACGCTGAAAAATGTTTCCACTGCACTTGGCGTGTAAAATCGAGCGATAAGTGCGTTCAAACTCGAAATATCTCCAACGGGATGCAAATTACACAGAATTTTCGTTAAAATTGGACGAAAGATCGCGTTTTGCGATCGCCTGGGCTTGTTTCCACGCTGCAATTTGCTTCAGCTGTGTTTGGCGTGTAAAATCGAGTTAAACGAGCGTTTATATGTCGAAATATCACAGACGGGATGGAAATTACAGAGGATTTTCGTTAAAATTGGACGAAAGATCGCGTTTTGCGATCGCCTGGGCTTGTTTCCACGCTGAAAGAGCCTTCCACTGGACTTGGTGTGTAAAATTGAGTTAAATGAGCGTTTAAACGTCGAAATATCTCCAACGGGATGGAAATTACAGAGGATTTTCATTTAAATTGGACGAAAGATCGCGTTTTGCGATCGCCTGGGCTTGTTTCCACGCTGAAAGAGCCTTCCACTGTACTTGGTGTGTAAAATTGAGTTAAATGAGCGTTTAAACGTCGAAATATCTCCAACGGATGGAAATTACACAGAAGCCTCTTTAAAATTCGATGAAAGATCGTATTTTACGTGCGCCTGGGCTTGTTTCCACGCTGAAAAAGGTTTCCTCTGCATTTGGCGTGTGAAATCGAGTTTAACGAGCGTTTATACGTCGAAATATTTCAGACGGGATGGAAATTACAGAGGATTTTCGTTAAAATTGGACGAAAGATCGCGTTTTGCGATCGCCTGGGCTTGTTTCCACGCTGAAAGAGCCTTCCACTGTACTTGGTGTGTAAAATTGAGTTAAATGAGCGTTTAAACCTCGAAATATCTCCAGCGGGATGGAAATAACAGAGGATTTTCATTAAAATTCGATGAAAGATCGCGTTTTTCGTGCGCCTGGGCTTGTTTCCACGCTGCAATTTGCTTCCGCTGTGTTTGGCGTGTAAAATTGTGATAAATGCATGTTTAAGCGTGGCAACATCTCCAACGGGATGGAAAATACAGAGAAAATTAGTTAAAATATGATGAAAGATCGCATTTTACGTGCGCCTGGGCTTGTTTCCACGCTGAAAAAGGCTTCCACTGCA
Organism: Bombus dahlbomii; assembly: GCA_037178635.1. Lineage (NCBI taxonomy): Eukaryota > Metazoa > Arthropoda > Insecta > Hymenoptera > Apidae > Bombus > Bombus dahlbomii. Next base: position 12,495,762 of record CM074107.1, on the reverse strand, counting down.
CTTGGCGTGTAAAATCGAGCGATAAGTGCGTTTAAACTTCGAAATATCTCTAACGGGATGGAAAATACAGAGAAAATTAGTTCAAATATGATGAAAGATCGTATTTTACGTGCGCCTGGGATTGTTTCCACGCTGAAAAAGGCTTCCGCTGCATTTGGCGTGTAAAACCGAGCGAAAAGTGCGTTTGAACTTCGACATATCTCTAACGGGATGGAAAATACTGAAAATATTATTTAAAATATGATGAAAGATCGTATTTTACGTGCGCCTGCGCTTGTTTCCACACTGAAAAAGGCTTCCACTGCATTTAGCGTGTAAAACCGAGCGAAAAGTGCGTTTAAACGTCGAATTATCTCTAACGGGATGGAAAATACAGAGAAAATTAGTTAAAATATGATGATAGATCGTATTTTACGTGCGCCTGGGCTTGTTTCCACGCTGAAAAATACTTCCACTGCATTTGGCATGTAAAATCGAGTTAAACGAGCGTTTATACGTCGAAATATCACAGACGGGATGGAAATTACAGAGGATTTTCGTTAAAACTGGATGGAAGATCGCGTTTTGCGTGCGCCTGGGATTGAATCCACTCTGAAACAGGCTTCCACTGCATTTGGCGTGTAAAATCGAGTTAAACTAGCGTTTATACGTCGAAATATGTCAGACGGGATGGAAATTACAGAGGATTTTCGTTAAAATTGGATGGAAGATCGCGTTTTACGTGCGCCTGGGCTTGTTTCCACTCTGAAACAGGCTTCCACTGCATTTAGCGTGTAAAACCGAGCGAAAAGTGCGTTTAAACGTCGAATTATCTCCAAAGGGATGGAAATTACACAGAATTTTCTTTAAAATTCGATGAAAAATCGCTTTTTACGTGCGCCCGGGCTTGTTTCCACGCTGAAAGAGCCTTCCACTGTACTTGGTGTGTAAAATTGAGTTAAATGAGCGTTTAAACCTCGAAATATCTCCAACGGGATGGAAATTACAGAGGATTTTCATTAAAATTGGATGAAAGATCGCGTTTTTCGTGCGCCTGGGACGGTTTCCACGCTGCAATTTGCTTCCACTGCGTTTCGCGTGTAAAATTGAGATAAATGCATGTTTAAGCGTGGAAATATCTCCAACGGGATGCAAATTACACAGAATTTTCGTTAAAATTCGATGAAAGATCGCTTTTTACGTGCGCCTGGGCTTGTTTCCACGCTGCCATTTGCTTCCTCAGTGTTTGGCGTGTAAAATTGAGATAAATGCAAGTTTAAGCGTGGAAATATCTCCAACGGGATGGAAATTACACAGAATTTTCGTTAAAATTCGATGAAAGATCGCTTTTTACGTGCGCCTGGGCTTGTTTCCACGCTGCAATTTACTTCCGCTGTGTTTGGCGTGTAAAATTGAGATAAATGCATGTTTAAGCGTGGAAATATCTCCAACGGGATGCAAATTACACAGAATTTTCGTTAAAATTGGATGGAAGATCGCGTTTTGCGTGCGCCTGGGCTTGAATCCACGCTGAAAAATGCTACCATTGCATTTGGCGTGTAAAATCGCGTTAAACGAGTGTTTATACGTCGAAATATGTCAGACGGGATGGAAATTACACAGAATTTTCGTTAAAATTCCATGAAAGATCGCGTTTTGCGATCGCCTGGGCTGGTTTCCATGCTGAAAACGGCTTCCGCTGCATTTGACGTGTAAAATGGAGCGATAAGTGCGTTTAAACTTCGAAATATCTCTAACGGGATGGAAAATACAGAGAAAATTATTTAAAATATGATGAAAGATCGTATTTTACGTGCGCCTGGGCTTGTTTCCACGCTGAAAAATGCTTCCACTGCATTTGGCGTGTAAAATCGCGTTAAACGAGTGGTTATACGTCGAAATATGTCAGACGGGATGGAAATTACACAGAATTTTCGTTAAAATTCGATGAAAGATCGCGTTTTGCGATCGCCTGGGCTTGTTTCCACGCTGCAATTTACTTCCGCTGTGTTTGGCGTGTAAAATTGAGATAAATGCATGTTTAAGCGTGGAAATATCTCCAACGGGATGGAAATTACACTGAATTTTCGTTAAAATTCGATGAAAGATCGCTTTTTACGTGCGCCTGGGCTTGTTTCCACGCTGAAAGAGCCTTCCAATGTACTTGGTGTGTAAAATTGAGTTAAATGACCGTTTAAACGTCGAAATATCTCCAACGGGATGGAAATTACACAGAATTTTCGTTAAAATTCGATGAAAGATCGCTTTTTACGTGCGCCTGGGCTTGTTTCCACGCTGCAATTTGCTTCCGCAGTGTTTGGCGTGTAAAATTGAGATAAATGCATGTTTAAGCGTGGAAATATCTCCAACGGGATGCAAATTACACAGAATTTTCGTTAAAATTGGATGGAAGATCGCGTTTGGCGTGCGCCTGGGCTTGAATCCACGCTGAAAGATGCATCCACTGCATTTGGCGGGTAAAATCGCGTTAAACGAGTGTTCATACGTCGAAATATGTCAGACGGGATGGAAATTACACAGAATTTTCGTTAAAATTCCATGAAAGATCGCGTTTTGCGATCGCCTGGGCTTGTTTCCACGCTGAAAGAGCCTTCCACTGTACTTGGTGTGTAAAATTGAGTTAAATGAGCGTTTAAACGTCGAAATATCTCCAACGGGATGGAAATTACAGAGGATTTTCATTAAATTTCGATGAAAGATCGCGTTTTTCGTGCGCCTGGGCTTGTTTCCACGCTGCAATTTGCTTCCGCTGTGTTTGGCGTGTAAAATTGTGATAAATGCATGTTTAAGCGTGGCAACATCTCCAACGGGATGGAAAATACAGAGAAAATTAGTTAAAATATGATGAAAGATCGCATTTTACGTGCGCCTGGGCTTGTTTCCACGCTGAAAAAGGCTTCCACTGGACTTGGTGTGTAAAATTGAGTTAAATGAGCGTTTAAACGTCGAAATATCTCCAACGGGATGGAAATTACAGAGGATTTTCATTAAAATTGGATGAAAGATCGCGTTTTTCGTGCACCTGGGATTGTTTCCACGCTGATAAATGTTTCCACTGCACTTGGCGTGTAAAATCGAGCGATAAGTGCGTTCAAACTCGAAATATCTCCAACGGGGTGGAAATTACACAGAATTTTCGTTAAAATTCGATGAAAGATCGCGTTTTGCGATCGCCTGGGCTTGTTTCCACGCTGCAATTTACTTCCGCTGTGTTTGGCGTGTAAAATTGAGATAAATGCATGTTTAAGCGTGGAAATATCTCCAACGGGATGGAAATTACACAGAATTTTCGTTAAAATTGGACGAAAGATCGCGTTTTGCGATCGCCTGGGCTTGTTTCCACGCTGAAAGAGCCTTCCACTGGACTTGGTGTGTAAAATTGAGTTAAATGAGCGTTTAAACGTCGAAATATGTCAGACGGGATGGAAATTACACAGAATTTTCGTTAAAATTCGATGAAAGATCGCTTTTTACGTGCGCCTGGGCTTGTTTCCACGCTGCAATTTACTTCCGCTGTGTTTGGCGTGTAAAATTGAGATAAATGCATGTTTAAGCGTGGAAATATCTCCAACGGGATGCAAATTACACAGAATTTTCGTTAAAATTGGATGGAAGATCGCGTTTTCCGTGCGCCTGGGCTTGAATCCACGCTGAAAAATGCTACCATTGCATTTGGCGTGTAAAATCGCGTTAAACGAGTGTTTATACGTCGAAATATGTCAGACGGGATGGAAATTACAGAGGATTTTCATTAAAATTGGATGAAAGATCGCGTTTTTCGTGCACCTGGGATTGTTTCCACGCTGATAAATGTTTCCACTGCACTTGGCGTGTAAAATCGAGCGATAAGTGCGTTCAAACTCGAAATATCTCCAACGGGATGCAAATTACACAGAATTTTCGTTAAAATTGGACGAAAGATCGCGTTTTGCGATCGCCTGGGCTTGTTTCCACGCTGCAATTTGCTTCAGCTGTGTTTGGCGTGTAAAATCGAGTTAAACGAGCGTTTATATGTCGAAATATCACAGACGGGATGGAAATTACAGAGGATTTTCGTTAAAATTGGACGAAAGATCGCGTTTTGCGATCGCCTGGGCTTGTTTCCACGCTGAAAGAGCCTTCCACTGGACTTGGTGTGTAAAATTGAGTTAAATGAGCGTTTAAACGTCGAAATATCTCCAACGGGATGGAAATTACAGAGGATTTTCATTTAAATTGGACGAAAGATCGCGTTTTGCGATCGCCTGGGCTTGTTTCCACGCTGAAAGAGCCTTCCACTGTACTTGGTGTGTAAAATTGAGTTAAATGAGCGTTTAAACGTCGAAATATCTCCAACGGATGGAAATTACACAGAAGCCTCTTTAAAATTCGATGAAAGATCGTATTTTACGTGCGCCTGGGCTTGTTTCCACGCTGAAAAAGGTTTCCTCTGCATTTGGCGTGTGAAATCGAGTTTAACGAGCGTTTATACGTCGAAATATTTCAGACGGGATGGAAATTACAGAGGATTTTCGTTAAAATTGGACGAAAGATCGCGTTTTGCGATCGCCTGGGCTTGTTTCCACGCTGAAAGAGCCTTCCACTGTACTTGGTGTGTAAAATTGAGTTAAATGAGCGTTTAAACCTCGAAATATCTCCAGCGGGATGGAAATAACAGAGGATTTTCATTAAAATTCGATGAAAGATCGCGTTTTTCGTGCGCCTGGGCTTGTTTCCACGCTGCAATTTGCTTCCGCTGTGTTTGGCGTGTAAAATTGTGATAAATGCATGTTTAAGCGTGGCAACATCTCCAACGGGATGGAAAATACAGAGAAAATTAGTTAAAATATGATGAAAGATCGCATTTTACGTGCGCCTGGGCTTGTTTCCACGCTGAAAAAGGCTTCCACTGCACTTGGCGTGTAAAATCGAGCGATAAGTGCGTTTAAACTTCGAAATATCTCTAACGGGATGGAAAATACAGAGAAAATTAGTTCAAATATGATGAAAGATCGTATTTTACGTGCGCCTGGGATTGTTTCCACGCTGAAAAAGGCTTCCGCTGCATTTGGCGTGTAAAACCGAGCGAAAAGTGCGTTTGAACTTCGACATATCTCTAACGGGATGGAAAATACTGAAAATATTATTTAAAATATGATGAAAGATCGTATTTTACGTGCGCCTGCGCTTGTTTCCACACTGAAAAAGGCTTCCACTGCATTTAGCGTGTAAAACCGAGCGAAAAGTGCGTTTAAACGTCGAATTATCTCTAACGGGATGGAAAATACAGAGAAAATTAGTTAAAATATGATGATAGATCGTATTTTACGTGCGCCTGGGCTTGTTTCCACGCTGAAAAATACTTCCACTGCATTTGGCATGTAAAATCGAGTTAAACGAGCGTTTATACGTCGAAATATCACAGACGGGATGGAAATTACAGAGGATTTTCGTTAAAACTGGATGGAAGATCGCGTTTTGCGTGCGCCTGGGATTGAATCCACTCTGAAACAGGCTTCCACTGCATTTGGCGTGTAAAATCGAGTTAAACTAGCGTTTATACGTCGAAATATGTCAGACGGGATGGAAATTACAGAGGATTTTCGTTAAAATTGGATGGAAGATCGCGTTTTACGTGCGCCTGGGCTTGTTTCCACTCTGAAACAGGCTTCCACTGCATTTAGCGTGTAAAACCGAGCGAAAAGTGCGTTTAAACGTCGAATTATCTCCAAAGGGATGGAAATTACACAGAATTTTCTTTAAAATTCGATGAAAAATCGCTTTTTACGTGCGCCCGGGCTTGTTTCCACGCTGAAAGAGCCTTCCACTGTACTTGGTGTGTAAAATTGAGTTAAATGAGCGTTTAAACCTCGAAATATCTCCAACGGGATGGAAATTACAGAGGATTTTCATTAAAATTGGATGAAAGATCGCTTTTTACGTGCGCCTGGGCTTGTTTCCACGCTGCAATTTACTTCCGCTGTGTTTGGCGTGTAAAATTGAGATAAATGCATGTTTAAGCGTGGAAATATCTCCAACGGGATGCAAATTACACAGAATTTTCGTTAAAATTGGATGGAAGATCGCGTTTTGCGTGCGCCTGGGCTTGAATCCACGCTGAAAAATGCTACCATTGCATTTGGCGTGTAAAATCGCGTTAAACGAGTGTTTATACGTCGAAATATGTCAGACGGGATGGAAATTACACAGAATTTTCGTTAAAATTCCATGAAAGATCGCGTTTTGCGATCGCCTGGGCTTGTTTCCACGCTGAAAACGGCTTCCGCTGCATTTGACGTGTAAAATGGAGCGATAAGTGCGTTTAAACTTCGAAATATCTCTAACGGGATGGAAAATACAGAGAAAATTATTTAAAATATGATGAAAGATCGTATTTTACGTGCGCCTGGGCTTGTTTCCACGCTGAAAAATGCTTCCACTGCATTTGGCGTGTAAAATCGCGTTAAACGAGTGGTTATACGTCGAAATATGTCAGACGGGATGGAAATTACACAGAATTTTCGTTAAAATTCGATGAAAGATCGCGTTTTGCGATCGCCTGGGCTTGTTTCCACGCTGCAATTTACTTCCGCTGTGTTTGGCGTGTAAAATTGAGATAAATGCATGTTTAAGCGTGGAAATATCTCCAACGGGATGGAAATTACACAGAATTTTCGTTAAAATTCGATGAAAGATCGCTTTTTACGTGCGCCTGGGCTTGTTTCCAAGCTGAAAGAGCCTTCCAATGTACTTGGTGTGTAAAATTGAGTTAAATGAGCGTTTAAACGTCGAAATATCACCAACGGGATGGAAATTACACAGAATTTTCGTTAAAATTCGATGAAAGATCGCTTTTTACGTGCGCCTGGGCTTGTTTCCACGCTGCAATTTGCTTCCGCAGTGTTTGGCGTGTAAAATTGAGATAAATGCATGTTTAAGCGTGGAAATATCTCCAACGGGATGCAAATTACACAGAATTTTCGTTAAAATTCCATGAAAGATCGCGTTTTGCGATCGCCTGGGCTTGTTTCCACGCTGAAAGAGCCTTCCACTGTACTTGGTGTGTAAAATTGAGTTAAATGAGCGTTTAAACGTCGAAATATCTCCAACGGGATGGAAATTACAGAGGATTTTCATTAAAATTGGATGAAAGATCGCGTTTTTCGTGCCCCTGGGATTGTTTCCACGCTGAAAAATGTTTCCACTGCACTTGGCGTGTAAAATCGAGCGATAAGTGCGTTCAAACTCGAAATATCTCCAACGGGGTGGAAATTACACAGAATTTTCGTTAAAATTCGATGAAAGATCGCGTTTTGCGATCGCCTGGGCTTGTTTCCACGCTGCAATTTACTTCCGCTGTGTTTGGCGTGTAAAATTGAGATAAATGCATGTTTAAGCGTGGAAATATCTCCAACGGGATGGAAATTACACAGAATTTTCGTTAAAATTCGATGAAAGATCGCTTTTTACGTGCGCCTGGGCTTGTTTCCACGCTGAAAGAGCCTTCCAATGTACTTGGTGTGTAAAATTGAGTTAAATGACCGTTTAAACGTCGAAATATCTCCAACGGGATGGAAATTACACAGAATTTTCGTTAAAATTCGATGAAAGATCGCTTTTTACGTGCGCCTGGGCTTGTTTCCACGCTGCAATTTGCTTCCGCAGTGTTTGGCGTGTAAAATTGAGATAAATGCATGTTTAAGCGTGGAAATATCTCCAACGGGATGCAAATTACACAGAATTTTCGTTAAAATTGGATGGAAGATCGCGTTTGGCGTGCGCCTGGGCTTGAATCCACGCTGAAAGATGCTTCCACTGCATTTGGCGGGTATAATCGCGTTAAACGAGTGTTCATACGTCGAAATATGTCAGACGGGATGGAAATTACACAGAATTTTCGTTAAAATTCCATGAAAGATCGCGTTTTGCGATCGCCTGGGCTTGTTTCCACGCTGAAAGAGCCTTCCACTGTACTTGGTGTGTAAAATTGAGTTAAATGAGCGTTTAAACGTCGAAATATCTCCAACGGGATGGAAATTACAGAGGATTTTCATTAAATTTCGATGAAAGATCGCGTTTTTCGTGCGCCTGGGCTTGTTTCCACGCTGCAATTTGCTTCCGCTGTGTTTGGCGTGTAAAATTGTGATAAATGCATGTTTAAGCGTGGCAACATCTCCAACGGGATGGAAAATACAGAGAAAATTAGTTAAAATATGATGAAAGATCGCATTTTACGTGCGCCTGGGCTTGTTTCCACGCTGAAAAAGGCTTCCACTGGACTTGGTGTGTAAAATTGAGTTAAATGAGCGTTTAAACGTCGAAATATCTCCAACGGGATGGAAATTACAGAGGATTTTCATTAAAATTGGATGAAAGATCGCGTTTTTCGTGCACCTGGGATTGTTTCCACGCTGAAAAATGTTTCCACTGCACTTGGCGTGTAAAATCGAGCGATAAGTGCGTTTAAACTTCGAAATATCTCTAACGGGATGGAAAATACAGAGAAAATTAGTTAAAATATGATGAAAGATCGCATTTTACGTGCGCCTGGGCTTGTTTCCACGCTGAAAAAGGCTTCCACTGCACTTGGCGTGTAAAATCGAGCGATAAGTGCGTTTAAACTTCGAAATATCTCTAACGGGATGGAAAATACAGAGAAAATTATTTCAAATATGATGAAAGATCGTATTTTACGTGCGCCTGGGATTGTTTCCACGCTGAAAAAGGCTTCCGCTGCATTTGGCGTGTAAAACCGAGCGAAAAGTGCGTTTGAACTTCGACATATCTCTAACGGGATGGAAAATACTGAAAATATTATTTAAAATATGATGAAAGATCGTAGTTTACGTGCGCCTGCGCTTGTTTCCACACTGAAAAAGGCTTCCACTGCATTTAGCGTGTAAAACCGAGCGAAAAGTGCGTTTAAACGTCGAATTATCTCTAACGGGATGGAAAATACAGAGAAAATTAGTTAAAATATGATGATAGATCGTATTTTACGTGCGCCTGGGCTTGTTTCCACGCTGAAAAATACTTCCACTGCATTTGGCATGTAAAATCGAGTTAAACGAGCGTTTATACGTCGAAATATCACAGACGGGATGGAAATTACAGAGGATTTTCGTTAAAACTGGATGGAAGATCGCGTTTTGCGTGCGCCTGGGATTGAATCCACTCTGAAACAGGCTTCCACTGCATTTGGCGTGTAAAATCGAGTTAAACTAGCGTTTATACGTCGAAATATGTCAGACGGGATGGAAATTACAGAGGATTTTCGTTAAAATTGGATGGAAGATCGCGTTTTACGTGCGCCTGGGCTTGTTTCCACTCTGAAACAGGCTTCCACTGCATTTAGCGTGTAAAACCGAGCGAAAAGTGCGTTTAAACGTCGAATTATCTCCAACGGGATGGAAATTACACAGAATTTTCTTTAAAATTCGATGAAAAATCGCTTTTTACGTGCGCCCGGGCTTGTTTCCACGCTGAAAGAGCCTTCCACTGTACTTGGTGTGTAAAATTGAGTTAAATGAGCGTTTAAACCTCGAAATATCTCCAACGGGATGGAAATTACAGAGGATTTTCATTAAAATTGGATGAAAGATCGCGTTTTTCGTGCGCCTGGGACGGTTTCCACGCTGCAATTTGCTTCCACTGTGTTTCGCGTGTAAAATTGAGATAAATGCATGTTTAAGCGTGGAAATATCTCCAACGGGATGCAAATTACACAGAATTTTCGTTAAAATTCGATGAAAGATCGCTTTTTACGTGCGCCTGGGCTTGTTTCCACGCTGAGAAATGCTTCCACTGCCCTCGGCGTGTAAAATCGAGCGATAAGTGCGTTTAAACTTCGAAATATCTCTAACGGGATGGAAAATACAGAGAAAATTAGTTAAAATATGATGAAAGATCGTATTTTACGTGCGCCTGGGCTTGTTTCCGCGCTGAAAAATGCTTCCACTGCATTTGGCGTCTAAAATAGCGTTAAACGAGTGTTTATACGTCGAAATATACAAGACGGGATGAAAATTACACAGAATTTTCGTTAAAACTGGATGGAAGATCGCGTTTTGCGTGCGCCTGGGATTGAATCCACTCTGAAACAGGCTTCCACTGCATTTGGCGTGTAAAATCGAGTTAAACTAGCGTTTATACGTCGAAATATGTCAGACGGGATGGAAATTACAGAGGATTTTCGTTAAAATTGGATGGAAGATCGCGTTTTACGTGCGCCTGGGCTTGTTTCCACTCTGAAACAGGCTTCCACCGCATTTGGCGTGTAAAATCGAGTTAAACGAGCGTTTAAACGTCGAAATATATCAAACGGGGTAGAAATTACACAGAATTTTCGTTAAAATTCGATGAAAGATCGCTTTTTACGTGCGCCTGGGCTTCTTTCCACGCTGAAAAAGGCTTCCACTGCATTTGGCGTGTAAAATCGAGTTAAACGAGCGTTTAAATGTCGAAATATTTCAGACGGGATGGAAAATACAGAGAAAATTAGTTAAAATATGATGAAAGATCGCATTTTACGTGCGCCTGGGCTTGTTTCCACGCTGAAAAAGGCTTCCACTGCATTTGGCGTGTAAAATCGAGTTAAACCAGCGTTTATACGTCGAAATATGTCAGACGGGATGGAAATTACAGAGGATTTTCGTTAAAATTGGACGAAAGATCGCGTTTTGCGATCGCCTGGGCTTGTTTCCACGCTGAAAGAGCCTTCCACTGTACTTGGTGTGTAAAATTGAGTTAAATGAGCGTTTAAACCTCGAAATATCTCCAACGGGATGGAAATTACAGAGGATTTTCATTAAAATTGGATGAAAAATCGCGTTTTTCGTGCCCCTGGGATTGTTTCCAGGCTGAAAAAGGCTTCCGCTGCATTTGGCGTGTAAAATCGAGCGATAAGTGCGTTCAAACTCGAAATATCTCTAACGGGATGGAAAATACAGAGAAAATTAGTTAAAATATGATGATAGATCGTATTTTACGTGCGCCTGGGCTTGTTTCCACGCTGAAAAACGCTTCCACTGCATTTGGCGTGTAAAATCGCGTTAAACGAGTGTTTATACGTCGAAATATGTCAGACGGGATGGAAATTACACCGAATTTTCGTTAAAATTCGATGAAAGATCGCGTTTTGCGATCGCCTGGGCTTGTTTCCACGCTGCAATTTACTTCCGCTGTGTTTGGCGTGTAAAATTGAGATAAATGCAAGTTTAAGCGTGGAAATATCTTCAACGGGATGGAAATTACACAGAATTTTCGTTAAAATTCGATGAAAGATCGCTTTTTACGTGCGCCTGGGCTTGTTTCCACGCTGCCATTTGCTTCCGCAGTGTTTGGCGTGTAAAATTGAGATAAATGCAAGTTTAAGCGTGGAAATATCTCCAACGGGATGGAAATTACACAGAATTTTCGTTAAAATTCGATGAAAGATCGCTTTTTACGTGCGCCTGGGCTTGTTTCCACGCTGCAATTTACTTCCGCTGTGTTTGGCGTGTAAAATTGAGATAAATGCATGTTTAAGCGTGGAAATATCTCCAACGGGATGCAAATTACACAGAATTTTCGTTAAAATTGGATGGAAGATCGCGTTTTGCGTGCGCCTGGGCTTGAATCCACGCTGAAAAATGCTACCATTGCATTTGGCGTGTAAAATCGAGTTAACCGAGCGTTTATATGTCGAAATATCACAGACGGGATGGAAATTACAGAGGATTTTCGTTAAAATTGTACGAAAGATCGCGTTTTGCGATCGCCTGGGCTTGTTTCCACGCTGAAAGAGCCTTCCACTGGACTTGGTGTGTAAAATTGAGTTAAATGAGCGTTTAAACGTCGAAATATCTCCAACGGATGGAAATTACACAGAATTCTCGTTAAAATTCGATGAAAGATCGTATTTTACGTGCGCCTGGGCTTGTTTCCACGCTGAAAAAGGTTTCCTCTGCATTTGGCGTGTGAAATCGAGTTTAACGAGCGTTTATACGTCGAAATATTTCAGACGGGATGGAAATTACAGAGGATTTTCGTTAAAATTGGACGAAAGATCGCGTTTTGCGATCGCCTGGGCTTGTTTCCACGCTGAAAGAGCCTTCCACTGTACTTGGTGTGTAAAATTGAGTTAAATGCGCGTTTAAACCTCGAAATATCTCCAACGGGATGGAAATAACTGAGGATTTTCATTAAAATTCGATGAAAGATCGCGTTTTTCGTGCGCCTGGGCTTGTTTCCACGCTGCAATTTGCTTCCGCTGTGTTTGGCGTGTAAAATTGTGATAAATGCATGTTTAAGCGTGGCAACATCTCCAACGGGATGGAAAATACAGAGAAAATTAGTTAAAATATGATGAAAGATCGCATTTTACGTGCGCCTGGGCTTGTTTCCACGCTGAAAAAGGCTTCCACTGCACTTGGCGTGTAAAATCGAGCGATAAGTGCGTTTAAACTTCGAAATATCTCTAACGGGATGGAAAATACAGAGAAAATTAGTTCAAATATGATGAAAGATCGTATTTTGCGTGAGCCTGGGATTGTTTCCACGCTGAAAAAGGCTTCCGCTGCATTTGGCGTGTAAAACCGAGCGAAAAGTGCGTTTGAACTTCGACATATCTCTAACGGGATGGAAAATACTGAAAATATTATTTAAAATATGATGAAAGATCGTATTTTACGTGCGCCTGCGCTTGTTTCCACGCTGAAAAAGGCTTCCACTGCATTTGGCGTGTAAAACCGAGCGAAAAGTGCGTTTAAACGTCGAATTATCTCCAACGGGATGGAAATTACACAGAATTTTCTTTAAAATTCGATGAAAAATCGCTTTTTACGTGCGCCCGGGCTTGTTTCCACGCTGAAAGAGCCTTCCACTGTACTTGGTGTGTAAAATTGAGTTAAATGAGCGTTTAAACCTCGAAATATCTCCAACGGGATGGAAATTACAGAGGATTTTCATTAAAATTGAATGAAAGATCGCGTTTTTCGTGCGCCTGGGACTGTTTCCACGCTGAAAAATGCTTCCACTGCATTTGGCGTGTAAAATCGCGTTAAGCGAGTGGTTATACGTCGAAATATGTCAGACGGGATGGAAATTACACAGAATTTTCGTTAAAATTCGATGAAAGATCGCGTTTTGCGATCGCCTGGGCTTGTTTCCACGCTGCAATTTACTTCCGCTGTGTTTGGCGTGTAAAATTGAGATAAATGCATGTTTAAGCGTGGAAATATCTCCAACGGGATGGAAATTACACAGAATTTTCGTTAAAATTCGATGAAAGATCGCTTTTTACGTGCGCCTGGGCTTGTTTCCACGCTGAAAAATGCTTCCACTGCATTTGGCGTGTAAAATAGCGTTAAACGAGTGTTTATACGTCGAAATATACAAGACGGGATGGAAATTACACAGAATTTTCGTTAAAATTCGATGAAAGATCCCGTGTCGCGATCGCCTGGGCTTGTTTCCACGCTGAAGAAGGCTTCCACTGCATTTGGCGTGTAAAATCCAGTTAAACCAGCGTTTGTACGTCGAAATATGTCAGACGGGATGGAAATTACAGAGGATTATCGTTAAAATTGGATGGAAGATCGCGTTTTGCGTGCGCCTGGGATTGCTTCCACGCTGAAAACGGCTTCCGCTGCATTTGACGTGTAAAATGGAGCGATAAGTGCGTTTAAACTTCGAAATATCTCTAACGGGATGGAAAATACAGAGAAAATTAGTTAAAATATGATGAAAGATCGTATTTTACGTGCGCCTGGGCTTGTTTCCACGCTGCAATTTGCTTCCGCAGTGTTTGGCGTGTAATATCGAGTTAAACGAGCGTTTAAACGTCGAAATATATCCAACGGGATGGAAATTACACAGAATTTTCGTTAAAATTCGATGAAAGATCGCTTTTTACGTGCGCCTGGGCTTGTTTCCACGCTGCAATTTGCTTCCGCAGTGTTTGGCGTGTAAAATTGAGATAAATGCATGTTTAAGCGTGGAAATATCTCCAACGGGATGGAAATTACACAGAATTTTCGTTAAAATTCGATGAAAGATCGCTTTTTACGTGCGCCTGGGCTTGTTTCCACGCTGAAAGAGCCTTCCAATGTACTTGGTGTGTAAAATTGAGTTAAATGAGCGTTTAAACGTCGAAATATCTCCAACGGGATGGAAATTACACAGAATTTTCGTTAAAATTCGATGAAAGATCGCGTTTGGCGTGCGCCTGGGCTTGAATCCACGCTGAAAGATGCTTCCACTGCATTTGGCGGGTAAAATCGCGTTAAACGAGTGTTCATACGTCGAAATATGTCAGACGGGATGGAAATTACACAGAATTTTCGTTAAAATTCCATGAAAGATCGCGTTTTGCGATCGCCTGGGCTTGTTTCCACGCTGAAAGAGCCTTCCACTGTACTTGGTGTGTAAAATTGAGTTAAATGAGCGTTTAAACGTCGAAATATCTCCAACGGGATGGAAATTACAGAGGATTTTCATTAAAATTGGATGAAAGATCGCGTTTTTCGTGCCCCTGGGATTGTTTCCACGCTGAAAAATGTTTCCACTGCACTTGGCGTGTAAAATCGAGCGATAAGTGCGTTCAAACTCGAAATATCTCCAACGGGGTGGAAATTACACAGAATTTTCGTTAAAATTGGACGAAAGTTCGCGTTTTGCGATCCCCTGGGCTTGTTTCCACGCTGCAATTTGCTTCAGCTGTGTTTGGCGTGTAAAATCGAGTTAAACGAGCGTTTATATGTCGAAATATCACAGACGGGATGGAAATTACAGAGGATTTTCGTTAAAATTGGACGAAAGATCGCGTTTTGCGATCGCCTGGGCTTGTTTCCACGCTGAAAGAGCCTTCCACTGGACTTGGTGTGTAAAATTGAGTTAAATGAGCGTTTAAACGTCGAAATATCTCCAACGGGATGGAAATTACAGAGGATTTTCATTTAAATTGGACGAAAGATCGCGTTTTGCGATCGCCTGGGCTTGTTTCCACGCTGAAAGAGCCTTCCACTGTACTTGGTGTGTAAAAGTGAGTTAAATGAGCGTTTAAACGTCGAAATATCTCCAACGGATGGAAATTACACAGAATTCTCGTTAAAATTCGATGAAAGATCGCGTTTTTCGTGCCCCTGGGATTGTTTCCACGCTGAAAAAGGCTTCCACTGCACTTGGCGTGTAAAATCGAGCGATAAGTGCGTTTAAACTTCGAAATATCTCTAACGGGATGGAAAATACAGAGAAAATTAGATCAAATATGATGAAAGATCGTATTTTGCGTGCGCCTGGGATTGTTTCCACGCTGAAAAAGGCTTCCGCTGCATTTGGCGTGTAAAACCGAGCGAAAAGTGCGTTTGAACTTCGACATATCTCTAACGGGATGGAAAATACTGAAAATATTATTTAAAATATGATGAAAGATCGTATTTTACGTGCGCCTGCGCTTGTTTCCACGCTGAAAAAGGCTTCCACTGCATTTGGCGTGTAAAACCGAGGGAAAAGTGCGTTTAAACGTCGAATTATCTCCAACGGGATGGAAATTACACAGAATTTTCTTTAAAATTCGATGAAAGATCGCTTTTTACGTGCGCCCGGGCTTGTTTCCACGCTGAAAGAGCCTTCCACTGTACTTGGTGTGTAAAATTGAGTTAAATGAGCGTTTAAACCTCGAAATATCTCCAACGGCATGGAAATTACAGAGGATTTTCGTTAAAATTGGACGAAAGATCGCGTTTTCCGATCGCCTGGGCTTCTTTCCACGCTGAAAGAGCCTTCCACTGTACTTGGTGTGTAAAATTGAGTTAAATGAGCGTTTAAACCTCGAAATATCTCCAACGGGATGGAAATTACACAGAATTTTCTTTAAAATTCGATGAAAGATCGCTTTTTACGTGCGCCTGGGCTTGTTTCCACGCTGCAATTTGCTTCAGCTGTGTTTGGCGTGTAAAATCGAGTTAAACGAGCGTTTATATGTCGAAATATCACAGACGGCATGGAAATTACAGAGGATTTTCGTTAAAATTGGACGAAAGATCGCGTTTTGCGATCGCCTGGGCTTGTTTCCACGCTGAAGAAGGCTTCCACTGCATTTGGCGTGTAAAATCGAGTTAAACCAGCGTTTATACGTCGAAATATGTCAGACGGGATGGAAATTACAGAGGATTTTCGTTAAAATATGATGAAAGATCGCATTTTACGTGCGCCTGGGCTTGTTTCCACGCTGAAAAAGGCTTCTACTGCATTTGGCGTGTAAAATCGAGTTAAACCAGCGTTTATACGTCGAAATATCACAGACGGGATGGAAATTACAGAGGATTTTCATTAAAATTGGATGAAAGATCGCGTTTTTCGTGCGCCTGGGATTGTTTCCACGCTGAAAACGGCTTCCGCTGCATTTGACGTGTAAAATGGAGCGATAAGTGCGTTTAAACTTCGAAATATCTCTAACGGGATGGAAAATACAGAGAAAATTATTTAAAATATGATGAAAGATCGTATTTTACGTGCGCCTGGGCTTGTTTCCACGCTGAAAAATGCTTCCACTGCATTTGGCGTGTAAAATCGCGTTAAACGAGTGGTTATACGTCGAAATATGTCAGACGGGATGGAAATTACACAGAATTTTCGTTAAAATTCGATGAAAGATCGCGTTTTGCGATCGCCTGGGCTTGTTTCCACGCTGCAATTTGCTTCAGCTGTGTTTGGCGTGTAAAATCGAGTTAAACGAGCGTTTATATGTCGAAATATCACAGACGGGATGGAAATTACAGAGGATTTTCGTTAAAATTGGACGAAAGATCGCGTTTTGCGATCGCCTGGGCTTGTTTCCACGCTGAAAGAGCCTTCTACTGGACTTGGTGTGTAAAATTGAGTTAAATGAGCGTTTAAACGTCGAAATATCTCCAACGGGATGGAAATTACACAGAATTTTCGTTAAAATTCGATGAAAGATCGCGTTTTGCGATCGCCTGGGCTTGTTTCCACGCTGCAATTTGCTTCAGCTGTGTTTGGCGTGTAAAATCGAGTTAAACGAGCGTTTATATGTCGAAATATCACAGACGGGATGGAAATTACAGAGGATTTTCGTTAAAATTGGACGAAAGATCGCGTTTTGCGATCGCCTGGGCTTGTTTCCACGCTGAAAGAGCCTTCCGCTGGACTTGGTGTGTAAAATTGAGTTAAATGAGCGTTTAAACGTCGAAATATCTCCAACGGGATGGAAATTACAGAGGATTTTCATTTAAATTGGACGAAAGATCGCGTTTCGCGATCGCCTGGGCTTGTTTCCACGCTGAAAGAGCCTTCCACTGTACTTGGTGTGTAAAATTGAGTTAAATGAGCGTTTAAACGTCGAAATATCTCCAACGGATGGAAATTACACAGAATTCTCGTTAAAATTCGATGAAAGATCGCGTTTTTCGTGCGCCTGGCCTTGTTTCCACGCTGCAATTTGCTTCCGCTGTGTTTGGCGTGTAAAATTGTGATAAATGCATGTTTAAGCGTGGCAACATCTCCAACAGGATGGAAAATACAGAGAAAATTAGTTAAAATATGATGAAAGATCGCATTTTACGTGCGCCTGGGCTTGTTTCCACGCTGAAAAAGGCTTCCACTGCACTTGGCGTGTAAAATCGAGCGATAAGTGCGTTTAAACTTCGAAATATCTCTAACGGGATGGAAAATACAGAGAAAATTAGTTCAAATATGATGAAAGATCGTATTTTACGTGCGCCTGGGATTGTTTCCACGCTGAAAAAGGCTTCCGCTGCATTTGGCGTGTAAAACCGAGCGAAAAGTGCGTTTGAACTTCGACATATCTCTAACGGGATGGAAAATACTGAAAATATTATTTAAAATATGATGAAAGATCGTATTTTACGTGCGCCTGCGCTTGTTTCCACACTGAAAAAGGCTTCCACTGCATTTAGCGTGTAAAACCGAGCGAAAAGTGCGTTTAAACGTCGAATTATCTCTAACGGGATGGAAAATACAGAGAAAATTAGTTAAAATATGATGATAGATCGTATTTTACGTGCGCCTGGGCTTGTTTCCACGCTGAAAAATACTTCCACTGCATTTGGCATGTAAAATCGAGTTAAACGAGCGTTTATACGTCGAAATATCGCAGACGGGATGGAAATTACAGAGGATTTTCATTAAAATTGGATGAAAGATCGCGTTTTGCGATCGCCTGGGCTTGTTTCCACGCTGCAATTTACTTCCTCTGTGTTTGGCGTGTAAAATTGAGATAAATGCATGTTTAAGCGTGGAAATATCTCCAACGGGATGGAAATGACACAGAATTTTCGTTAAAATTCGATGAAAGATCGCTTTTTACGTGCGCCTGGGCTTGTTTCCACGCTGAAAGAGCCTTCCAATGTACTTGGTGTGTAAAATTGAGTTAAATGAGCGTTTAAACGTCGAAATATCTCCAACGGAATGGAAATTACACAGAATTTTCGTTAAAATTCGATGAAAGATCGCTTTTTACGTGCGCCTGGGCTTGTTTCCACGCTGCAATTTGCTTCCGCAGTGTTTGGCGTGTAAAATTGAGATAAATGCATGTTTAAGCGTGGAAATATCTCCAACGGGATGCAAATTACACAGAATTTTCGTTAAAATTGGATGGAAGATCGCGTTTGGCGTGCGCCTGGGCTTGAATCCACGCTGAAAGATGCTTCCACTGCATTTGGCGGGTAAAATCGCGTTAAACGAGTGTTCATACGTCGAAATATGTCAGACGGGATGGAAATTACACAGAATTTTCGTTAAAATTCCATGAAAGATCGCGTTTTGCGATCGCCTGGGCTTTTTTCCACGCTGAAAGAGCCTTCCACTGTACTTGGTGTGTAAAATTGAGTTAAATGAGCGTTTAAACGTCGAAATATCTCCAACGGGATGGAAATTACAGAGGATTTTCATTAAAATTGGATGAAAGATCGCGTTTTTCGTGCCCCTGGGATTGTTTCCACGCTGAAAAATGTTTCCACTGCACTTGGCGTGTAAAATCGAGCGATAAGTGCGTTCAAACTCGAAATATCTCCAACGGGGTGGAAATTACACAGAATTTTCGTTAAAATTGGACGAAAGATCGCGTTTTGCGATCGCCTGGGCTTGTTTCCACGCTGCAATTTGCTTCAGCTGTGTTTGGCGTGTAAAATCGAGTTAAACGAGCGTTTATATGTCGAAATATCACAGACGGGATGGAAATTACAGAGGATTTTCGTTAAAATTGGACGAAAGATCGCGTTTTGCGATCGCCTGGGCTTGTTTCCACGCTGAAAGAGCCTTCCACTGGACTTGGTGTGTAAAATTGAGTTAAATGAGCGTTTAAACGTCGAAATATCTCCAACGGGATGGAAATTACAGAGGATTTTCATTTAAATTGGACGAAAGATCGCGTTTTGCGATCGCCTGGGCTTGTTTCCACGCTGAAAGAGCCTTCCACTGTACTTGGTGTGTAAAATTGAGTTAAATGAGCGTTTAAACGTCGAAATATCTCCAACGGATGGAAATTACACAGAATTCTCGTTAAAATTCGATGAAAGATCGTATTTTACGTGCGCCTGGGCTTGTTTCCACGCTGAAAAAGGTTTCCTCTGCATTTGGCGTGTGAAATCGAGTTTAACGAGCGTTTATACGTCGAAATATTTCAGACGGGATGGAAATTACAGAGGATTTTCGTTAAAATTGGACGAAAGATCGCGTTTTGCGATCGCCTGGGCTTGTTTCCACGCTGAAAGAGCCTTCCACTGTACTTGGTGTGTAAAATTGAGTTAAATGAGCGTTTAAACCTCGAAATATCTCCAACGGGATGGAAATAACAGAGGATTTTCATTAAAATTCGATGAAAGATCGCGTTTTTCGTGCGCCTGGGCTTGTTTCCACGCTGCAATTTGCTTCCGCTGTGTTTGGCGTGTAAAATTGTGATAAATGCATGTTTAAGCGTGGCAACATCTCCAACGGGATGGAAAATACAGAGAAAAATAGTTAAAATATGATGAAAGATCGCATTTTACGTGCGCCTGGGCTTGTTTCCACGCTGAAAAAGGCTTCCACTGCACTTGGCGTGTAAAATCGAGCGATAAGTGCGTTTAAACTTCGAAATATCTCTAACGGGATGGAAAATACAGAGAAAATTAGTTCAAATATGATGAAAGATCGTATTTTGCGTGCGCCTGGGATTGTTTCCACGCTGAAAAAGGCTTCCGCTGCATTTGGCGTGTAAAACCGAGCGAAAAGTGCGTTTGAACTTCGACATATCTCTAACGGGATGGAAAATACTGAAAATATTATTTAAAATATGATGAAAGATCGTATTTTACGTGCGCCTGCGCTTGTTTCCACGCTGAAAAAGGCTTCCACTGCATTTGGCGTGTAAAATTGAGATAAATGCATGTTTAAGCGTGGAAATATCTCCAACGGGATGGAAATTACACAGAATTTTCGTTAAAATTCCATGAAAGATCGCGTTTTGCGATCGCCTGGGCTTGTTTCCACGCTGCAATTTGCTTCAGCTGTGTTTGGCGTGTAAAATCGAGTTAAACGAGCGTTTATATGTCGAAATATCACAGACGGGATGGAAATTACAGAGGATTTTCGTTAAAATTGGACGAAAGATCACGTTTTGCGATCGCCTGGGCTTGTTTCCACGCTGAAAGAGCCTTCCACTGGACTTGGTGTGTAAAATTGAGTTAAATGAGCGTTTAAACGTCGAAATATCTCCAACGGGATGGAAATTACAGAGGATTTTCATTTAAATTGGACGAAAGATCGCGTTTTGCGATCGCCTGGGCTTGTTTCCACGCTGAAAGAGCCTTCCACTGTACTTGGTGTGTAAAATTGAGTTAAATGAGCGTTTAATCGTCGAAATATCTCCAACGGGATGGAAATTACACAGAATTTTCGTTAAAATTCGATGAAAGATCTCTTTTTACGTGCGCCTGGGCTTGTTTCCACGCTGCAATTTGCTTCCGCAGTGTTTGGCGTGTAAAATTGAGATAAATGCATGTTTAAGCGTGGAAATATCTCCAACGGGATGCAAATTACACAGAATTTTCGTTAAAATTGGATGGAAGATCGCGTTTGGCGTGCGCCTGGGCTTGAATCCACGCTGAAAGATGCTTCCACTGCATTTGGCGTGTAAAACCGAGCGAAAAGTGCGTTTGAACTTCGACATATCTCTAACGGGATGGAAAATACTGAAAATATTATTTAAAATATGATGAAAGATCGTATTTTACGTGCGCCTGCGCTTGTTTCCACGCTGAAAAAGGCTTCCACTGCATTTGGCGTGTAAAATTGAGATAAATGCATGTTTAAGCGTGGAAATATCTCCAACGGGATGGAAATTACACAGAATTTTCGTTAAAATTCCATGAAAGATCGCGTTTTGCGATCGCCTGGGCTTGTTTCCACGCTGCAATTTGCTTCAGCTGTGTTTGGCGTGTAAAATCGAGTTAAACGAGCGTTTATATGTCGAAATATCACAGACGGGATGGAAATTACAGAGGATTTTCGTTAAAATTGGACGAAAGATCACGTTTTGCGATCGCCTGGGCTTGTTTCCACGCTGAAAGAGCCTTCCACTGGACTTGGTGTGTAAAATTGAGTTAAATGAGCGTTTAAACGTCGAAATATCTCCAACGGGATGGAAATTACAGAGGATTTTCATTTAAATTGGACGAAAGATCGCGTTTTGCGATCGCCTGGGCTTGTTTCCACGCTGAAAGAGCCTTCCACTGTACTTGGTGTGTAAAATTGAGTTAAATGAGCGTTTAATCGTCGAAATATCTCCAACGGGATGGAAATTACACAGAATTTTCGTTAAAATTCGATGAAAGATCTCTTTTTACGTGCGCCTGGGCTTGTTTCCACGCTGCAATTTGCTTCCGCAGTGTTTGGCGTGTAAAATTGAGATAAATGCATGTTTAAGCGTGGAAATATCTCCAACGGGATGCAAATTACACAGAATTTTCGTTAAAATTGGATGGAAGATCGCGTTTGGCGTGCGCCTGGGCTTGAATCCACGCTGAAAGATGCTTCCACTGCATTTGGCGGGTAAAATCGCGTTAAACGAGTGTTCATACGTCGAAATATGTCAGACGGGATGGAAATTACACAGAATTTTCGTTAAAATTCCATGAAAGATCGCGTTTTGCGATCGCCTGGGCTTTTTTCCACGCTGAAAGAGCCTTCCACTGTACTTGGTGTGTAAAATTGAGTTAAATGAGCGTTTACACGTCGAAATATCTCCAACGGGATGGAAATTACAGAGGATTTTCATTAAAATTGGATGAAAGATCGCGTTTTTCGTGCCCCTGGGATTGTTTCCACGCTGAAAAATGTTTCCACTGCACTTGGCGTGTAAAATCGAGCGATAAGTGCGTTCAAACTCGAAATATCTCCAACGGAGTGGAAATTACACAGAATTTTCGTTAAAATTGGACGAAAGATCGCGTTTTGCGATCGCCTGGGCTTGTTTCCACGCTGCAATTTGCTTCAGCTGTGTTTGGCGTGTAAAATCGAGTTAAAGGAGCGTTTATATGTCGAAATATCACAGACGGGATGGAAATTACAGAGGATTTTCGTTAAAATTGGACGAAAGATCGCGTTTTGCGATCGCCTGGGCTTGTTTCCACGCTGAAAGAGCCTTCCACTGGACTTGGTGTGTAAAATTGAGTTAAATGAGCGTTTAAACGTCGAAATATCTCCAACGGGATGGAAATTACAGAGGATTTTCATTTAAATTGGACGAAAGATCGCGTTTTGCGATCGCCTGGGCTTGTTTCCACGCTGAAAGAGCCTTCCACTGTACTTGGTGTGTAAAATTGAGTTAAATGAGCGTTTAAACGTCGAAATATCTCCAACGGATGGAAATTACACAGAATTCTCGTTAAAATTCGATGAAAGATCGTATTTGACGTGCGCCTGGGCTTGTTTCCACGCTGAAAAAGGTTTCCTCTGCATTTGGCGTGTGAAATCGAGTTTAACGAGCGTTTATACGTCGAAATATTTCAGACGGGATGGAAATTACAGAGGATTTTCGTTAAAATTGGACGAAAGATCGCGTTTTGCGATTGCCTGGGCTTGTTTCCACGCTGAAAGAGCCTTCCACTGTACTTGGTGTGTAAAATTGAGTTAAATGAGCGTTTAAACCTCGAAATATCTCCAACGGGATGGAAATAACAGAGGATTTTCATTAAAATTCGATGAAAGATCGCGTTTTTCGTGCGCCTGGGCTTGTTTCCACGCTGCAATTTGCATCCGCTGTGTTTGGCGTGTAAAATTGTGATAAATGCATGTTTAAGCGTGGCAACATCTCCAACGGGATGGAAAATACAGAGAAAATTAGTTAAAATATGATGAAAGATCGCATTTTACGTGCGCCTGGGCTTGTTTCCACGCTGAAAAAGGCTTCCACTGCACTTGGCGTGTAAAATCGAGCGATAAGTGCGTTTAAACTTCGAAATATCTCTAACGGGATGGAAAATACAGAGAAAATTAGTTCAAATATGATGAAAGATCGTATTTTGCGTGCGCCTGGGATTGTTTCCACGCTGAAAAAGGCTTCCGCTGCATTTGGCGTGTAAAACCGAGCGAAAAGTGCGTTTGAACTTCGACATATCTCTAACGGGATGGAAAATACTGAAAATATTATTTAAAATATGATGAAAGATCGTATTTTACGTGCGCCTGCGCTTGTTTCCACGCTGAAAAAGGCTTCCACTGCATTTGGCGTGTAAAATTGAGATAAATGCATGTTTAAGCGTGGAAATATCTCCAACGGGATGGAAATTACACAGAATTTTCGTTAAAATTCCATGAAAGATCGCGTTTTGCGATCGCCTGGGCTTGTTTCCACGCTGAAAGAGCCTTCCACTGTACTTGGTGTGTAAAATTGAGTTAAATGAGCGTTTAAACGTCGAAATATCTCCAACGGGATGGAAATTACAGTGGATTTTCATTAAAATTGGATGAAAGATCGCGTTTTTCGTGCCCCTGGGATTGTTTCCACGCTGAAAAATGTTTCCACTGCACTTGGCGTGTAAAATCGAGCGATAAGTGCGTTCAAACTCGAAATATCTCCAACGGGGTGGAAATTACACAGAATTTTCGTTAAAATTGGACGAAAGATCGCGTTTTGCGATCGCCTGGGCTTGTTTCCACGCTGCAATTTGCTTCAGCTGTGTTTGGCGTGTAAAATCGAGTTAAACGAGCGTTTATATGTCGAAATATCACAGACGGGATGGAAATTACAGAGGATTTTCGTTAAAATTGGACGAAAGATCACGTTTTGCGATCGCCTGGGCTTGTTTCCACGCTGAAAGAGCCTTCCACTGGACTTGGTGTGTAAAATTGAGTTAAATGAGCGTTTAAACGTCGAAATATCTCCAACGGATGGAAATTACACAGAATTCTCGTTAAAATTCGATGAAAGATCGTATTTTACGTGCGCCTGGGCTTGTTTCCACGCTGAAAAAGGTTTCCTCTGCATTTGGCGTGTGAAATTGAGTTAAATGAGCGTTTAATCGTCGAAATATCTCCAACGGGATGGAAATTACACAGAATTTTCGTTAAAATTCGATGAAAGATCTCTTTTTACGTGCGCCTGGGCTTGTTTCCACGCTGCAATTTGCTTCCGCTGTGTTTGGCGTGTAAAATTGTGATAAATGCATGTTTAAGCGTGGAAACATCTCCAACGGGATGGAAAATACAGAGAAAATTAGTCAAAATATGATGAAAGATCGCATTTTACGTGCGCCTGGGCTTGTTTCCACGCTGAAAAAGGCTTCCACTGCATTTGGCGTGTAAAATCGAGTTAAACCAGCGTTTATACGTCGAAATATGTCAGACGGGATGGAAATTACAGAGGATTTTCGTTAAAATTGGACGAAAGATCGCGTTTTGCGATCGCCTGGGCTTGTTTCCACGCTGAAAGAGCCTTCCACTGTACTTGGTGTGTAAAATTGAGTTAAATGAGCGTTTAAACGTCGAAATATCTCCAACGGGATGGAAATTACAGAGGATTTTCATTAAAATTGGATGAAAAATCGCGTTTTTCGTGCCCCTGGGATTGTTTCCACGCTGAAAAAGGCTTCCGCTGCATTTGGCGTGTAAAATCGAGCGATAAGTGCGTTCAAACTCGAAATATCTCTAACGGGATGGAAAATACAGAGAAAATTAGTTAAAATATGATGATAGATCGTATTTTACCTGCGCCTGGGCTTGTTTCCACGCTGAAAAATACTTCCACTGCATTTGGCATGTAAAATCGAGTTAAACGAGTGTTTATACGTCGAAATATGTCAGACGGGATGGAAATTACACAGAATTTTCGTTAAAATTCGATGAAAGATCGCGTTTTGCGATCGCCTGGGCTTGTTTCCACGCTGCAATTTACTTCCGCTGTGTTTGGCGTGTAAAATTGAGATAAATGCATGTTTAAGCGTGGAAATATCTCCAACGGGATGGAAATTACACAGAATTTTCGTTAAACTTCGATGAAAGATAGCTTTTTACGTGCGCCTGGGCTTGTTTCCACGCTGAAAGAGCCTTCCAATGTACTTGGTGTGTAAAATTGAGTTAAATGAGCGTTTAAACGTCGAAATATCTCCAACGGGATGGAAATTACACAGAATTTTCGTTAAAATTCGATGAATGATCGCTTTTTACGTGTGCCTGGGCTTGTTTCCACGCTGCAATTTGCTTCCGCAGTGTTTGGCGTGTAAAATTGAGATAAATGCATGTTTAAGCGTGGAAATATCTCCAACGGGATGCAAATTACACAGAATTTTCGTTAAAATTGGATGGAAGATCGCGTTTGGCGTGCGCCTGGGCTTGAATCCACGCTGAAAGATGCTTCCAGTGCATTTGGCGTGTAAAATCGCGTTAAACGAGTGTTCATACGTCGAAATATGTCAGACGGGATGGAAATTACACAGAATTTTCGTTAAAATTCCATGAAAGATCGCGTTTTGCGATCGCCTGGGCTTGTTTCCACGCTGAAAGAGCCTTCCACTGTACTTGGTGTGTAAAATTGAGTTAAATGAGCGTTTAAACGTCGAAATATCTCCAACGGGATGGAAATTACAGAGGATTTTCATTAAAATTGGATGAAAGATCGCGTTTTTCGTGCCCCTGGGATTGTTTCCACGCTGAAAAATGTTTCCACTGCACTTGGCGTGTAAAATCGAGCGATAAGTGCGTTCAAACTCGAAATATCTCCAACGGGGTGGAAATTACACAGAATTTTCGTTAAAATTGGACGAAAGATCGCGTTTTGCGATCGCCTGGGCTTGTTTCCACGCTGCAATTTGCTTCAGCTGTGTTTGGTGTGTAAAATCGAGTTAAACGAGCGTTTATATGTCGAAATATCACAGACGGGATGGAAATTACAGAGGATTTTCGTTAAAATTGGACGAAAGATCGCGTTTTGCGATCGCCTGGGCTTGTTTCCACGCTGAAAGAGCCTTCCACTGGACTTGGTGTGTAAAATTGAGTTAAATGAGCGTTTAAACGTCGAAATATCTCCAACGGGATGGAAATTACAGGGGATTTTCATTTAAATTGGACGAAAGATCGCGTTTTGCGATCGCCTGGGCTTGTTTCCACGCTGAAAGAGCCTTCCACTGTACTTGGTGTGTAAAATTGTGTTAAATGAGCGTTTAATCGTCGAAATATCTCCAACGGGATGGAAATAACTGAGGATTTTCATTAAAATTCGATGAAAGATCTCTTTTTACGTGCGCCTGGGCTTGTTTCCACGCTGCAATTTGCTTCCGCTGTGTTTGGCGTGTAAAATTGTGATAAATGCATGTTTAAGCGTGGAAACATCTCCAACGGGATGGAAAATACAGAGAAAATTAGTTAAAATATGATGAAAGATCGCATTTTACGTGCGCCTGGGCTTGTTTCCACGCTGAAAAAGGCTTCCACTGCACTTGGCGTGTAAAATCGAGCGATAAGTGCGTTTAAACTTCGAAATATCTCTAACGGGATGGAAAATACAGAGAAAATTAGTTCAAATATGATGAAAGATCGTATTTTGCGTGCGTCTGGGATTGTTTCCACGCTGAAAAAGGCTTCCGCTGCATTTGGCGTGTAAAACCGAGCGAAAAGTGCGTTTGAACTTCGACATATCTCTAACGGGATGGAAAATACTGAAAATATTATTTAAAATATGATGAAAGATCGTATTTTACGTGCGCCTGCGCTTGTTTCCACGCTGAAAAAGGCTTCCACTGCATTTGGCGTGTAAAACCGAGGGAAAAGTGCGTTTAAACGTCGAATTATCTCCAACAGAATGGAAATTACACAGAATTTTCTTTAAAATTCGATGTAAGATCGCTTTTTACGTGCGCCCGGGCTTGTTTCCACGCTGAAAGAGCCTTCCACTGTACTTGGTGTGTAAAATTGAGTTAAATGAGCGTTTAAACCTCGAAATATCTCCAACGGGATGGAAATTACAGAGGATTTTCGTTAAAATTGGATGGAAGATCGCGTTTTCCGTGCGTCTGGGCTTGTTTCCACGCTGAAAAAGGCTTCCACTGCATTTGGCGTGTAAAATCGAGCGATAAGTGCGTTTAAACTTCGAAATATCTCTAACGGGATGGAAAATACAGAGAAAATTAGTTAAAATATGATGACAGATCGTATTTTACGTGCGCCTGGGCTTGTTTCCACGCTGCAATTTGCTTCCGCTGTGTTTGGCGTGTAAAATTGAGATAAATGCATGTTTAAGCCTGGAAATATCTCCAACGGGATGCAAATTACACAGAATTTTCGTTAAAATTCGACGAAAGATCGCGTTTTGCGATCGCCTGGGCTTGTGTCCACGCTGAAAGAGCCTTCCACTGTACTTGGTGTGTAAAATTGAGTTAAATGAGCGTTTAAACGTCGAAATATCTCCAACGGGATGGAAATTACAGAGGATTTTCATTAAAATTGGATGAAAGATCGCGTTTTTCATGCCCCTGGGATTGTTTCCACGCTGAAAAATGTTTCCACTGCACTTGGCGTGTAAAATCGAGCGATAAGTGCGTTCAAACTCGAAATATCTCCAACGGGGTGGAAATTACACAGAATTTTCGTTAAAATTGGACGAAGCATCGCGTTTTGCGATCGCCTGGGCTTGTTTCCACGCTGCAATTTGCTTCAGCTGTGTTTGGCGTGTAAAATCGAGTTAAACGAGCGTTTATATGTCGAAATATCACAGACGGGATGGAAATTACAGAGGATTTTCGTTAAAATTGGACGAAAGATCGCGTTTTGCGATCGCCTGGGCTTGTTTCCACGCTGAAAGAGCCTTCCACTGTACTTGGTGTGTAAAATTGAGTTAAACGAGCGTTTAATCGTCGAAATATCTCCAACGGGATGGAAATTACACAGAATTTTCGTTAAAATTCGATGAAAGATCTCTTTTTACGTGCGGCTGGGCTTGTTTCCACGCTGCAATTTGCTTCCGCTGTGTTTGTCGTGTAAAATTGTGATAAATGCATGTTTAAGCGTGGAAACATCTCCAACGGGATGAAAAATACAAAGAAAATTAGTTAAAATATGATGAAAGATCGCATTTTACGTGCGCCTGGGCTTGTTTCCACGCTGAAAAAGGATTCCACTGCACTTGGCGTGTAAAATCGAGCGATAAGTGCGTTTAAACTTCGAAATATCTCTAACGGGATGGAAAATACAGAGAAAATTAGTTCAAATATGATGAAAGATCGTATTTTACGTGCGCCTGGGATTGTTTCCACGCTGAAAAAGGCTTCCGCTGCATTTGGCGTGTAAAACCGAGCGAAAAGTGCGTTTGAACTTCGACATATCTCTAACGGGATGGAAAATACTGAAAATATTATTTAAAATATGATGAAAGATCGTATTTTACGTGCGCCTGCGCTTGTTTCCACACTGAAAAAGGCTTCCACTGCATTTAACGTGTAAAACCGAGCGAAAAGTGCGTTTAAACGTCGAATTATCTCCAACGGATGGAAATTACACAGAATTCTCGTTAAAATTCGATGAAAGATCGTATTTTACGTGCGCCTGGGCTTGTTTCCACGCTGAAAAAGATTTCCTCTGCATTTGGCGTGTGAAATCGAGTTTAACGAGCGTTTATACGTCGAAATGTTTCAGACGGGATGGAAATTACAGAGGATTTTCGTTAAAATTGGACGAAAGATCGCGTTTTGCGATCGCCTGGGCTTGTTTCCACGCTGAAAGAGCCTTCCACTGTACTTGGTGTGTAAAATTGAGTTAAATGAGCGTTTAATCGTCGAAATATCTCCAACGGGATGGAAAAGTACACAGAATTTTCGTTAAAATTCGATGAAAGATCTCTTTTTACGTGCGCCTGGGCTTGTTTCCACGCTGCAATTTGCTTCCGCTGTGTTTGGCGTGTAAAATTGTGATAAATGCATGTTTAAGCGTGGAAACATCTCCAACGGGATGGAAAATACAGAGAAAATTAGTTAAAATATGATGAAAGATCGCATTTTACGTGCGCCTGGGCTTGTTTCCACGCTGAAAAAGGCTTCCACTGCACTTGGCGTGTAAAATCGAGCGATAAGTGCGTTTAAACTTCGAAATATCTCTAACGGGATGGAAAATACAGAGAAAATTAGTTCAAATATGATGAAAGATCGTATTTTGCGTGCGCCTGGGATTGTTTCCACGCTGAAAAAGGCTTCCGCTGCATTTGGCGTGTAAAACCGAGCGAAAAGTGCGTTTGAACTTCGACATATCTCTAACGGGATGGAAAATACTGAAAATATTATTTAAAATATGATGAAAGATCGTATTTTACGTGCGCCTGCGCTTGTTTCCACGCTGAAAAAGGCTTCCACTGCATTTGGCGTGTAAAACCGAGGGAAAAGTGCGTTTAAACGTCGAATTATCTCCAACGGGATGGAAATTACACAGAATTTTCTTTAAAATTCGATGAAAGATCGCTTTTTACGTGCGCCCGGGCTTGTTTCCACGCTGAAAGAGCCTTCCACTGTACTTGGTGTGTAAAATTGAGTTAAATGAGCGTTTAAACCTCGAAATATCTCCAACGGGATGGAAATTACAGAGGATTTTCGTTAAAATTGGATGGAAGATCGCGTTTTCCGTGCGTCTGGGCTTGTTTCCAGGCTGAAAAAGGCTTCCACTGCATTTGGCGTGTAAAATCGAGCGATAAGTGCGTTTAAACTTCGAAATATCTCTAACGGGATGGAAAATAGAGAGAAAATTAGTTAAAATATGATGAAAGATCGTATTTTACGTGCGCCTGGGCTTGTTTCCACGCTGCAATTTGCTTCCGCTGTGTTTGGCGTGTAAAATTGAGATAAATGCATGTTTAAGCGTGGAAATATCTCCAACGGGATGCAAATTACACAGAATTTTCGTTAAAATTCGATGAAAGATCGCGTTTTGCGATCGCCTGGGCTTGTTTCCACGCTGAAAGAGCCTTCCACTGTACTTGGTGTGTAAAATTGAGTTAAATGAGCGTTTAAACGTCGAAATATCTCCAACGGGATGGAAATTACAGAGGATTTTCATTAAAATTGGATGAAAGATCGCGTTTTTCGTGCCCCTGGGATTGTTTCCACGCTGAAAAATGTTTCCACTGCACTTGGCGTCTAAAATCGAGCGATAAGTGCGTTCAAACTCGAAATATCTCCAACGGATGGAAATTACACAGAATTCTCGTTAAAATTCGATGAAAGATCGTATTTTACGTGCGCCTGGGCTTGTTTCCACGCTGAAAAAGGTTTCCTCTGCATTTGGCGTGTGAAATCGAGTTTAACGAGCGTTTATACGTCGAAATATTTCAGACGGGATGGAAATTACAAAGGATTTTCGTTAAAATTGGACGAAAGATCGCGTTTTGCGATCGCCTGGGCTTGTTTCCACGCTGAAAGAGCCTTCCACTGTGCTTGGTGTGTAAAATTGAGTTAAATGAGCGTTTAAACCTCGAAATATCTCCAACGGGATGGAAATAACAGAGGATTTTCATTAAAATTGGATGAAAGATAGCTTTTTACGTGCGCCTGGGCTTGTTTCCACGCTGCAATTTACTTCCGCTGTGTTTGGCGTGTAAAATTGAGATAAATGCATGTTTAAGCGTGGAAATATCTCCAACGGGATGCAAATTACACAGAATTTTCGTTAAAATTGGATGGATGATCGCGTTTTGCGTGCGCCTGGGCTTGAATCCAATCTGAAAAATGCTTCCATTGCATTTGGCGTGTAAAATCGCGTTAAACGAGTGTTTATACGTCGAAATATGTCAGACGGGATGGAAATTACACAGAATTTTCGTTAAAATTCCATGAAAGATCGCGTTTTGCGATCGCCTGGGCTTGTTTCCACGCTGCAATTTACTTCCGCTTTGTTTGGCGTGTAAAATTGGGATAAATGCAAGTTTAAGCGTGGAAATATCTTCAACGGGATGAAAATTACACAGAATTTTCGTTAAAACTGGATGGAAGATCGCGTTTTGCGTGCGCCTGGGATTGAATCCACTCTGAAAAAGGCTTCCACTTCATTTGGCGTGTAAAATCGAGTTAAACGAGCGTTTAAATGTCGAAATATTTCAGACGGGATGGAAAATACAGAGAAAATTAGTTAAAATATGATGAAAGATCGCATTTTACGTGCGCCTGGGCTTGTTTCCACGCTGAAAAAGGCTTCCACTGCATTTGGCGTGTAAAATCGAGTTAAACCAGCGTTTATACGTCGAAATATGTCAGACGGGATGGATATTACAGAGGATTTTCGTTAAAATTGGACGAAAGATCGCGTTTTGCGATCGCCTGGGCTTGTTTCCACGCTGAAAGAGCCTTCCACTGTACTTGGTGTGTAAAATTGAGTTAAATGAGCGTTTAAACGTCGAAATATCTCCAACGGGATGGAAATTACACAGGATTTTAATTAAAATTGGATGAAAAATCGCTTTTTACGTGAGCCTGGGCTTGTTTCTACGCTGAAAAAGGCTTCCACTGCACTTGGCGTGTAAAATCGAGCGATAAGTGCGTTTAAACTTCGAAATATCTCTAACGGGATGGAAAATACAGAGAAAATTAGTTCAAATATGATGAAAGATCGTATTTTGCGTGCGCCTGGGATTGTTTCCTCGCTGAAAAAGGCTTCCGCTGCATTTGGCGTGTAAAACCGAGCGAAAAGTGCGTTTGAACTTCGACATATCTCTAACGGGATGGAAAATACTGAAAATATTATTTAAAATATGATGAAAGATCGTATTTTACGTGCGCCTGCGCTTGTTTCCACGCTGAAAAAGGCTTCCACTGCATTTGGCGTGTAAAACCGAGCGAAAAGTGCGTTTAAACGTCGAATTATCTCCAACGGGATGGAAATTACACAGAATTTTCTTTAAAATTCGATGAAAGATCGCTTTTTACGTGCGCCCGGGCTTGTTTCCACGCTGAAAGAGCCTTCCACTGTACTTGGTGTGTAAAATTGAGTTAAATGAGCGTCTAAACCTCGAAATATCTCCAACGGGATGGAAATTACAGAGGATTTTCGTTAAAATTGGATGGAAGATCGCATTTTACGTGCGCCTGGGCTTGTTTCCACGTTGAAAAAGGCTTCCGCTGCACTTGGCGTGTAAAGTCGAGCGATAAGTGCGTTTAAACTTCGAAATATCTCTAACGGGATGGAAAATACAGAGAAAATTATTTAAAATATGATGAAAGATCGTATTTTACGTGCGCCTGGGCTTGTTTCCACGCTGCAATTTGCTTCCGCTGTGTTTGGCGTGTAAAATTGAGATAAATGCATGTTTAAGCGTGGAAATATCTCCAACGGGATGCAAATTACACAGAATATTCGTTAAAATTGGATGGAAGATCGCGTTTTGCGTGCGCCTGGGCTTGAATCCACGCTGAAAGAGGCTTCCACTGCATTTGGCGTGAAAAATGGAGCGATAAGTGCGTTTAAACTTTGAAATATCTCTAACGGGATGGAAAATACACACAAAACTAGTTAAAGTATGATGAAAGATCGTATTTTACGTGCGCCTGGGCTTGTTTCCACGCTGAAAAATGCTTACACTGCATTTGGCGTGCAGAATCCCGTTAAACGAGCGTTTATACGTCGAAATATGTCAGACGGGATGCAAATTATACAGAATTTTCGTTAAAATTGGATGGAAGATCGCGTTTGGCGTGCGCCTGGGCTTGAATCCACGCTGAAAGATGCTTCCACTGCATTTGGCGTGTAAAATTGCGTTAAACGAGTGTTCATACGTCGAAATATGTCAGACGGGATGGAAATTACACAGAATTTTCGTTAAAATTCCATGAAAGATCGCGTTTTGCGATCGCCTGGGCTTGTTTCCACGCTGAAAGAGCCTTCCACTGTACTTGGTGTGTAAAATTGAGTTAAATGAGCGTTTAAACGTCGAAATATCTCCAACGGGATGGAAATTACAGAGGATTTTCATTAAAATTGGATGAAAGATCGCGTTTTTCGTGCCCCTGGGATTGTTTCCACGCTGAAAAATGTTTCCACTGCACTTGGCGTGTAAAATCGAGCGATAAGTGCGTTCAAACTCGAAATATCTCCAACGGGGTGGAAATTACACAGAATTTTCGTTAAAATTGGACGAAAGATCGCGTTTTGCGATCGCCTGGGCTTGTTTCCACGCTGCAATTTGCTTCAGCTGTGTTTGGCGTGTAAAATCGAGTTAAACGAGCGTTTATATGTCGAAATATCACAGACGGGATGGAAATTACAGAGGATTTTCGTTAAAATTGGACGAAAGATCGCGTTTTGCGATCGCCTGGGCTTGTTTACACGCTGAAAGAGCCTTCCACTGGACTTGGTGTGTAAAATTGAGTTAAATGAGCGTTTTAACGTCGAAATGTCTCCAACGGGATGGAAATTACAGAGGATTTTCGTTAAAATTGGACGAAAGATCGCGTTTTGCGATCGCCTGGGCTTGTTTCCACGCTGAAAGAGCCTTCCACTGTACTTGGTGTGTAAAATTGAGTTAAATGAGCGTTTAATCGTCGAAATATCTCCAACGGGATGGAAATTACACAGAATTTTCGTTAAAATTCGATGAAAGATCGCTTTTTACGTGCGTCTGGGCTTGTTTCCACGCTGAAGAAGGCTTCCACTGCATTTGGCGGGTAAAATAGAGTTAAACCAGCATTTATACGTCGAAATATGTCAGACGGGATGGAAATTACACAGAATTTTCGTTAAAATTCGATGAAAGATCGCTTTTTACGTGCGCCTGGGCTTGTTTCCACGCTGCAATTTGCTTCCGCTGTGTTTGGCGTGTAAAATTGTGATAAATGCATGTTTAAGCGTGGAAACATCTCCAACGGGATGGAAAATACAGAGAAAATTAGTTAAAATATGATGAAAGATCGCATTTTACGTGCGCCTGGGCTTGTTTCCACGCTGAAAAAGGCTTCCACTGCACTTGGCGTGTAAAATCGAGCGATAAGTGCGTTTAAACTTCGAAATATGTCTAACGGGATGGAAAATACAGAGAAAATTAGTTCAAATATGATGAAAGATCGTATTTTGCGTGCGCCTGGGATTGTTTCCACGCTGAAAAAGGCTTCCGCTGCATTTGGCGTGTAAATCCGAGCGAAAAGTGCTTTTGAACTTCGACATATCTCTAACGGGATGGAAAATACTGAAAATATTATTTAAAATATGATGAAAGATCGTATTTTACGTGCGCCTGCGCTTGTTTCCACGCTGAAAAAGGCTTCCACTGCTTTTGGCGTGTAAAACCGAGCGAAAAGTGCGTTTAAACGTCGAATTATCTCCAACGGGATGGAAATTACACAGAATTTTCTTTAAAATTCGATGAAATATCGCTTTTTACGTGCGCCCGGGCTTGTTTCCACGCTGAAAGAGCCTTCCACTGTACTTGGTGTGTAAAATTGAGTTAAATGAGCGTTTAAATGTCGAAATATCACCAACGGGATGGAAAATACAGAGAAAATTAGTTAATATATGATGAAAGATCGCATTTTACGTGCGCCTGGGCTTGTTTCCACGCTGAAAAAGGCTTCCACTGCACTTGGCGTGTAAAATCGAGCGATAAGTGCGTTTAAACTTCGAAATATCTCTAACGGGATGGAAAATACAGAGAAAATTAGTTAGAATATGATGAAAGATCGTATTTTACGTGCGCCTGGGCTTGTTTCCACGCTGCAATTTGCTTCCGCTGTGTTTGGCGTGTAAAATTGAGATAAATGCATGTTTAAGCGTGGAAATATCTCCAACGGGATGCAAATTACACAGAATATTCGTTAAAATTGGATGGAAGATCGCGTTTTGCGTGCGCCTGGGCTTGAATCCACGCTGAAAGAGGCTTCCACTGCATTTGGCGTGTATAATGGAGCGATAAGTGCGTTTAAACTTTGAAATATCTCTAACGGGATGGAAAATACACACAAAACTAGTTAAAGTATGATGAAAGATCGTATTTTACGTGCGCCTGGGCTTGTTTCCACGCTGAAAAATGCTTACACTGCATTTGGCGTGCAGAATCGCGTTAAACGAGCGTTTATACGTCGAAATATGTCAGACGGGATGGAAATTATACAGAATATTCGTTAAAATTCGATGAAAGATCGCGTTTTTCGTGCGCCTGGGATTGTTTCCGCGCTGAAGAAGGCTTTCACTGCATTTGGCGTGTAAAATAGAGTTAAATGATCGTTTAAACGTCGAAATATGTCAGGCGGGATGGAAATTACAGAGGATTTTCTTGTTTCCGCGCTGAAAGAGCCTTCCACTGTACTTGGCGTGTAAAATCGAGTTAAACGAGCGTTTAAACCGTCGAAATATCTCCAACGGGATGAAAATTACACAGAATTTTCGTTAAAATTGGATGGAAGATCGCGTTTTGCGTGCGCCTGGGGTTGAATTCACGCTGAAACAGGCTTCCACCGCATTTGGCGTGTAAAATCGAGTTAAACGAGCGTTTAAACGTCGAAATATCTCCAACGGGGTGGAAATTACACAGAATATTCGTTAAAATGCGATGAAAGATCGCGTTTTGCGATCGCCTGGGCTTGTTTCCACGCTGCAATTTGCTTCCGCTGTGTTTGGCGTGTAAAATTAAGATAAATGCATGTTTAAGCGTGGAAATATCTCCAACGGGATGCAATTTACACAGAATATTCCTTAAAATTGGATGGAAGATCGCGTTTTGCGTGTGCCTGGGCTTGTTTCCACGCTGCAATTTGCTTCCGCTGTGTTTGGCGTGTATAATTGAGATAAATGCATGTTTAAGCGTGGAAATATCTCCAACGGGATGCAAATTGCACAGAATATTCGTTAAAATTGGATGGAAGAACGAGTTTTGCGTGCGCCTGGGCTTGAATCCACGCTGAAAGAGGCTTCCACTGCACTTGGCGTGTAAAATCGAGCGATAAGTGCGTTCAAACTCGAAATATCTCCAACGGGGTGGAAATTACACAGAATTTTCGTTAAAATTGGACGAAAGATCGCGTTTTGCGATCGCCTGGGCTTGTTTCCACGCTGCAATTTGCTTCAGTTGTGTTTGGCGTGTAAAATCGAGTTAAACGAGCGTTTATATGTCGAAATATCTCCAACGGGATGGAAAATACAGAGAAAATTAGTTAAAATATGATGAAAGATCGCATTTTACGTGCGGCTGGGCTTGTTTCCACGCTGCAATTTGCTTCCGCTGTGTTTGTCGTGTAAAATTGTGATAAATGCATGTTTAAGCGTGGAAACATCTCCAACGGGATGAAAAATACAAAGAAAATTAGTTAAAATATGATGAAAGATCGCATTTTACGTGCGCCTGGGCTTGTTTCCACGCTGAAAAAGGCTTCCACTGCACTTGGCGTGTAAAATCGAGCGATAAGTGCGTTTAAACTTCGAAATATCTCTAACGGGATGGAAAATACAGAGAAAATTAGTTCAAATATGATGAAAGATCGTATTTTACGTGCGCCTGGGATTGTTTCCACGCTGAAAAAGGCTTCCGCTGCATTTGGCGTGTAAAACCGAGCGAAAAGTGCGTTTGAACTTCGACATATCTCTAACGGGATGGAAAATACTGAAAATATTATTTAAAATATGATGAAAGATCGTATTTTACG
The DNA here is from genome assembly GCA_037178635.1 of Bombus dahlbomii. Taxonomy (NCBI): domain Eukaryota; kingdom Metazoa; phylum Arthropoda; class Insecta; order Hymenoptera; family Apidae; genus Bombus; species Bombus dahlbomii. Next base: position 12,458,689 of record CM074107.1, on the reverse strand, counting down.
TGCGCCTGCGCTTGTTTCCACACTGAAAAAGGCTTCCACTGCATTTAGCGTGTAAAACCGAGCGAAAAGTGCGTTTAAACGTCGAATTATCTCCAACGGGATGGAAATTACACAGAATTTTCTTTAAAATTCGATGAAAAATCGCTTTTTACGTGCGCCCGGGCTTGTTTCCACGCTGAAAGAGCCTTCCACTGTACTTGGTGTGTAAAATTGAGTTAAATGAGCGTTTAAACGTCGAAATATCTCCAACGGATGGAAATTACACAGAATTCTCGTTAAAATTCGATGAAAGATCGTATTTTACGTGCTCCTGGGCTTGTTTCCACGCTGAAAAAGATTTCCTCTGCATTTGGCGTGTGAAATCGAGTTTAACGAGCGTTTATACGTCGAAATGTTTCAGACGGGATGGAAATTACAGAGGATTTTCGTTAAAATTGGACGAAAGATCGCGTTTTGCGATCGCCTGGGCTTGTTTCCACGCTGAAAGAGCCTTCCACTGTACTTGGTGTGTAAAATTGAGTTAAATGAGCGTTTAATCGTCGAAATATCTCCAACGGGATGGAAATTACACAGAATTTTCGTTAAAATTCGATGAAAGATCTCTTTTTACGTGCGCCTGGGCTTGTTTCCACGCTGCAATTTGCTTCCGCTGTGTTTGGCGTGTAAAATTGTGATAAATGCATGTTTAAGCGTGGAAACATCTCCAACGGGATGCAATTTACACAGAATATTCCTTAAAATTGGATGGAAGATCGCGTTTTGCGTGTGCCTGGGCTTGTTTCCACGCTGCAATTTGCTTCCGCTGTGTTTGGCGTGTATAATTGAGATAAATGCATGTTTAAGCGTGGAAATATCTCCAACGGGATGCAAATTGCACAGAATATTCGTTAAAATTGGATGGAAGAACGAGTTTTGCGTGCGCCTGGGCTTGAATCCACGCTGAAAGAGGCTTCCACTGCACTTGGCGTGTAAAATCGAGCGATAAGTGCGTTCAAACTCGAAATATCTCCAACGGGGTGGAAATTACACAGAATTTTCGTTAAAATTGGACGAAAGATCGCGTTTTGCGATCGCCTGGGCTTGTTTCCACGCTGCAATTTGCTTCAGTTGTGTTTGGCGTGTAAAATCGAGTTAAACGAGCGTTTATATGTCGAAATATCTCCAACGGGATGGAAAATACAGAGAAAATTAGTTAAAATATGATGAAAGATCGCATTTTACGTGCGGCTGGGCTTGTTTCCACGCTGCAATTTGCTTCCGCTGTGTTTGTCGTGTAAAATTGTGATAAATGCATGTTTAAGCGTGGAAACATCTCCAACGGGATGAAAAATACAAAGAAAATTAGTTAAAATATGATGAAAGATCGCATTTTACGTGCGCCTGGGCTTGTTTCCACGCTGAAAAAGGCTTCCACTGCACTTGGCGTGTAAAATCGAGCGATAAGTGCGTTTAAACTTCGAAATATCTCTAACGGGATGGAAAATACAGAGAAAATTAGTTCAAATATGATGAAAGATCGTATTTTACGTGCGCCTGGGATTGTTTCCACGCTGAAAAAGGCTTCCGCTGCATTTGGCGTGTAAAACCGAGCGAAAAGTGCGTTTGAACTTCGACATATCTCTAACGGGATGGAAAATACTGAAAATATTATTTAAAATATGATGAAAGATCGTATTTTACGTGCGCCTGCGCTTGTTTCCACACTGAAAAAGGCTTCCACTGCATTTAGCGTGTAAAACCGAGCGAAAAGTGCGTTTAAACGTCGAATTATCTCCAACGGGATGGAAATTACACAGAATTTTCTTTAAAATTCGATGAAAAATCGCTTTTTACGTGCGCCCGGGCTTGTTTCCACGCTGAAAGAGCCTTCCACTGTACTTGGTGTGTAAAATTGAGTTAAATGAGCGTTTAAACGTCGAAATATCTCCAACGGATGGAAATTACACAGAATTCTCGTTAAAATTCGATGAAAGATCGTATTTTACGTGCTCCTGGGCTTGTTTCCACGCTGAAAAAGATTTCCTCTGCATTTGGCGTGTGAAATCGAGTTTAACGAGCGTTTATACGTCGAAATGTTTCAGACGGGATGGAAATTACAGAGGATTTTCGTTAAAATTGGACGAAAGATCGCGTTTTGCGATCGCCTGGGCTTGTTTCCACGCTGAAAGAGCCTTCCACTGTACTTGGTGTGTAAAATTGAGTTAAATGAGCGTTTAATCGTCGAAATATCTCCAACGGGATGGAAATTACACAGAATTTTCGTTAAAATTCGATGAAAGATCTCTTTTTACGTGCGCCTGGGCTTGTTTCCACGCTGCAATTTGCTTCCGCTGTGTTTGGCGTGTAAAATTGTGATAAATGCATGTTTAAGCGTGGAAACATCTCCAACGGGATGGAAAATACAGAGAAAATTAGTTAAAATATGATGAAAGATCGCATTTTACGTGCGCCTGGGCTTGTTTCCACGCTGAAAAAGGCTTCCACTGCACTTGGCGTGTAAAATCGAGCGATAAGTGCGTTTAAACTTCGAAATGTCTCTAACGGGATGGAAAATACAGAGAAAATTAGTTCAAATATGATGAAAGATCGTATTTTGCGTGCGCCTGGGATTGTTTCCACGCTGAAAAAGGCTTCCGCTGCATTTGGCGTGTAAAACCGAGCGAAAAGTGCGTTTGAACTTCGACATATCTCTAACGGGATGGAAAATACTGAAAATATTATTTAAAATATGATGAAAGATCGTATTTTACGTGCGCCTGCGCTTGTTTCCACGCTGAAAAAGGCTTCCACTGCATTTGGCGTGTAAAACCGAGGGAAAAGTGCGTTTAAACGTCGAATTATCTCCAACGGGATGGAAATTACACAGAATTTTCTTTAAAATTCGATGAAAGATCGCTTTTTACGTGCGCCCGGGCTTGTTTCCACGCTGAAAGAGCCTTCCACTGTACTTGGTGTGTAAAATTGAGTTAAATGAGCGTTTAAACCTCGAAATATCTCCAACGGGATGGAAATTACAGAGGATTTTCGTTAAAATTGGATGGAAGATCGCGTTTTCCGTGCGTCTGGGCTTGTTTCCAGGCTGAAAAAGGCTTCCACTGCATTTGGCGTGTAAAATCGAGCGATAAGTGCGTTTAAACTTCGAAATATCTCTAACGGGATGGAAAATAGAGAGAAAATTAGTTAAAATATGATGAAAGATCGTATTTTACGTGCGCCTGGGCTTGTTTCCACGCTGCAATTTGCTTCCGCTGTGTTTGGCGTGTAAAATTGAGATAAATGCATGTTTAAGCGTGGAAATATCTCCAACGGGATGCAAATTACACAGAATTTTCGTTAAAATTCGATGAAAGATCGCGTTTTGCGATCGCCTGGGCTTGTTTCCACGCTGAAAGAGCCTTCCACTGTACTTGGTGTGTAAAATTGAGTTAAATGAGCGTTTAAACGTCGAAATATCTCCAACGGGATGGAAATTACAGAGGATTTTCATTAAAATTGGATGAAAGATCGCGTTTTTCGTGACCTGGGATTGTTTCCACGCTGAAAAATGTTTCCACTGCACTTGGCGTCTAAAATCGAGCGATAAGTGCGTTCAAACTCGAAATATCTCCAACGGGGTGGAAATTACACAGAATTTTCGTTAAAATTGGACGAAAGATCGCGTTTTGCGATCGCCTGGGCTTGTTTCCACGCTGCAATTTGCTTCAGCTGTGTTTGGCGTGTAAAATCGAGTTAAACGAGCGTTTATATGTCGAAATATCACAGACGGGATGGAAATTACAGAGGATTTTCGTTAAAATTGGACGAAAGATCGCGTTTTGCGATCGCCTGGGTTTGTTTCCACGCTGAAAGAGCCTTCCACTGGACTTGGTGTGTAAAATTGAGTTAAATGAGCGTTTAAACGTCGAAATATCTCCAACGGGATGGAAATTACAGAGGATTTTCATTTAAATTGGACGAAAGATCGCGTTTTGCGATCGCCTGGGCTTGTTTCCACGCTGAAAGAGCCTTCCACTGTACTTGGTGTGTAAAATTGAGTTAAATGAGCGTTTAAACGTCGAAATATCTCCAACGGATGGAAATTACACAGAATTCTCGTTAAAATTCGATGAAAGATAGTATTTTACGTGCGCCTGGGCTTGTTTCCACGCTGAAAAAGGTTTCCTCTGCATTTGGAGTGTGAAATCGAGTTTAACGAGCGTTTATACGTCGAAATATTTCAGACGGGATGGAAATTACAGAGGATTTTCGTTAAAATTGGACGAAAGATCGCGTTTTGCGATCGCCTGGGCTTGTTTCCACGCTGAAAGAGCCTTCCACTGTACTTGGTGTGTAAAATTGAGTTAAATGAGCGTTTAAACCTCGAAATATCTCCAACGGGATGGAAATAACAGAGGATTTTCATTAAAATTGGATGAAAGATCGCGTTTTTCGTGCGCCTGGGACTGTTTCCACGCTGCAATTTACTTCCGCTGTGTTTGGCGTGTAAAATTGAGATAAATGCATGTTTAAGCGTGGAAATATCTTCAACGGGTTGAAAATTACACAGAATTTTCGTTAAAATTGGATGGATGATCGCGTTTTGCGTGCGCCTGTGCTTGAATCCAATCTGAAAAATGCTTCCATTGCATTTGGCGTGTAAAATCGCGTTAAACGAGTGTTTATACGTCGAAATATGTCAGACGGGATGGAAATTACACAGAATTTTCGTTAAAATTGGAAGAAAGATCGCTTTTTACGTGCGCCTGGGCTTGTTTCCACGCTGCAATTTACTTCCGCTGTGTTTGGCGTGTAAAATTGAGATAAATGCAAGTTTAAGCGTGGAAATATCTCCAACGGGATGGAAATTACACAGAATTTTCGTTAAAATTCGATGAAAGATCGCTTTTTACGTGCGCCTGGGCTTGTTTCCACGCTGCAATTTACTTCCGCTGTGTTTGGCGTGTAAAATTGAGATAAATGCATGTTTAAGCGTGGAAATATCTTCAACGGGTTGAAAATTACACAGAATTTTCGTTAAAATTGGATGGAAGATCGCGTTTTGCGTGCGCCTGGGATTGAATCCGCGCTGAAACAGGCTTCCACCGCATTTGGCGTGTAAAATCGAGTTAAATGAGCGTTTAAACGTCGAAATATGTCAGGCGGGATGGAAATTACAGAGGATTTTCTTGTTTCCGCGCTGAAAGAGCCTTCCACTGTACTTGGCGTGTAAAATCGAGTTAAACGAGCGTTTAAACCGTCGAAATATCTCCAACGGGATGAAAATTACACAGAATTTTCGTTAAAATTGGATGGAAGATCGCGTTTTGCGTGCGCCTGGGGTTGAATTCACGCTGAAACAGGCTTCCACCGCATTTGGCGTGTAAAATCGAGTTAAACGAGCGTTTAAACGTAGAAATATCTCCAACGGGGTGGAAATTACACAGAATATTCGTTAAAATGCGATGAAAGATCGCGTTTTGCGATCGCCTGGGCTTGTTTCCACGCTGCAATTTGCTTCCGCTGTGTTTGGCGTGTAAAATTAAGATAAATGCATGTTTAAGCGTGGAAATATCTCCAACGGGATGCAATTTACACAGAATATTCCTTAAAATTGGATGGAAGATCGCGTTTTGCGTGTGCCTGGGCTTGTTTCCACGCTGCAATTTGCTTCCGCTGTGTTTGGCGTGTATAATTGAGATAAATGCATGTTTAAGCGTGGAAATATCTCCAACGGGATGCAAATTGCACAGAATATTCGTTAAAATTGGATGGAAGAACGCGTTTTGCGTGCGCCTGGGCTTGAATCCACGCTGAAAGAGGCTTCCACTGCACTTGGCGTGTAAAATAGAGCGATAAGTGCGTTCAAACTCGAAATATCTCCAACGGGGTGGAAATTACACAGAATTTTCGTTAAAATTGGACGAAAGATCGCGTTTTGCGATCGCCTGGGCTTGTTTCCACGCTGCAATTTGCTTCAGTTGTGTTTGGCGTGTAAAATCGAGTTAAACGAGCGTTTATATGTCGAAATATCTCCAACGGGATGGAAAATACAGAGAAAATTAGTTAAAATATGATGAAAGATCGCATTTTACGTGCGCCTGGGCTTGTTTCCACGCTGAAAAAGGCTTCCACTGCATTTGGCGTGTAAAATGGAGCGATAAGTGCGTTTAAACTTCGAAATATCTCTAACGGGATGGAAAATACACAGAAAATTAGTTAAAATATGATGAAAGATCGTATTTTACGTGCGCCTGAGCTTATTTCCACGCTGCAATTTACTTCCGCTGTGTTTGGCGTGTAAAATTGAGATAAATGCATGTTTAAGCGTGGAAATATCTTCAACGGGATGAAAATTACACAGAATTTTCGTTAAAATTGGATGGAAGATCGCGTTTTGCGTGCGCCTGGGATTGAATCCACGCTGAAACAGGCTTCCACCGCATTTGGCGTGTAGAATCGTGTTAAACGAGCGTTTAAACGTCGAAATATCTCCAACGGGGTGGAAATTACACAGAATTTTCGTTAAAATTCGATGAAAGATCGCTTTTTACGTGCGTCTGGGCTTGTTTCCACGCTGAAGAAGGCTTCCACTGCATTTGGCGTGTAAAATAGAGTTAAACCAGCATTTATACGTCGAAATATGTCAGACGGGATGGAAATTACACAGAATTTTCGTTAAAATTCGATGAAAGATCGCTTTTTACGTGCGCCTGGGCTTGTTTCCACGCTGAAAAAGGCTTCCACTGCATTTGGCGTGTAGAATCGAGTTAAACCAGCGTTTACACGTCGAAATATGTCAGACGGGATGGAAATTACAGAGGATTTTCGTTAAAATTGGACGAAAGATCGCGTTTTGCGATCGCCTGGGCTTGTTTCCACGCTGAAAGAGCCTTCAACTGTACTTGGTGTGTAAAATTGAGTTAAATGAGCGTTTAAACGTCGAAATATCTCCAACGGGATGGAAATTACAGAGGATTTTCATAAAAATTGGATGAAAGATCGCGTTTTTCGTGCCCCTGGGCTTGTTTCCACGTTGAAAAAGGCTTCCGCTGCACTTGGCGTGTAAAGTCGAGCGATAAGTGCGTTTAAACTTCGAAATATCTCTAACGGGATGGAAAATACAGAGAAAATTATTTAAAATATGATGAAAGATCGTATTTTACGTGCGCCTGGGCTTGTTTCCACGCTGCAATTTGCTTCCGCTGTGTTTGGCGTGTAAAATTGAGATAAATGCATGTTTAAGCGTGGAAATATCTCCAACGGGATGCAAATTACACAGAATATTCGTTAAAATTGGATGGAAGATCGCGTTTTGCGTGCGCCTGGGCTTGAATCCACGCTGAAAGAGGCTTCCACTGCATTTGGCGTGAAAAATGGAGCGATAAGTGCGTTTAAACTTTGAAATATCTCTAACGGGATGGAAAATACACACAAAACTAGTTAAAGTATGATGAAAGATCGTATTTTACGTGCGCCTGGGCTTGTTTCCACGCTGAAAAATGCTTACACTGCATTTGGCGTGCAGAATCCCGTTAAACGAGCGTTTATACGTCGAAATATGTCAGACGGGATGGAAATTATACAGAATATTCGTTAAAATTCGATGAAAGATCGCGTTTTTCGTGCGCCTGGGCTTGTTTCCACGCTGCAATTTGCTTCCGCTGTGTTTGGCGTGTAAAATTGAGATAAATGCATGTTTAAGCGTGGAAATATCTCCAACGGGATGCAAATTATACAGAATTTTCGTTAAAATTGGATGGAAGATCGCGTTTGGCGTGCGCCTGGGCTTGAATCCACGCTGAAAGATGCTTCCACTGCATTTGGCGTGTAAAATCGCGTTAAACGAGTGTTCATACATCGAAATATGTCAGACGGGATGGAAATTACACAGAATTTTCGTTAAAATTCCATGAAAGATCGCGTTTTGCGATCGCCTGGGCTTGTTTCCACGCTGCAATTTGCGTCCGCTGTGTTTGGCGTGTAAAATTGTGATAAATGCATGTTTAAGCGTGGAAACATCTCCAACGGGATGGAAAATACAGAGAAAATTAGTTAAAATATGATGAAAGATCGCATTTTACGTGAGCCTGGGCTTGTTTCCACGCTGAAAAAGGCTTCCACTGCACTTGGCGTGTAAAATCGAGCGATAAGTGCGTTTAAACTTCGAAATATCTCTAACGGGATGGAAAATACAGAGAAAATTAGTTAAAATATGATGAAAGATCGTATTTTACGTGCGCCTGGGCTTGTTTCCACGCTGCAATTTGCTTCTGCTGTGTTTGGCGTGTAAAATTGAGATAAATGCATGTTTAAGCGTGGAAATATCTCCAACGGGATGCAAATTACACGGAATTTTCGTTAAAATTCGATGAAAGATCGCTTTTTACGTGCGCCTGGGCTTGTTTCCACGCTGAAAAATGTTTCCACTGCACTTGGCGTGTAAAATCGAGCTATAAGTGCGTTGAAACTCGAAATATCTCCAACGGGGTGGAAATTACACAGAATTTTCGTTAAAATTGGACGAAAGATCGCGTTTTGCGATCGCCTGGGCTTGTTTCCACGCTGAAAGAGCCTTCCACTGTACTTGGTGTGTAAAATTGAGTTAAATGAGCGTTTAAACGTCGAAATATCTCCAACGGGATGGAAATTACACAGAATTTTCGTTAAAATTCTATGAAAGATCTCTTGTTACGTGCGCCTGGGCTTGTTCCCACGCTGCAATTTGCTTCCGCTGTGTTTGGCGTGTAAAATTGAGATAAATGCATGTTTAAGCGTGGAAACATCTCCAACGGGATGCAAATTACACGGAATTTTCGTTAAAATTGGATGGATGATCGCGTTTTTCGTGCGCCTGGGATTGTTTCCACGCTGAAAAATGCTTCCACTGCATTTGGCGTGTAAAATCGAGCGATAAGTGCGTTTAAACTTCGAAATATCTCTAACGGGATGGAAAATACAGAGAAAATTAGTTAAAATTCTATGAAAGATCTCTTGTTACGTGCGCCTGGGCTTGTTCCCACGCTGCAATTTGCTTCCGCTGTGTTTGGCGTGTAAAATTGAGATAAATGCATGTTTAAGCGTGGAAACATCTCCAACGGGATGCAAATTACACGGAATTTTCGTTAAAATTGGATGGAAGATCGCGTTTTTCGTGCGCCTGGGATTGTTTCCACGCTGAAAAATGCTTCCACTGCATTTGGCGTGTAAAATCGAGCGATAAGTGCGTTTAAACTTCGAAATATCTCTAACGGGATGGAAAATACAGAGAAAATTAGTTAAAATATGATGAAAGATCGTATTTTACGTGCGCCTGGGCTTGTTTCCACGCTGCAATTTGCTTCTGCTGTGTTTGGCGTGTAAAATTGAGATAAATGCATGTTTAAGCGTGGAAATATCTCCAACGGGATGCAAATTACACAGAATTTTCGTTAAACTTGGATGGAAGATCGCGTTTTGCGTGCGCCTGGGCTTGAATCCACGCTGAAAGAGGCTCCACTGCATTTGGCGTGTAAAATCGAGCGATAAGTGCGTCTAAACTTCGAAATATCTCTAACGGGATGGCAAATACAGAGAAAATTATTTAAAATATGATGAAAGATCGTATTTTACGTGCGCCTGGGCTTGTTTCCACGCTGAAAAATACTTCCACTGCATTTGGCATGTAAAATCGAGTTAAACGAGCGTTTATACGTCGAAATATCACAGACGGGATGGAAATTACAGAGGATTTTCATTAAAATTGGATGAAAGATCGCGTTTTTCGTGCGCCTGGGATTGTTTCCACGCTGAAAACGGCTTCCGCTGCATTTGACGTGTAAAATGGAGCGATAAGTGCGTCTAAACTTCGAAATATCTCTAACGGGATGGAAAATACAGAGAAAATTATTTAAAATATGATGAAAGATCGTATTTTACGTGCGCCTGGGCTTGTTTCCACGCTGAAAAATGCTTCCACTGCATTTGGCGTGTAAAATCGCGTTAAACGAGTGGTTATACGTCGAAATATGTCAGACGGGAAGGAAATTACACAGAATTTTCGTTAAAATTCGATGAAAGATCGCGTTTTGCGATCGCATGGGATTGTTTCCACGCTGCAATTTACTTCCGCTGTGTTTGGCGTGTAAAATTGAGATAAATGCATGTTTAAGCGTGGAGATATCTCCAACGGGATGGAAATTACACAGAATTTTCGTTAAAATTCGATGAAAGATCGCTTTTTACGTGCGCCTGGGCTTGTTTCCACGCTGAAAGAGCCTTCCAATGTACTTGGTGTGTAAAATTGAGTTAAATGAGCGTTTAAACGTCGAAATATCTCCAACGGGATGGAAATTACACAGAATTTTCGTTAAAATTCGATGAAAGATCGCTTTTTACGTGCGCCTGGGCTTGTTTCCACGCTGCACTTTGCTTCCGCAGTGTTTGGCGTGTAAAATTGAGATAAATGCATGTTTAAGCGTGGAAATATCTCCAACGGGATGCAAATTATACAGAATTTTCGTTAAAATTGGATGGAAGATCGCGTTTGGCGTGCGCTTGGGCTTGAATCCACGCTGAAAGATGCTTCCACTGCATTTGGCGTGTAAAATCGCGTTAAACGAGTGTTCATACATCGAAATATGTCAGACGGGATGGAAATTACACAGAATTTTCGTTAAAATTCCATGAAAGATCGCGTTTTGCGATCGCCTGGGCTTGTTTCCAGGCTGAAAGAGCCTTCCACTGTACTAGGTGTGTAAAATTGAGTTAAATGAGCGTTTAAACGTCGAAATATCTCCAACGGGATGGAAATTACACAGAATTTTCGTTAAAAATGGATGGAAGATCGCGTTTTGCGTGCGCCTGGGATTGAATCCACACTGAAACAGGCTTCCACCGCATTTGGCGTTTAAAACCGAGTTAAACGAGCGTTTAAACGTCGAAATATCTCCAACGGGGTGGAAATTACACAGAATTTTCGTTAAAATTGGAAGAAAGATCGCGTTTTTCGTGCCCCTGGGATTGTTTCCACGCTGAAAAATGTTTCCACTGCACTTGGCGTGTAAAATCGAGCGATAAGTGCGTTCAAACTCGAAATATCTCCAACGGGGTGGAAATTACACAGAATTTTCGTTAAAATTGGATGGAAGATCGCGTTTTGCGTGCGCCTGGGATTGAATCCACGCTGAAACAGGCTTCCACCGCATTTGGCGTGTAGAATCGTGTTAAACGAGCGTTTAGACGTCGAAATATCTCCAACGGGGTGGAAATTACACAGAATTTTCGTTAAAATTCGATGAAAGATCGCTTTTTACGTGCGTCTGGGCTTGTTTCCACGCTGAAGAAAGCTTCCACTGCATTTGGCGTGTAAAATAGAGTTAAACCAGCATTTATACGTCGAAATATGTCAGACGGGATGGAAATTACACAGAATTTTCGTTAAAATTCGATGAAAGATCGCTTTTTACGTGCGCCTGGGCTTGTTTCCACGCTGAAAAAGGTTTCCTCTGCATTTGGCGTGTGAAATCGAGTTTAACGAGCGTTTATACGTCGAAATATTTCAGACGGGATGGAAATTACAGAGGATTTTCGTTAAAATTGGACGAAAGATCGCGTTTTGCGATCGCCTGGGCTTGTTTCCACGCTGAAAGAGCCTTCCACTGTACTTGGTGTGTAAAATTGAGATAAATGCATGTTTAAGCGTGGAAATATCTTCAACGGGATGAAAATTACACAGAATTTTCGTTAAAATTGGATGGAAGATCGCGTTTTGCGTGCGCCTGGGATTGAATCCACGCTGAAACAGGCTTCCACCGCATTTGGCGTGTAGAATCGTGTTAAACGAGCGTTTAAACGTCGAAATATCTCCAACGGGGTGGAAATTACACAGAATTTTCGTTAAAATTCGATGAAAGATCGCTTTTTACGTGCGTCTGGGCTTGTTTCCACGCTGAAGAAGGCTTCCACTGCATTTGGCGTGTAAAATAGAGTTAAACCAGCATTTATACGTCGAAATATGTCAGACGGGATGGAAATTACACAGAATTTTCGTTAAAATTCGATGACAGATCGCTTTTTACGTGAGCCTGGGCTTGTTTCCACGCTGAAAAAGGCTTCCACTGCATTTGGCGTATAGAATCGAGTTAAACCAGCGTTTACACGTCGAAATATGTCAGACGGGATGGAAATTACAGAGGATTTTCGTTAAAATTGGACGAAAGATCGCGTTTTGCGATCGCCTGGGCTTGTTTCCACGCTGAAAGAGCCTTCAACTGTACTTGGTGTGTAAAATTGAGTTAAATGAGCGTTTAAACGTCGAAATATCTCCAACGGGATGGAAATTACAGAGGATTTTCATAAAAATTGGATGAAAGATCGCGTTTTTCGTGCCCCTGGGATTGTTTCCACGCTGAAAAATGTTTCCACTGCACTTGGCGTGTAAAATCGAGCGATAAGTGCGTTCAAACTCGAAATATCTCCAACGGGGTGGAAATTACACAGAATTTTCGTTAAAATTGGACGAAAGATCGCGTTTTGCGATCGCCTGGGCTTGTTTCCACGCTGCAATTTGCTTCAGCTGTGTTTGGCGTGTAAAATCGAGTTAAACGAGCGTTTACACGTCGAAATATGTCAGACGGGATGGAAATTACACAGAATTTTCGTTAAAATTCCATGAAAGATCGCGTTTTGCGATCGCCTGGGCTTGTTTCCACGCTGAAAGAGCCTTCCACTGGACTTGGTGTGTAAAATTGAGTTAAATGAGCGTTTAAACGTCGAAATATCTCCAACGGGATGGAAATTACAGAGGATTTTCATTTAAATTGGACGAAAGATCGCGTTTTGCGATCGCCTGGGCTTGTTTCCACGCTGAAAGAGCCTTCCACTGTACTTGGTGTGTAAAATTGAGTTAAATGAGCGTTTAATAACGTCGAAATTTCTCCAACGGATGGAAATTACACAGAATTCTCGTTAAAATTCGATGAAAGATCGTATTTTACGTGCGCCTGGGCTTGTTTCCACGCTGAAAAAGGTTTCCTCTGCATTTGGCGTGTGAAATCGAGTTTAACGAGGCGTTTATACGTCGAAATATTTCAGACGGGATGGAAATTACAGAGGATTTTCGTTAAAATTGGACGAAAGATCGCGTTTTGCGATCGCCTGGGCTTGTTTCCACGCTGAAAGAGCCTTCCACTGTACTTGGTGTGTAAAATTGAGTTAAATGAGCGTTTAATCGTCGAAATATCTCCAACGGGATGGAAATTACACAGAATTTTCGGTTAAAATTCGATGAAAGATCTCTTTTTACGTGCGCCTGGGCTTGTTTCCACGCTGCAATTTGCGTCCGCTGTGTTTGGCGTGTAAAATTGTGATAAATGCATGTTTAAGCGTGGAAACATCTCCAACGGGATGGAAAATACAGAGAAAATTAGTTAAAATATGATGAAAGATCGCATTTTACGTGAGCCTGGGCTTGTTTCCACGCTGAAAAAGGCTTCCACTGCACTTGGCGTGTAAAATCGAGCGATAAGTGCGTTTAAACTTCGAAATATCTCTAACGGGATGGAAAATACAGAGAAAATTAGTTAAAATATGATGAAAGATCGTATTTTACGTGCGCCTGGGCTTGTTTCCACGCTGCAATTTGCTTCTGCTGTGTTTGGCGTGTAAAATTGAGATAAATGCATGTTTAAGCGTGGAAATATCTCCAACGGGATGCAAATTACACGGAATTTTCGTTAAAATTCGATGAAAGATCGTATTTTACGTGCGCCTGGGCTTGTTTCCACGCTGAAAAAGGTTTCCTCTGCATTTGGCGTGTGAAATCGAGTTTAACGAGCGTTTATACGTCGAAATATTTCAGACGGGATGGAAATTACAGAGGATTTTCGTTAAAATTGGACGAAAGATCGCGTTTTGCGATCGCCTGGGCTTGTTTCCACGCTGAAAGAGCCTTCCACTGTACTTGGTGTGTAAAATTGAGTTAAATGAGCGTTTAATCGTCGAAATATCTCCAACGGGATGGAAATTACACAGAATTTTCGTTAAAATTCGATGAAAGATCTCTTTTTACGTGCGCCTGGGCTTGTTTCCACGCTGCAATTTGCGTCCGCTGTGTTTGGCGTGTAAAATTGTGATAAATGCATGTTTAAGCGTGGAAACATCTCCAACGGGATGGAAAATACAGAGAAAATTAGTTAAAATATGATGAAAGATCGCATTTTACGTGAGCCTGGGCTTGTTTCCACGCTGAAAAAGGCTTCCACTGCACTTGGCGTGTAAAATCGAGCGATAAGTGCGTTTAAACTTCGAAATATCTCTAACGGGATGGAAAATACAGAGAAAATTAGTTAAAATATGATGAAAGATCGTATTTTACGTGCGCCTGGGCTTGTTTCCACGCTGCAATTTGCTTCTGCTGTGTTTGGCGTGTAAAATTGAGATAAATGCATGTTTAAGCGTGGAAATATCTCCAACGGGATGCAAATTACACGGAATTTTCGTTAAAATTCGATGAAAGATCGCTTTTTACGTGCGCCTGGGCTTGTTTCCACGCTGAAAAATGTTTCCACTGCACTTGGCGTGTAAAATCGAGCTATAAGTGCGTTGAAACTCGAAATATCTCCAACGGGGTGGAAATTACACAGAATTTTCGTTAAAATTGGACGAAAGATCGCGTTTTGCGATCGCCTGGGCTTGTTTCCACGCTGAAAGAGCCTTCCACTGTACTTGGTGTGTAAAATTGAGTTAAATGAGCGTTTAAACGTCGAAATATCTCCAACGGGATGGAAATTACACAGAATTTTCGTTAAAATTCTATGAAAGATCTCTTGTTACGTGCGCCTGGGCTTGTTTCCACGCTGCAATTTGCTTCCGCTGTGTTTGGCGTGTAAAATTGAGATAAATGCATGTTTAAGCGTGGAAACATCTCCAACGGGATGCAAATTACACGGAATTTTCGTTAAAATTGGATGGAAGATCGCGTTTTTCGTGCGCCTGGGATTGTTTCCACGCTGAAAAATGCTTCCACTGCATTTGGCGTGTAAAATCGAGCGATAAGTGCGTTTAAACTTCGAAATATCTCTAACGGGATGGAAAATACAGAGAAAATTAGTTAAAATATGATGAAAGATCGTATTTTACGTGCGCCTGGGCTTGTTTCCACGCTGCAATTTGCTTCTGCTGTGTTTGGCGTGTAAAATTGAGATAAATGCATGTTTAAGCGTGGAAATATCTCCAACGGGATGCAAATTACACAGAATTTTCGTTAAACTTGGATGGAAGATCGCGTTTTGCGTGCGCCTGGGCTTGAATCCACGCTGAAAGAGGCTCCACTGCATTTGGCGTGTAAAATCGCTTTAAACGAGTGGTTATACGTCGAAATATGTCAGACGGGAAGGAAATTACACAGAATTTTCGTTAAAATTCGATGAAAGATCGCGTTTTGCGATCGCCTGGGCTTGTTTCCACGCTGCAATTTACTCCCGCTGTGTTTGGCGTGTAAAATTGAGATAAATGCATGTTTAAGCGTGGAAATATCTCCAACGGGATGGAAATTACACAGAATTTTCGTTAAAATTCGATGAAAGATCGCTTTTTACGTGCGCCTGGGCTTGTTTCCACGCTGAAAGAGCCTTCCAATGTACTTGGTGTGTAAAATTGAGTTAAATGAGCGTTTAAACGTCGAAATATCTCCAACGGGATGGAAATTACACAGAATTTTCGTTAAAATTCCATGAAAGATCGCTTTTTACGTGCGCCTGGGCTTGTTTCCACGCTGCACTTTGCTTCCGCAGTGTTTGGCGTGTAAAATTGAGATAAATGCATGTTTAAGCGTGGAAATATCTCCAACGGGATGCAAATTATACAGAATTTTCGTTAAAATTGGATGGAAGATCGCGTTTGGCGTGCGCCTGGGCTTGAATCCACGCTGAAAGATGCTTCCACTGCATTTGGCGTGTAAAATCGCGTTAAACGAGTGTTCATACGTCGAAATATGTCAGACGGGATGGAAATTTCAGTGGATTTTCGTTAAAATTGGACGAAAGATCGCGTTTTGCGATCGCCTGGGCTTGTTTCCACGCTGAAAGAGCCTTCCACTGTACTTGGTGTGTAAAATTGAGTTAAATGAGCGTTTAATCGTCGAAATATCTCCAACGGGATGGAAATTACACAGAATTTTCGTTAAAATTCGATGAAAGATCTCTTTTTACGTGCGCCTGGGCTTGTTTCCACGCTGCAATTTGCTTCCGCTGTGTTTGGCGTGTAAAATTGTGATAAATGCATGTTTAAGCGTGGAAACATCTCCAACGGGATGGAAAATACAGAGAAAATTAGTTAAAATATGATGAAAGATCGCATTTTACGTGCGCCTGGGCTTGTTTCCACGCTGAAAAAGGCTTCCACTGCCCTTGGCGTGTAAAATCGAGCGATAAGTGCGTTTAAACTTCGAAATATCTCTAACGGGATGGAAAATACAGAGAAAATTAGTTCAAATATGATGAAAGATCGTATTTTGCGTGCGCCTGGGATTCTTTCCACGCTGAAAAAGGCTTCCGCTGCATTTGGCGTGTAAAATGGAGCGATAAGAACGTTTAAACTTCGAAATATCTCTAACGGGATGGAAAATACAGAGAAAATTAGTTAAAATATGATGAAAGATCGCATTTTACGTGCGCCTGGGCTTGTTTCCACGCTGAAAAAGGCTTCCACTGCACTTGGCGTGTAAAATCGAGCGATAAGTGCGTTTAAACTTCGAAATATCTCTAACGGGATGGAAAATACAGAGAAAATTAGTTAAAATATGATGAAAGATCGTATTTTACGTGCGCCTGGGCTTGTTTCCACGCTGCAATTTGCTTCCGCTGTGTTTGGCGTGTAAAATTGAGATAAATGCATGTTTAAGCGTGGAAATATCTCCAACGGGATGCAAATTACACAGAATATTCGTTAAAATTTGATGGAAGATCGCGTTTTGCGTGCGCCTGGGCTTGAATCCACGCTGAAAGAGGCTTCCACTGCATTTGGCGTGTAAAATGGAGCGATAAGTGCGTTTAAACTTTGAAATATCTCTAACGGGATGGAAAATACACACAAAACTAGTTAAAGTATGATGAAAGATCGTATTTTACGTGCGCCTGGGCTTGTTTCCACGCTGAAAAATGCTTACACTGCATTTGGCGTGCAGAATCGCGTTAAACGAGCGTTTATACGTCGAAATATGTCAGACGGGATGGAAATTATACAGAATATTCGTTAAAATTCGATGAAAGATCGCGTTTTTCGTGAGCCTGGGATTGTTTCCGCGCTGAAGAAGGCTTTCACTGCATTTGGCGTGTAAAATAGAGTTAAATGATCGTTTAAACGTCGAAATATCTCGAACGGGATGGAAATTACAGAGGATTTTCGTTAAAAATGGATGGAAGATCGCGTTTTGCGTGCGCCTGGGATTGAATCCACACTGAAACAGGCTTCCACCGCATTTGGAGTTTAAAACCGAGTTAAACGAGCGTTTAAACGTCGAAATATCTCTAACGGGGTGGAAATTACACAGAATTTTCTTTACAATTCGATGAAAGATCGCTTTTTACGTGCGCCTGGGCTTGTTTCCACGCTGCAATTTGCTTCCGCTGTGTTTGGCGTGTAAAATTGAGATAAATGCATGTTTAAGCGTGGAAACATCTCCAACGGGATGCAAATTACACAGAATTTTCGTTAAAATTGGATAGAAGATCGCGTTTTGCGATCGACTGGACTTGTTTCCACGCTGAAAGAGCCTTCCACTGTACTTGGTGTGTAAAATTGAGTTAAATGAGCGTTTAAACGTCGAAATATCTCCAACGGGATGGAAATTACAGAGGATTTTCATTAAAATTGGATGAAAGATCGCGTCTTTCGTGCGCCTGGGATTGTTTCCACGCTGGAAAAGTCTTTCGCTGCATTTGGCGTGTAAAATTGAGATAAATGCATGTTTAAGCGTGGAAACATCTCCAACGGGATGCAAATTACACAGAATTTTCGTTAAAATTGGACAAAGATCGCGTTTTGCGATAGCCTGGGCTTGTTTCCACGCTGAAAAAGGCTTCCGCTGCATTTGGCGTGTAAAATTGAGATAAATGCATGTTTAAGCGTGGAAACATCTCCAACGGGATGCAAATTACACAGAATTTTCGTTAAAATTGGATGGAAGATCGCGTTTTGCGTGCGCCTGTGCTTGAATCCACGCTGAAAGAGGCTTCCACTGCATTTGGCGTGTAAAATGGAGCGATAACAGCGTTTAAACTTCGAAATATCTCTAACGGGATGGAAAATACAGAGAAAATTATTTAAAATATGATGAAAGATCGTATTTTACGTGCGCCTGGGCTTGTTTCCACGCTGAAAAATGCTTCCACTGCATTTGGCGTGTAAAATCGCGTTAAACGAGTGGTTATACGTCGAAATATGTCAGACGGGAAGGAAATTACACAGAATTTTCGTTAAAATTCGATGAAAGATCGCGTTTTGCGATCGCCTGGGCTTGTTTCCACGCTGCAATTTACTCCCGCTGTGTTTGGCGTGTAAAATTGAGATAAATGCATGTTTAAGCGTGGAAATATCTCCAACGGGATGGAAATTACACAGAATTTTCGTTAAAATTCGATGAAAGATCGCTTTTTACGTGCGCCTGGGCTTGTTTCCACGCTGAAAGAGCCTTCCAATGTACTTGGTGTGTAAAATTGAGTTAAATGAGCGTTTAAACGTCGAAATATCTCCAACGGGATGGAAATTACACAGAATTTTCGTTAAAATTCCATGAAAGATCGCTTTTTACGTGCGCCTGGGCTTGTTTCCACGCTGCACTTTGCTTCCGCAGTGTTTGGCGTGTAAAATTGAGATAAATGCATGTTTAAGCGTGGAAATATCTCCAACGGGATGCAAATTATACAGAATTTTCGTTAAAATTGGATGGAAGATCGCGTTTGGCGTGCGCCTGGGCTTGAATCCACGCTGAAAGATGCTTCCACTGCATTTGGCGTGTAAAATCGCGTTAAACGAGTGTTCATACGTCGAAATATGTCAGATGGGATGGAAATTTCAGTGGATTTTCGTTAAAATTGGACGAAAGATCGCGTTTTGCGATCGCCTGGGCTTGTTTCCACGCTGAAAGAGCCTTCCACTGTACTTGGTGTGTAAAATTGAGTTAAATGAGCGTTTAATCGTCGAAATATCTCCAACGGGATGGAAATTACACAGAATTTTCGTTAAAATTCGATGAAAGATCTCTTTTTACGTGCGCCTGGGCTTGTTTCCACGCTGCAATTTGCTTCCGCTGTGTTTGGCGTGTAAAATTGTGATAAATGCATGTTTAAGCGTGGAAACATCTCCAACGGGATGGAAAATACAGAGAAAATTAGTTAAAATATGATGAAAGATCGCATTTTAACGCGCCTGGGCTTGTTTCCACGCTGAAAAAGGCTTCCACTGCCCTTGGCGTGTAAAATCGAGCGATAAGTGCGTTTAAACTTCGAAATATCTCTAACGGGATGGAAAATACAGAGAAAATTAGTTCAAATATGATGAAAGATCGTATTTTGCGTGCGCCTGGGATTCTTTCCACGCTGAAAAAGGCTTCCGCTGCATTTGGCGTGTAAAGCCGAGCGAAAAGTGCGTTTGAACTTCGACATATCTCTAACGGGATGGAAAATACTGAAAATATTATTTAAAATATGATGAAAGATCGTATTTTACGTGCGCCTGGGCTTGTTTCCACGCTGAAAAAGGCTTCCGCTGCATTTGGCGTGTAAAATGGAGCGATAAGAACGTTTAAACTTCGAAATATCTCTAACGGGATGGAAAATACAGAGAAAATTAGTTAAAATATGATGAAAGATCGCATTTTACGTGCGCCTGGGCTTGTTTCCACGCTGAAAAAGGCTTCCACTGCACTTGGCGTGTAAAATCGAGCGATAAGTGCGTTTAAACTTCGAAATATCTCTAACGGGATGGAAAATACAGAGAAAATTAGTTAAAATATGATGAAAGATCGTATTTTACGTGCGCCTGGGCTTGTTTCCACGCTGCAATTTGCTTCCGCTGTGTTTGGCGTGTAAAATTGAGATAAATGCATGTTTAAGCGTGGAAATATCTCCAACGGGATGCAAATTACACAGAATATTCGTTAAAATTTGATGGAAGATCGCGTTTTGCGTGCGCCTGGGCTTGAATCCACGCTGAAAGAGGCTTCCACTGCATTTGGCGTGTAAAATGGAGCGATAAGTGCGTTTAAACTTTGAAATATCTCTAACGGGATGGAAAATACACACAAAACTAGTTAAAGTATGATGAAAGATCGTATTTTACGTGCGCCTGGGCTTGTTTCCACGCTGAAAAATGCTTACACTGCATTTGGCGTGCAGAATCGCGTTAAACGAGCGTTTATACGTCGAAATATGTCAGACGGGATGGAAATTATACAGAATATTCGTTAAAATTCGATGAAAGATCGCGTTTTTCGTGAGCCTGGGATTGTTTCCGCGCTGAAGAAGGCTTTCACTGCATTTGGCGTGTAAAATAGAGTTAAATGATCGTTTAAACGTCGAAATATCTCGAACGGGATGGAAATTACAGAGGATTTTCGTTAAAAATGGATGGAAGATCGCGTTTTGCGTGCGCCTGGGATTGAATCCACACTGAAACAGGCTTCCACCGCATTTGGCGTTTAAAACCGAGTTAAACGAGCGTTTAAACGTCGAAATATCTCTAACGGGGTGGAAATTACACAGAATTTTCTTTACAATTCGATGAAAGATCGCTTTTTACGTGCGCCTGGGCTTGTTTCCACGCTGCAATTTGCTTCCGCTGTGTTTGGCGTGTAAAATTGAGATAAATGCATGTTTAAGCGTGGAAACATCTCCAACGGGATGCAAATTACACAGAATTTTCGTTAAAATTGGATAGAAGATCGCGTTTTGCGATCGACTGGGCTTGTTTCCACGCTGAAAGAGCCTTCCACTGTACTTGGTGTGTAAAATTGAGTTAAATGAGCGTTTAAACGTCGAAATATCTCCAACGGGATGGAAATTACAGAGGATTTTCATTAAAATTGGATGAAAGATCGCGTCTTTCGTGCGCCTGGGATTGTTTCCACGCTGGAAAAGTCTTTCGCTGCATTTGGCGTGTAAAATTGAGATAAATGCATGTTTAAGCGTGGAAACATCTCCAACGGGATGCAAATTACACAGAATTTTCGTTAAAATTGGACAAAGATCGCGTTTTGCGATAGCCTGGGCTTGTTTCCACGCTGAAAAAGGCTTCCGCTGCATTTGGCGTGTAAAATTGAGATATATGCATGTTTAAGCGTGGAAACATCTCCAACGGGATGCAAATTACACAGAATTTTCGTTAAAATTGGATGGAAGATCGCGTTTTGCGTGCGCCTGTGCTTGAATCCACGCTGAAAGAGGCTTCCACTGCATTTGGCGTGTAAAATGGAGCGATAACAGCGTTTAAACTTCGAAATATCTCTAACGGGATGGAAAATACAGAGAAAATTAGTTAAAATAAGATGAAAGATCGTATTTTACGTGCGCCTGTGCTTGTTTCCACGCTGAAAAATGCCTCCATTGCATTTGGCATGTAAAATCGAGTTAAACGAGCGTTTATACGTCGAAATATCTGTAACGGGATGGAAATTACACAGAATTTTCGTTAAAATTCAATGAAAGATCGCATTTTACGTGCGCCTGGGCTTGTTTCCACGCTGAAAGAGCCTTCCACTGTACTTGGCGTGTATCATTGGGTTAAAAGTGCGCTGAAACTTCCAAATATCTCCAACGCGATGGAAATTACAGAGAATTTCGTTAAAATATGATGAAAGATCGTATTTAACGTGCGCCTAGGCTTGTTTTCACGCTGAATGAGGCCTTCACTGTATTTCGCTAGTGAAATTGAGTTAAACGAGCGTTTATAGTTCGAAATATCACAGACGGGATGGAAATTACGGAGGATTTTCGTTAAAATATGATGAAAGATCGCATTTAACGTGCGCCTAGGCTTGTTTCCACACTGATAAATGCGTCCGCTACATTTGGCGTTTAAAATTGTGTTAAGAGAGCGTTTACACTTCGAAATATCACCGACGGGACGGAAATTACAGATAATTTTCGGTAAAATATAAGGATGTATCGCGTTTTGCTTGCGCCTGGGCTTGTTTCCACGCTGAAAGAGCCTTCCACTTGGCGTATATAACTGAGTTAAAGGAGCACTGAAACGTCCAAATATCTTCAACGGGATGGAAATTACAGAGGTGTTTCGTTAAAATATGATGAAAGATCGCATTTAACGTTTGCCTGGGCTTGTTTCCACGCTGAAAAAGGCGTCCGCGATATTTGGCGCGTAAAATTTAGTTAAAAGTGCGCTGATACATCCAAATAACTCCAACGGGATGGAAATTACACGGAATCTTCGTTAAAATATGATGAAAGATCGCATTTAACGTGCGCCTGGGATTGTTTCCACACTGATAAAGGTTTCCGCTATATTTGGCGCATACAATTTAGTTAAAAGTGCGCTGAAACGTCCAAATAACTCCAACGGGATGGAAATTACAGAGAACTTTCGTTACAATTGGATGAAAGGTCGCGTTTTGCGAGCGCCTGGGCTTTTTCCACGCTGAATGAGGCTTCCACTGTACTTGGCGTGTATAATTGAGTTAAAAGAGCGCTGAAACTTCGAAATATCTTCAACGGGATGGAAATTACAGAGATGTTTCGTTGAAATATGATGAAAGTTCGCATTTTACGTGCGGCTAGGCTTGTTTCCACGCTGAGAAAGGCTTCGACTGCATTTGGCGTGTAAAATTGTGTTAAGGGAGCGTTTAAACTTCGAAATATCAACGACGGGACGGAAATTACAGAGAATTTTCGGTAAAATATAAGGATGTATCGCGTTTTGCTTGCGCCTGGGCTTGTTTCCACGCTGAAAAAGGCTTCCGCTGTATTTCCCGTGTAAAATCGAGCGAAAAGAGCGTTTAAACGTTGAAATATCTCCAGCGGGATGGAAATTACAGAGAATTTTCGTTAAAATTTGATGAAAGGTCGCGTTTTGCGAGCTCCTGGACTTTTTTCCACGCTGAATGAGCCGTCCACCGTATTTGGCGTGAAATATTTAGTTAAAAGTGCGCTGAAGCGTCCAAATATCTTCAACGGGATGGTAATTACAGCGATGTATCGCTAAAATATAAGGATGTATCTCGTTTTGCAAGCGCGTCGGCTTGTTTAGACGCTGAAATCGGCGCGCCCTGCATTCGGCTTTCAAAGTGAGCTAATGGAGCATTGTAACTCGGAAATAACCACAACGGCATGGAAATAAAAGAGAATTTTCTTTAAAATATGAGGAAAGGTCGCGTTTCGCGAGCGAGTGTGCTTGTTTGGACGCTGCAATTTGCTTCCGCAGTGTTTGGCGTGTAAAATTGAGATAAATGCATGTTTAAGCGTGGAAATATCTCCAACGGGATGCAAATTACACAGAATTTTCGTTAAAATTGGATGGAAGATCGCGTTTGGCGTGCGCCTGGGCTTGAATCCACGCTGAAAGATGCTTCCACTGCATTTGGCGGGTAAAATCGCGTTAAACGAGTGTTCATACGTCGAAATATGTCAGACGGGATGGAAATTACACAGAATTTTCGTTAAAATTCCATGAAAGATCGCGTTTTGCGATCGCCTGGGCTTTTTTCCACGCTGAAAGAGCCTTCCACTGTACTTGGTGTGTAAAATTGAGTTAAATGAGCGTTTAAACGTCGAAATATCTCCAACGGGATGGAAATTACAGAGGATTTTCATTAAAATTGGATGAAAGATCGCGTTTTTCGTGCCCCTGGGATTGTTTCCACGCTGAAAAATGTTTCCACTGCACTTGGCGTGTAAAATCGAGCGATAAGTGCGTTCAAACTCGAAATATCTCCAACGGAGTGGAAATTACACAGAATTTTCGTTAAAATTGGACGAAAGATCGCGTTTTGCGATCGCCTGGGCTTGTTTCCACGCTGCAATTTGCTTCAGCTGTGATTGGCGTGTAAAATCGAGTTAAACGAGCGTTTATATGTCGAAATATCACAGACGGGATGGAAATTACAGAGGATTTTCGTTAAAATTGGACGAAAGATCGCGTTTTGCGATCGCCTGGGCTTGTTTCCACGCTGAAAGAGCCTTCCACTGGACTTGGTGTGTAAAATTGAGTTAAATGAGCGTTTAAACGTCGAAATATCTCCAACGGGATGGAAATTACAGAGGATTTTCATTTAAATTGGACGAAAGATCGCGTTTTGCGATCGCCTGGGCTTGTTTCCACGCTGAAAGAGCCTTCCACTGTACTTGGTGTGTAAAATTGAGTTAAATGAGCGTTTAAACGTCGAAATATCTCCAACGGATGGAAATTACACAGAATTCTCGTTAAAATTCGATGAAAGATCGTATTTTACGTGCGCCTGGGCTTGTTTCCACGCTGAAAAAGGTTTCCTCTGCATTTGGCGTGTGAAATCGAGTTTAACGAGCGTTTATACGTCGAAATATTTCAGACGGGATGGAAATTACAGAGGATTTTCGTTAAAATTGGACGAAAGATCGCGTTTTGCGATCGCCTGGGCTTGTTTCCACGCTGAAAGAGCCTTCCACTGTACTTGGTGTGTAAAATTGAGTTAAATGAGCGTTTAAACCTCGAAATATCTCCAACGGGATGGAAATAACAGAGGATTTTCATTAAAATTCGATGAAAGATCGCGTTTTTCGTGCGCCTGGGCTTGTTTCCACGCTGCAATTTGCATCCGCTGTGTTTGGCATGTAAAATTGTGATAAATGCATGTTTAAGCGTGGCAACATCTCCAACGGGATGGAAAATACAGAGAAAATTAGTTAAAATATGATGAAAGATCGCATTTTACGTGCGCCTGGGCTTGTTTCCACGCTGAAAAAGGCTTCCACTGCACTTGGCGTGTAAAATCGAGCGATAAGTGCGTTTAAACTTCGAAATATCTCTAACGGGATGGAAAATACAGAGAAAATTAGTTCAAATATGATGAAAGATCGTATTTTGCGTGCGCCTGGGATTGTTTCCACGCTGAAAAAGGCTTCCGCTGCATTTGGCGTGTAAAACCGAGCGAAAAGTGCGTTTGAACTTCGACATATCTCTAACGGGATGGAAAATACTGAAAATATTATTTAAAATATGATGAAAGATCGTATTTTACGTGCGCCTGCGCTTGTTTCCACGCTGAAAAAGGCTTCCACTGCATTTGGCGTGTAAAATTGAGATAAATGCATGTTTAAGCGTGGAAATATCTCCAACGGGATGGAAATTACACAGAATTTTCGTTAAAATTCCATGAAAGATCGCGTTTTGCGATCGCCTGGGCTTGTTTCCACGCTGAAAGAGCCTTCCACTGTACTTGGTGTGTAAAATTGAGTTAAATGAGCGTTTAAACGTCGAAATATCTCCAACGGGATGGAAATTACAGTGGATTTTCATTAAAATTGGATGAAAGATCGCGTTTTTCGTGCCCCTGGGATTGTTTCCACGCTGAAAAATGTTTCCACTGCACTTGGCGTGTAAAATCGAGCGATAAGTGCGTTCAAACTCGAAATATCTCCAACGGGGTGGAAATTACACAGAATTTTCGTTAAAATTGGACGAAAGATCGCGTTTTGCGATCGCCTGGGCTTGTTTCCACGCTGCAATTTGCTTCAGCTGTGTTTGGCGTGTAAAATCGAGTTAAACGAGCGTTTATATGTCGAAATATCACAGACGGGATGGAAATTACAGAGGATTTTCGTTAAAATTGGACGAAAGATCACGTTTTGCGATCGCCTGGGCTTGTTTCCACGCTGAAAGAGCCTTCCACTGGACTTGGTGTGTAAAATTGAGTTAAATGAGCGTTTAAACGTCGAAATATCTCCAACGGGATGGAAATTACAGAGGATTTTCATTTAAATTGGACGAAAGATCGCGTTTTGCGATCGCCTGGGCTTGTTTTCACGCTGAAAGAGCCTTCCACTGTACTTGGTGTGTAAAATTGAGTTAAATGAGCGTTTAATCGTCGAAATATCTCCAACGGGATGGAAATTACACAGAATTTTCGTTAAAATTCGATGAAAGATCTCTTTTTACGTGCGCCTGGGCTTGTTTCCACGCTGCAATTTGCTTCCGCTGTGTTTGGCGTGTAAAATTGTGATAAATGCATGTTTAAGCGTGGAAACATCTCCAACGGGATGGAAAATACAGAGAAAATTAGTCAAAATATGATGAAAGATCGCATTTTACGTGCGCCTGGGCTTGTTTCCACGCTGAAAAAGGCTTCCACTGCATTTGGCGTGTAAAATCGAGTTAAACCAGCGTTTATACGTCGAAATATGTCAGACG
Source organism: Bombus dahlbomii (assembly GCA_037178635.1). NCBI lineage: Eukaryota > Metazoa > Arthropoda > Insecta > Hymenoptera > Apidae > Bombus > Bombus dahlbomii. Next base: position 12,432,340 of record CM074107.1, on the reverse strand, counting down.
GGATGGAAATTACAGAGGATTTTCGTTAAAATTGGACGAAAGATCGCGTTTTGCGATCGCCTGGGCTTGTTTCCACGCTGAAAGAGCCTTCCACTGTACTTGGTGTGTAAAATTGAGTTAAATGAGCGTTTAAACGTCGAAATATCTCCAACGGATGGAAATTACACAGAATTCTCGTTAAAATTCGATGAAAGATCGTATTTTACGTGCGCCTGGGCTTGTTTCCACGCTGAAAAAGGTTTCCTCTGCATTTGGAGTGTGAAATCGAGTTTAACGAGCGTTTTTACGTCGAAATATTTCAGACGGGATGGAAATTACAGAGGATTTTCGTTAAAATTGGACGAAAGATCGCGTTTTGCGATCGCCTGGGCTTGTTTCCACGCTGAAAGAGCCTTCCACTGTACTTGGTGTGTAAAATTGATTTAAATGAGCGTTTAAACGTCGAAATATCTCCACCGGGATGGAAATTACAGAGGATTTTCATTAAAATTGGATGAAAAATCGCGTTTTTCGTGCCCCTGGGATTGTTTCCACGCTGAAAAAGGCTTCCGCTGCATTTGGCGTGTAAAATCGAGCGATAAGTGCGTTCAAACTCGAAATATCTCTAACGGGATGGAAAATACAGAGAAAATTAGTTAAAATATGATGATAGATCGTATTTTACCTGCGCCTGGGCTTGTTTCCACGCTGAAAAATACTTCCACTGCATTTGGCATGTAAAATCGAGTTAAACGAGCGTTTATACGTCGAAATATCACAGACGGGATGGAAATTACAGAGGATTTTCATTAAAATTGGATGAAAGATCGCGTTTTTCGTGCGCCTGGGATTGTTTCCAGGCTGAAAACGGCTTCCGCTGCATTTGACGTGTAAAATGGAGCGATAAGAGCGTTTAAACTTCGAAATATCTCTAACGGGATGGCAAATACAGAGAAAATTATTTAAAATATGATGAAAGATCGTATTTTACGTGCGCCTGGGCTTGTTTCCACGCTGAAAAATGCTTCCACTGCATTTGGCGTGTAAAATCGCGATAAACGAGTGGTTATACGTCGAAATATGTCAGACGGGATGGAAATTACACAGAATTTTCGTTAAAATTCGATGAAAGATCACGTTTTGCGATCGCCTGGGCTTGGTTCCACGCTGCAATTTACTTCCGCTGTGTTTGGCGTGTAAAATTGAGATAAGTGCATGTTTAAGCGTGGAAAAATCTCCAACGGGATGGAAATTACACAGAATTTTCGTTAAAATTCGATGAAAGATCGCTTTTTACGTGCGCCTGGGCTTGTTTCCACGCTGAAAGAGCCTTCCAATGTACTTGGTGTGTAAAATTGAGTTAAATGAGCGTTTAAACGTCGAAATATCTCCAACGGGATGGAAATTACACAGAATTTTCGTTAAAATTCGATGAAAGATCGCTTTTTACGTGCGCCTGGGCTTGTTTCCACGCTGCAATTTGCTTCCGCAGTGTTTGGCGTGTAAAATTGAGATAAATGCATGTTTAAGCGTGGAAATATCTCCAACGGGATGCAAATTACACAGAATTTTCTTTAAAATTGGATGGATGATCGCGTTTGGCGTGCGCCTGGGCTTGAATCCACGCTGAAAGATGCTTCCACTGCATTTGGCGCGTAAAATCGCGTTAAACGAGTGTTCATACGTCGAAATATGTCAGACGGGATGGAAATTACACAGAATTTTCGTTAAAATTCCATGAAAGATCGCGTTTTGCGATCGCCTGGGCTTGTTTCCACGCTGAAAGAGCCTTCCACTGTACTTGGTGTGTAAAATTGAGTTAAATGAGCGTTTAAACGTCGAAATATCTCCAACGGGATGGAAATTACAGAGGATTTTCATTAAAATTGGATGAAAGATCGCGTTTTTCGTGCCCCTGGGATTGTTTCCACGCTGAAAAATGTTTCCAGTGCACTTGGCGTGTAAAATCGAGCGATAAGTGCGTTCAAACTCGAAATATCTCCAACGGGGTGGAAATTACACAGAATTTTCGTTAAAATTGGACGAAAGATCGCGTTTTGCGATCGCCTGGGCTTGTTTCCACGCTGCAATTTGCTTCAGCTGTGTTTGGCGTGTAAAATCGAGTTAAACGAGCGTTTATATGTCGAAATATCACAGACGGGATGGAAATTACAGAGGATTTTCGTTAAAATTGGACGAAAGATCGCGTTTTGCGATCGCCTGGGCTTCTTTCCACGCTGAAAGAGCCTTCCACTGTACTTGGTGTGTAAAATTGAGTTAAATGAGCGTTTAAACGTCGAAATATCTCCAACGGATGGAAATTACACAGAATTCTCGTTAAAATTCGATGAAAGATCGCATTTTACGTGCGCCTGGGCTTGTTTCCACGCTGAAAAAGGTTTCCTCTGCATTTGGCGTGTGAAATCGAGTTTAACGAGCGTTTATACGTCGAAATATTTCAGACGGGATGGAAATTACAGAGGATTTTCGTTAAAATTGGACGAAAGATCGCGTTTTACGATCGCCTGGGCTTGTTTCCACGCTGAAAGAGCCTTCCACTGTACTTGGTGTGTAAAATTGAGTTAAATGAGCGTTTAATCGTCGAAATATCTCCAACGGGATGGAAATTACACAGAATTTTCGTTAAAATTCGATGAAAGATCTCTTTTTACGTGCGCCTGGGCTTGTTTCCACGCTGCAATTTGCTTCCGCTGTGTTTGGCGTGTAAAATTGTGATAAATGCATGTTTAAGCGTGGAAACATCTCCAACGGGATGGAAAATACAGAGAAAATTAGTTAAAATATGATGAAAGATCGCATTTTACGTGCGCCTGGGCTTGTTTCCACGCTGAAAAAGGCTTCCACTGCACTTGGCGTGTAAAATCGAGCGATAAGTGCGTTTAAACTTCGAAATATCTCTAACGGGATGGAAAATACAGAGAAAATTAGTTCAAATATGATGAAAGATCGTATTTTGCGTGCGTCTGGGATTGTTTCCACGCTGAAAAAGGCTTCCGCTGCATTTGGCGTGTAAAACCGAGCGAAAAGTGCGTTTGAACTTCGACATATCTCTAACGGGATGGAAAATACTGAAAATATTATTTAAAATATGATGAAAGATCGTATTTTACGTGCGCCTGCGCTTGTTTCCACGCTGAAAAAGGCTTCCACTGCATTTGGCGTGTAAAACCGAGGGAAAAGTGCGTTTAAACGTCGAATTATCTCCAACAGAATGGAAATTACACAGAATTTTCTTTAAAATTCGATGAAAGATCGCTTTTTACGTGCGCCCGGGCTTGTTTCCACGCTGAAAGAGCCTTCCACTGTACTTGGTGTGTAAAATTGAGTTAAATGAGCGTTTAAACCTCGAAATATCTCCAACGGGATGGAAATTACAGAGGATTTTCGTTAAAATTGGATGGAAGATCGCGTTTTCCGTGCGTCTGGGCTTGTTTCCACGCTGAAAAAGGCTTCCACTGCATTTGGCGTGTAAAATCGAGCGATAAGTGCGTTTAAACTTCGAAATATCTCTAACGGGATGGAAAATACAGAGAAAATTAGTTAAAATATGATGACAGATCGTATTTTACGTGCGCCTGGGCTTGTTTCCACGCTGCAATTTGCTTCCGCTGTGTTTGGCGTGTAAAATTGAGATAAATGCATGTTTAAGCCTGGAAATATCTCCAACGGGATGCAAATTACACAGAATTTTCGTTAAAATTCGACGAAAGATCGCGTTTTGCGATCGCCTGGGCTTGTGTCCACGCTGAAAGAGCCTTCCACTGTACTTGGTGTGTAAAATTGAGTTAAATGAGCGTTTAAACGTCGAAATATCTCCAACGGGATGGAAATTACAGAGGATTTTCATTAAAATTGGATGAAAGATCGCGTTTTTCGTGCCCCTGGGATTGTTTCCACGCTGAAAAATGTTTCCACTGCACTTGGCGTGTAAAATCGAGCGATAAGTGCGTTCAAACTCGAAATATCTCCAACGGGGTGGAAATTACACAGAATTTTCGTTAAAATTGGACGAAGCATCGCGTTTTGCGATCGCCTGGGCTTGTTTCCACGCTGCAATTTGCTTCAGCTGTGTTTGGCGTGTAAAATCGAGTTAAACGAGCGTTTATATGTCGAAATATCACAGACGGGATGGAAATTACAGAGGATTTTCGTTAAAATTGGACGAAAGATCGCGTTTTGCGATCGCCTGGGCTTGTTTCCACGCTGAAAGAGCCTTCCACTGTACTTGGTGTGTAAAATTGAGTTAAACGAGCGTTTAATCGTCGAAATATCTCCAACGGGATGGAAATTACACAGAATTTTCGTTAAAATTCGATGAAAGATCTCTTTTTACGTGCGGCTGGGCTTGTTTCCACGCTGCAATTTGCTTCCGCTGTGTTTGTCGTGTAAAATTGTGATAAATGCATGTTTAAGCGTGGAAACATCTCCAACGGGATGAAAAATACAAAGAAAATTAGTTAAAATATGATGAAAGATCGCATTTTACGTGCGCCTGGGCTTGTTTCCACGCTGAAAAAGGCTTCCACTGCACTTGGCGTGTAAAATCGAGCGATAAGTGCGTTTAAACTTCGAAATATCTCTAACGGGATGGAAAATACAGAGAAAATTAGTTCAAATATGATGAAAGATCGTATTTTACGTGCGCCTGGGATTGTTTCCACGCTGAAAAAGGCTTCCGCTGCATTTGGCGTGTAAAACCGAGCGAAAAGTGCGTTTGAACTTCGACATATCTCTAACGGGATGGAAAATACTGAAAATATTATTTAAAATATGATGAAAGATCGTATTTTACGTGCGCCTGCGCTTGTTTCCACACTGAAAAAGGCTTCCACTGCATTTAACGTGTAAAACCGAGCGAAAAGTGCGTTTAAACGTCGAATTATCTCCAACGGGATGGAAATTACACAGAATTTTCTTTAAAATTCGATGAAAAATCGCTTTTTACGTGCGCCCGGGCTTGTTTCCACGCTGAAAGAGCCTTCCACTGTACTTGGTGTGTAAAATTGAGTTAAATGAGCGTTTAAACGTCGAAATATCTCCAACGGATGGAAATTACACAGAATTCTCGTTAAAATTCGATGAAAGATCGTATTTTACGTGCGCCTGGGCTTGTTTCCACGCTGAAAAAGATTTCCTCTGCATTTGGCGTGTGAAATCGAGTTTAACGAGCGTTTATACGTCGAAATGTTTCAGACGGGATGGAAATTACAGAGGATTTTCGTTAAAATTGGACGAAAGATCGCGTTTTGCGATCGCCTGGGCTTGTTTCCACGCTGAAAGAGCCTTCCACTGTACTTGGTGTGTAAAATTGAGTTAAATGAGCGTTTAATCGTCGAAATATCTCCAACGGGATGGAAATTACACAGAATTTTCGTTAAAATTCGATGAAAGATCTCTTTTTACGTGCGCCTGGGCTTGTTTCCACGCTGCAATTTGCTTCCGCTGTGTTTGGCGTGTAAAATTGTGATAAATGCATGTTTAAGCGTGGAAACATCTCCAACGGGATGGAAAATACAGAGAAAATTAGTTAAAATATGATGAAAGATCGCATTTTACGTGCGCCTGGGCTTGTTTCCACGCTGAAAAAGGCTTCCACTGCACTTGGCGTGTAAAATCGAGCGATAAGTGCGTTTAAACTTCGAAATATCTCTAACGGGATGGAAAATACAGAGAAAATTAGTTCAAATATGATGAAAGATCGTATTTTGCGTGCGCCTGGGATTGTTTCCACGCTGAAAAAGGCTTCCGCTGCATTTGGCGTGTAAAACCGAGCGAAAAGTGCGTTTGAACTTCGACATATCTCTAACGGGATGGAAAATACTGAAAATATTATTTAAAATATGATGAAAGATCGTATTTTACGTGCGCCTGCGCTTGTTTCCACGCTGAAAAAGGCTTCCACTGCATTTGGCGTGTAAAACCGAGGGAAAAGTGCGTTTAAACGTCGAATTATCTCCAACGGGATGGAAATTACACAGAATTTTCTTTAAAATTCGATGAAAGATCGCTTTTTACGTGCGCCCGGGCTTGTTTCCACGCTGAAAGAGCCTTCCACTGTACTTGGTGTGTAAAATTGAGTTAAATGAGCGTTTAAACCTCGAAATATCTCCAACGGGATGGAAATTACAGAGGATTTTCGTTAAAATTGGATGGAAGATCGCGTTTTCCGTGCGTCTGGGCTTGTTTCCAGGCTGAAAAAGGCTTCCACTGCATTTGGCGTGTAAAATCGAGCGATAAGTGCGTTTAAACTTCGAAATATCTCTAACGGGATGGAAAATAGAGAGAAAATTAGTTAAAATATGATGAAAGATCGTATTTTACGTGCGCCTGGGCTTGTTTCCACGCTGCAATTTGCTTCCGCTGTGTTTGGCGTGTAAAATTGAGATAAATGCATGTTTAAGCGTGGAAATATCTCCAACGGGATGCAAATTACACAGAATTTTCGTTAAAATTCGATGAAAGATCGCGTTTTGCGATCGCCTGGGCTTGTTTCCACGCTGAAAGAGCCTTCCACTGTACTTGGTGTGTAAAATTGAGTTAAATGAGCGTTTAAACGTCGAAATATCTCCAACGGGATGGAAATTACAGAGGATTTTCATTAAAATTGGATGAAAGATCGCGTTTTTCGTGCCCCTGGGATTGTTTCCACGCTGAAAAATGTTTCCACTGCACTTGGCGTCTAAAATCGAGCGATAAGTGCGTTCAAACTCGAAATATCTCCAACGGATGGAAATTACACAGAATTCTCGTTAAAATTCGATGAAAGATCGTATTTTACGTGCGCCTGGGCTTGTTTCCACGCTGAAAAAGGTTTCCTCTGCATTTGGCGTGTGAAATCGAGTTTAACGAGCGTTTATACGTCGAAATATTTCAGACGGGATGGAAATTACAGAGGATTTTCGTTAAAATTGGACGAAAGATCGCGTTTTGCGATCGCCTGGGCTTGTTTCCACGCTGAAAGAGCCTTCCACCGCATTTGGCGTGTAAAATCGAGTTAAACGAGCGTTTAAACGTCGAAATATATCCAACGGGGTAGAAATTACACAGAATTTTCGTTAAAATTCGATGAAAGATCGCTTTTTACGTGCGCCTGGGCTTGTTTCCACGCTGCAATTTACTTCCGCTGTGTTTGGCGTGTAAAATTGAGATAAATGCATGTTTAAGCGTGGAAATATCTCCAACGGGATGCAAATTACACAGAATTTTCGTTAAAATTGGATGGATGATCGCGTTTTGCGTGCGCCTGGGCTTGAATCCAATCTGAAAAATGCTTCCATTGCATTTGGCGTGTAAAATCGCGTTAAACGAGTGTTTATACGTCGAAATATGTCAGACGGGATGGAAATTACACAGAATTTTCGTTAAAATTCCATGAAAGATCGCGTTTTGCGATCGCCTGGGCTTGTTTCCACGCCGCAATTTACTTCCGCTTTGTTTGGCGTGTAAAATTGGGATAAATGCAAGTTTAAGCGTGGAAATATCTTCAACGGGATGAAAATTACACAGAATTTTCGTTAAAACTGGTTGGAAGATCGCGTTTTGCGTGCGCCTGGGATTGAATCCACTCTGAAACAGGCTTCCACTGCATTTGGCGTGTAAAATCGAGTTAAACTAGCGTTTATACGTCGAAATATGTTAGACGGGATCGAAATTACAGAGGATTTTCGTTAAAATTGGATGGAAGATCGCGTTTTGCGTGCGCCTGGGCTTGTTTCCACTCTGAAACAGGCTTCCACCGCATTTGGCGTGTAAAATCGAGTTAAACGAGCGTTTAAACGTCGAAATATATCCAACGGGGTAGAAATTACACAGAATTTTCGTTAAAATTCGATGAAAGATCGCTTTTTACGTGCGCCTGGGCTTGTTTCCACGCTGAAAAAGGCTTCCACTGCATTTGGCGTGTAAAATCGAGTTAAACGAGCGTTTAAATGTCGAAATATTTCAGACGGGATGGAAAATACAGAGAAAATTAGTTAAAATTGGACGAAAGATCGCGTTTTGCGATCGCCTGGGCTTGTTTCCACGCTGAAAGAGCCTTCCACTGTACTTGGTGTGTAAAATTGAGTTAAATGAGCGTTTAAACGTCGAAATATCTCCAACGGGATGGAAATTACAGAGGATTTTCATTAAAATTGGATGAAAAATCGCTTTTTACGTGAGCCTGGGCTTGTTTCCACGCTGAAAAAGGCTTCCACTGCACTTGGCGTGTAAAATCGAGCGATAAGTGCGTTTAAACTTCGAAATATGTCTAACGGGATGGAAAATACAGAGAAAATTAGTTCAAATATGATGAAAGATCGTATTTTGCGTGCGCCTGGGATTGTTTCCACGCTGAAAAAGGCTTCCGCTGCATTTGGCGTGTAAAACCGAGCGAAAAGTGCGTTTGAACTTCGACATATCTCTAACGGGATGGAAAATACTGAAAATATTATTTAAAATATGATGAAAGATCGTATTTTACGTGCGCCTGCGCTTGTTTCCACGCTGAAAAAGGCTTCCACTGCATTTGGCGTGTAAAACCGAGCGAAAAGTGCGTTTAAACGTCGAATTATCTCCAACGGGATGGAAATTACACAGAATTTTCTTTAAAATTCGATGAAAGATCGCTTTTTACGTGCGCCCGGGCTTGTTTTCACGCTGAGAGAGCCTTCCACTGTACTTGGTGTGTAAAATTGAGTTAAATGAGCGTTTAAACCTCGAAATATCTCCAACGGGATGGAAATTACAGAGGATTTTCGTTAAAATTGGATGGAAGATCGCGTTTTCCGTGCGTCTGGGCTTGTTTCCAGGCTGAAAAAGGCTTCCACTGCATTTGGCGTGTAAAATCGAGCGATAAGTGCGTTTAAACTTCGAAATATCTCTAACGGGATGGAAAATAGAGAGAAAATTAGTTAAAATATGATGAAAGATCGTATTTTACGTGCGCCTGGGCTTGTTTCCACGCTGCAATTTGCTTCCGCTGTGTTTGGCGTGTAAAATTGAGATAAATGCATGTTTAAGCGTGGAAATATCTCCAACGGGATGCAAATTACACAGAATTTTCGTTAAAATTCGATGAAAGATCGCGTTTTGCGATCGCCTGGGCTTGTTTCCACGCTGAAAGAGCCTTCCACTGTACTTGGTGTGTAAAATTGAGTTAAATGAGCGTTTAAACGTCGAAATATCTCCAACGGGATGGAAATTACAGAGGATTTTCATTAAAATTGGATGAAAGATCGCGTTTTTCGTGCCCCTGGGATTGTTTCCACGCTGAAAAATGTTTCCACTGCACTTGGCGTCTAAAATCGAGCGATAAGTGCGTTCAAACTCGAAATATCTCCAACGGATGGAAATTACACAGAATTCTCGTTAAAATTCGATGAAAGATCGTATTTTACGTGCGCCTGGGCTTGTTTCCACGCTGAAAAAGGTTTCCTCTGCATTTGGCGTGTGAAATCGAGTTTAACGAGCGTTTATACGTCGAAATATTTCAGACGGGATGGAAATTACAGAGGATTTTCGTTAAAATTGGACGAAAGATCGCGTTTTGCGATCGCCTGGGCTTGTTTCCACGCTGAAAGAGCCTTCCACTGTGCTTGGTGTGTAAAATTGAGTTAAATGAGCGTTTAAACCTCGAAATATCTCCAACGGGATGGAAATAACAGAGGATTTTCATTAAAATTGGATGAAAGATCGCGTTTTTCGTGCGCCTGGGACTGTTTCCACGCTGAAAAAGGCTTCCGCTGCATTTGGCGTGTAAAATGGAGCGATAGGAACGTTTAAACTTCGAAATATCTCTAACGGGATGGGAAATACAGAGAAAATTATTTAAAATATGATGAAAGATCGTCTTTTACGTGCGCCTGGGCTTGTTTCCACGCTGCCATTTGCTTCCGCAGTGTTTGGCGTGTAAAATTGAGATAAATGCAAGTTTAAGCGTGGAAATATCTCCAACGGGATGGAAATTACACAGAATTTTCGTTAAAATTCGATGAAAGATCGCTTTTTACGTGCGCCTGGGCTTGTTTCCACGCTGCAATTTACTTCCGCTGTGTTTGGCGTGTAAAATTGAGATAAATGCATGTTTAAGCGTGGAAATATCTCCAACGGGATGCAAATTACACAGAATTTTCGTTAAAATTGGATGGATGATCGCGTTTTGCGTGCGCCTGGGCTTGAATCCAATCTGAAAAATGCTTCCATTGCATTTGGCGTGTAAAATCGCGTTAAACGAGTGTTTATACGTCGAAATATGTCAGACGGGATGGAAATTACACAGAATTTTCGTTAAAATTCCATGAAAGATCGCGTTTTGCGATCGCCTGGGCTTGTTTCCACGCTGCAATTTACTTCCGCTTTGTTTGGCGTGTAAAATTGGGATAAATGCAAGTTTAAGCGTGGAAATATCTTCAACGGGATGAAAATTACACAGAATTTTCGTTAAAACTGGTTGGAAGATCGCGTTTTGCGTGCGCCTGGGATTGAATCCACTCTGAAACAGGCTTCCACTGCATTTGGCGTGTAAAATCGAGTTAAACTAGCGTTTATACGTCGAAATATGTTAGACGGGATCGAAATTACAGAGGATTTTCGTTAAAATTGGATGGAAGATCGCGTTTTGCGTGCGCCTGGGCTTGTTTCCACTCTGAAACAGGCTTCCACCGCATTTGGCGTGTAAAATCGAGTTAAACGAGCGTTTAAACGTCGAAATATATCCAACGGGGTAGAAATTACACAGAATTTTCGTTAAAATTCGATGAAAGATCGCTTTTTACGTGCGCCTGGGCTTGTTTCCACGCTGAAAAAGGCTTCCACTGCATTTGGCGTGTAAAATCGAGTTAAACGAGCGTTTAAATGTCGAAATATTTCAGACGGGATGGAAAATACAGAGAAAATTAGTTAAAATTGGACGAAAGATCGCGTTTTGCGATCGCCTGGGCTTGTTTCCACGCTGAAAGAGCCTTCCACTGTACTTGGTGTGTAAAATTGAGTTAAATGAGCGTTTAAACGTCGAAATATCTCCAACGGGATGGAAATTACAGAGGATTTTCATTAAAATTGGATGAAAAATCGCTTTTTACGTGAGCCTGGGCTTGTTTCCACGCTGAAAAAGGCTTCCACTGCACTTGGCGTGTAAAATCGAGCGATAAGTGCGTTTAAACTTCGAAATATGTCTAACGGGATGGAAAATACAGAGAAAATTAGTTCAAATATGATGAAAGATCGTATTTTGCGTGCGCCTGGGATTGTTTCCACGCTGAAAAAGGCTTCCGCTGCATTTGGCGTGTAAAACCGAGCGAAAAGTGCGTTTGAACTTCGACATATCTCTAACGGGATGGAAAATACTGAAAATATTATTTAAAATATGATGAAAGATCGTATTTTACGTGCGCCTGCGCTTGTTTCCACGCTGAAAAAGGCTTCCACTGCATTTGGCGTGTAAAACCGAGCGAAAAGTGCGTTTAAACGTCGAATTATCTCCAACGGGATGGAAATTACACAGAATTTTCTTTAAAATTCGATGAAAGATCGCTTTTTACGTGCGCCCGGGCTTGTTTCCACGCTGAGAGAGCCTTCCACTGTACTTGGTGTGTAAAATTGAGTTAAATGAGCGTTTAAACCTCGAAATATCTCCAACGGGATGGAAATTACAGAGGATTTTCGTTAAAATTGGATGGAAGATCGCGTTTTCCGTGCGTCTGGGCTTGTTTCCAGGCTGAAAAAGGCTTCCACTGCATTTGGCGTGTAAAATCGAGCGATAAGTGCGTTTAAACTTCGAAATATCTCTAACGGGATGGAAAATAGAGAGAAAATTAGTTAAAATATGATGAAAGATCGTATTTTACGTGCGCCTGGGCTTGTTTCCACGCTGCAATTTGCTTCCGCTGTGTTTGGCGTGTAAAATTGAGATAAATGCATGTTTAAGCGTGGAAATATCTCCAACGGGATGCAAATTACACAGAATTTTCGTTAAAATTCGATGAAAGATCGCGTTTTGCGATCGCCTGGGCTTGTTTCCACGCTGAAAGAGCCTTCCACTGTACTTGGTGTGTAAAATTGAGTTAAATGAGCGTTTAAACGTCGAAATATCTCCAACGGGATGGAAATTACAGAGGATTTTCATTAAAATTGGATGAAAGATCGCGTTTTTCGTGCCCCTGGGATTGTTTCCACGCTGAAAAATGTTTCCACTGCACTTGGCGTCTAAAATCGAGCGATAAGTGCGTTCAAACTCGAAATATCTCCAACGGATGGAAATTACACAGAATTCTCGTTAAAATTCGATGAAAGATCGTATTTTACGTGCGCCTGGGCTTGTTTCCACGCTGAAAAAGGTTTCCTCTGCATTTGGCGTGTGAAATCGAGTTTAACGAGCGTTTATACGTCGAAATATTTCAGACGGGATGGAAATTACAGAGGATTTTCGTTAAAATTGGACGAAAGATCGCGTTTTGCGATCGCCTGGGCTTGTTTCCACGCTGAAAGAGCCTTCCACTGTGCTTGGTGTGTAAAATTGAGTTAAATGAGCGTTTAAACCTCGAAATATCTCCAACGGGATGGAAATAACAGAGGATTTTCATTAAAATTGGATGAAAGATCGCGTTTTTCGTGCGCCTGGGACTGTTTCCACGCTGAAAAAGGCTTCCGCTGCATTTGGCGTGTAAAATGGAGCGATAGGAACGTTTAAACTTCGAAATATCTCTAACGGGATGGGAAATACAGAGAAAATTATTTAAAATATGATGAAAGATCGTCTTTTACGTGCGCCTGGGCTTGTTTCCACGCTGCCATTTGCTTCCGCAGTGTTTGGCGTGTAAAATTGAGATAAATGCAAGTTTAAGCGTGGAAATATCTCCAACGGGATGGAAATTACACAGAATTTTCGTTAAAATTCGATGAAAGATCGCTTTTTACGTGCGCCTGGGCTTGTTTCCACGCTGCAATTTACTTCCGCTGTGTTTGGCGTGTAAAATTGAGATAAATGCATGTTTAAGCGTGGAAATATCTCCAACGGGATGCAAATTACACAGAATTTTCGTTAAAATTGGATGGATGATCGCGTTTTGCGTGCGCCTGGGCTTGAATCCAATCTGAAAAATGCTTCCATTGCATTTGGCGTGTAAAATCGCGTTAAACGAGTGTTTATACGTCGAAATATGTCAGACGGGATGGAAATTACACAGAATTTTCGTTAAAATTCCATGAAAGATCGCGTTTTGCGATCGCCTGGGCTTGTTTCCACGCTGCAATTTACTTCCGCTTTGTTTGGCGTGTAAAATTGGGATAAATGCAAGTTTAAGCGTGGAAATATCTTCAACGGGATGAAAATTACACAGAATTTTCGTTAAAACTGGTTGGAAGATCGCGTTTTGCGTGCGCCTGGGATTGAATCCACTCTGAAACAGGCTTCCACTGCATTTGGCGTGTAAAATCGAGTTAAACTAGCGTTTATACGTCGAAATATGTTAGACGGGATCGAAATTACAGAGGATTTTCGTTAAAATTGGATGGAAGATCGCGTTTTGCGTGCGCCTGGGCTTGTTTCCACTCTGAAACAGGCTTCCACCGCATTTGGCGTGTAAAATCGAGTTAAACGAGCGTTTAAACGTCGAAATATATCCAACGGGGTAGAAATTACACAGAATTTTCGTTAAAATTCGATGAAAGATCGCTTTTTACGTGCGCCTGGGCTTGTTTCCACGCTGAAAAAGGCTTCCACTGCATTTGGCGTGTAAAATCGAGTTAAACGAGCGTTTAAATGTCGAAATATTTCAGACGGGATGGAAAATACAGAGAAAATTAGTTAAAATTGGACGAAAGATCGCGTTTTGCGATCGCCTGGGCTTGTTTCCACGCTGAAAGAGCCTTCCACTGTACTTGGTGTGTAAAATTGAGTTAAATGAGCGTTTAAACGTCGAAATATCTCCAACGGGATGGAAATTACAGAGGATTTTCATTAAAATTGGATGAAAAATCGCTTTTTACGTGAGCCTGGGCTTGTTTCCACGCTGAAAAAGGCTTCCACTGCACTTGGCGTGTAAAATCGAGCGATAAGTGCGTTTAAACTTCGAAATATGTCTAACGGGATGGAAAATACAGAGAAAATTAGTTCAAATATGATGAAAGATCGTATTTTGCGTGCGCCTGGGATTGTTTCCACGCTGAAAAAGGCTTCCGCTGCATTTGGCGTGTAAAACCGAGCGAAAAGTGCGTTTGAACTTCGACATATCTCTAACGGGATGGAAAATACTGAAAATATTATTTAAAATATGATGAAAGATCGTATTTTACGTGCGCCTGCGCTTGTTTCCACGCTGAAAAAGGCTTCCACTGCATTTGGCGTGTAAAACCGAGCGAAAAGTGCGTTTAAACGTCGAATTATCTCCAACGGGATGGAAATTACACAGAATTTTCTTTAAAATTCGATGAAAGATCGCTTTTTACGTGCGCCCGGGCTTGTTTCCACGCTGAGAGAGCCTTCCACTGTACTTGGTGTGTAAAATTGAGTTAAATGAGCGTTTAAACCTCGAAATATCTCCAACGGGATGGAAATTACAGAGGATTTTCGTTAAAATTGGATGGAAGATCGCGTTTTCCGTGCGTCTGGGCTTGTTTCCAGGCTGAAAAAGGCTTCCACTGCATTTGGCGTGTAAAATCGAGCGATAAGTGCGTTTAAACTTCGAAATATCTCTAACGGGATGGAAAATAGAGAGAAAATTATTTAAAATATGATGAAAGATCGTATTTTACGTGCGCCTGGGCTTGTTTCCACGCTGCAATTTGCTTCCGCTGTGTTTGGCGTGTAAAATTGAGATAAATGCATGTTTAAGCGTGGAAATATCTCCAACGGGATGCAAATTACACAGAATTTTCGTTAAAATTCGATGAAAGATCGCGTTTTGCGATCGCCTGGGCTTGTTTCCACGCTGAAAGAGCCTTCCACTGTACTTGGCGTGAAAAATGGAGCGATAAGTGCGTTTAAACTTTGAAATATCTCTAACGGGATGGAAAATACACACAAAACTAGTTAAAGTATGATGAAAGATCGTATTTTACGTGCGCCTGGGCTTGTTTCCACGCTGAAAAATGCTTACACTGCATTTGGCGTGCAGAATCCCGTTAAACGAGCGTTTATACGTCGAAATATCTCAGACGGGATGCAAATTATACAGAATTTTCGTTAAAATTCCATGAAAGATCGCGTTTTGCGATCGCCTGGGCTTGTTTCCACGCTGAAAGAGCCTTCCACTGTACTTGGTGTGTAAAATTGAGTTAAATGAGCGTTTAAACGTCGAAATATCTCCAACGGGATGGAAATTACAGAGGATTTTCATTAAAATTGGATGAAAGATCGCGTTTTTCGTGCCCCTGGGATGGTTTCCACGCTGAAAAATGTTTCCACTGCACTTGGCGTGTAAAATCGAGCGATAAGTGCGTTCAAACTCGAAATATCTCCAACGGGGTGGAAATTACACAGAATTTTCGTTAAAATTGGACGAAAGATCGCGTTTTGCGATCGCCTGGGCTTGTTTCCACGCTGCAATTTGCTTCAGCTGTGTTTGGCGTGTAAAATCGAGTTAAACGAGCGTTTATATGTCGAAATATCACAGACGGGATGGAAATTACAGAGGATTTTCGTTAAAATTGGACGAAAGATCGCGTTTTGCGATCGCCTGGGCTTGTTTACACGCTGAAAGAGCCTTCCACTGGACTTGGTGTGTAAAATTGAGTTAAATGAGCGTTTTAACGTCGAAATGTCTCCAACGGGATGGAAATTACAGAGGATTTTCGTTAAAATTGGACGAAAGATCGCGTTTTGCGATCGCCTGGGCTTGTTTCCACGCTGAAAGAGCCTTCCACTGTACTTGGTGTGTAAAATTGAGTTAAATGAGCGTTTAATCGTCGAAATATCTCCAACGGGATGGAAATTACACAGAATTTTCGTTAAAATTCGATGAAAGATCGCTTTTTACGTGCGTCTGGGCTTGTTTCCACGCTGAAGAAGGCTTCCACTGCATTTGGCGGGTAAAATAGAGTTAAACCAGCATTTATACGTCGAAATATGTCAGACGGGATGGAAATTACACAGAATTTTCGTTAAAATTCGATGAAAGATCGCTTTTTACGTGCGCCTGGGCTTGTTTCCACGCTGCAATTTGCTTCCGCTGTGTTTGGCGTGTAAAATTGTGATAAATGCATGTTTAAGCGTGGAAACATCTCCAACGGGATGGAAAATACAGAGAAAATTAGTTAAAATATGATGAAAGATCGCATTTTACGTGCGCCTGGGCTTGTTTCCACGCTGAAAAAGGCTTCCACTGCACTTGGCGTGTAAAATCGAGCGATAAGTGCGTTTAAACTTCGAAATATGTCTAACGGGATGGAAAATACAGAGAAAATTAGTTCAAATATGATGAAAGATCGTATTTTGCGTGCGCCTGGGATTGTTTCCACGCTGAAAAAGGCTTCCGCTGCATTTGGCGTGTAAAACCGAGCGAAAAGTGCGTTTGAACTTCGACATATCTCTAACGGGATGGAAAATACTGAAAATATTATTTAAAATATGATGAAAGATCGTATTTTACGTGCGCCTGCGCTTGTTTCCACGCTGAAAAAGGCTTCCACTGCATTTGGCGTGTAAAACCGAGCGAAAAGTGCGTTTAAACGTCGAATTATCTCCAACGGGATGGAAATTACACAGAATTTTCTTTAAAATTCGATGAAAGATCGCTTTTTACGTGCGCCCGGGCTTGTTTCCACGCTGAAAGAGCCTTCCACTGTACTTGGTGTGTAAAATTGAGTTAAATGAGCGTTTAAATGTCGAAATATCACCAACGGGATGGAAAATACAGAGAAAATTAGTTAATATATGATGAAAGATCGCATTTTACGTGCGCCTGGGCTTGTTTCCACGCTGAAAAAGGCTTCCACTGCACTTGGCGTGTAAAATCGAGCGATAAGTGCGTTTAAACTTCGAAATATCTCTAACGGGATGGAAAACACAGAGAAAATTAGTTAAAATATGATGAAAGATCGTATTTTACGTGCGCCTGGGCTTGTTTCCACGCTGCAATTTGCTTCCGCTGTGTTTGGCGTGTAAAATTGAGATAAATGCATGTTTAAGCGTGGAAATATCTCCAACGGGATGCAAATTACACAGAATATTCGTTAAAATTGGATGGAAGATCGCGTTTTGCGTGCGCCTGGGCTTGAATCCACGCTGAAAGAGGCTTCCACTGCATTTGGCGTGTATAATGGAGCGATAAGTGCGTTTAAACTTTGAAATATCTCTAACGGGATGGAAAATACACACAAAACTAGTTAAAGTATGATGAAAGATCGTATTTTACGTGCGCCTGGGCTTGTTTCCACGCAGAAAAATGCTTACACTGCATTTGGCGTGCAGAATCGCGTTAAACGAGCGTTTATACGTCGAAATATGTCAGACGGGATGGAAATTATACAGAATATTCGTTAAAATTCGATGAAAGATCGCGTTTTTCGTGCGCCTGGGATTGTTTCCGCGCTGAAGAAGGCTTTCACTGCATTTGGCGTGTAAAATAGAGTTAAATGATCGTTTAAACGTCGAAATATCTCGAACGGGATGGAAATTACAGAGGATTTTCGTTAAAAATGGATGGAAGATCGCGTTTTGCGTGTGCCTGGGATTGAATCCACACTGAAACAGGCTTCCACCGCATTTGGCGTTTAAAACCGAGTTAAACGAGCGTTTAAACGTCGAAATATCTCTAACGGGGTGGAAATTACACAGAATTTTCGTTAAAATTGGAAGAAAGATCGCTTTTTACGTGCGCCTGGGCTTGTTTCCACGCTGCAATTTACTTCCGCTGTGTTTGGCGTGTAAAATTGAGATAAATGCATGTTTAAGCGTGGAAATATCTTCAACGGGTTGAAAATTACACAGAATTTTCGTTAAAATTGGATGGAAGATCGCGTTTTGCGTGCGCCTGGGATTGAATCCGCGCTGAAACAGGCTTCCACCGCATTTGGCGTGTAAAATCGAGTTAAATGAGCGTTTAAACGTCGAAATATGTCAGGCGGGATGGAAATTACAGAGGATTTTCTTGTTTCCGCGCTGAAAGAGCCTTCCACTGTACTTGGCGTGTAAAATCGAGTTAAACGAGCGTTTAAACCGTCGAAATATCTCCAACGGGATGAAAATTACACAGAATTTTCGTTAAAATTGGATGGAAGAACGCGTTTTGCGTGCGCCTGGGCTTGAATCCACGCTGAAAGAGGCTTCCACTGCACTTGGCGTGTAAAATCGAGCGATAAGTGCGTTCAAACTCGAAATATCTCCAACGGGGTGGAAATTACACAGAATTTTCGTTAAAATTGGACGAAAGATCGCGTTTTGCGATCGCCTGGGCTTGTTTCCACGCTGCAATTTGCTTCAGTTGTGTTTGGCGTGTAAAATCGAGTTAAACGAGCGTTTATATGTCGAAATATCTCCAACGGGATGGAAAATACAGAGAAAATTAGTTAAAATATGATGAAAGATCGCATTTTACGTGCGCCTGGGCTTGTTTCCACGCTGAAAAAGGCTTCCACTGCATTTGGCGTGTAAAATGGAGCGATAAGTGCGTTTAAACTTCGAAATATCTCTAACGGGATGGAAAATACACAGAAAATTAGTTAAAATATGATGAAAGATCGTATTTTACGTGCGCCTGAGCTTATTTCCACGCTGCAATTTACTTCCGCTGTGTTTGGCGTGTAAAATTGAGATAAATGCATGTATAAGCGTGGAAATATCTTCAACGGGATGAAAATTACACAGAATTTTCGTTAAAATTGGATGGAAGATCGCGTTTTGCGTGCGCCTGGGATTGAATCCACGCTGAAACAGGCTTCCACCGCATTTGGCGTGTAGAATCGTGTTAAACGAGCGTTTAAACGTCGAAATATCTCCAACGGGGTGGAAATTACACAGAATATTCGTTAAAATGCGATGAAAGATCGCGTTTTGCGATCGCCTGGGCTTGTTTCCACGCTGCAATTTGCTTCCGCTGTGTTTGGCGTGTAAAATTAAGATAAATGCATGTTTAAGCGTGGAAATATCTCCAACGGGATGCAATTTACACAGAATATTCCTTAAAATTGGATGGAAGATCGCGTTTTGCGTGTGCCTGGGCTTGTTTCCACGCTGCAATTTGCTTCCGCTGTGTTTGGCGTGTATAATTGAGATAAATGCATGTTTAAGCGTGGAAATATCTCCAACGGGATGCAAATTGCACAGAATATTCGTTAAAATTGGATGGAAGAACGCGTTTTGCGTGCGCCTGGGCTTGAATCCACGCTGAAAGAGGCTTCCACTGCACTTGGCGTGTAAAATCGAGCGATAAGTGCGTTCAAACTCGAAATATCTCCAACGGGGTGGAAATTACACAGAATTTTCGTTAAAATTGGACGAAAGATCGCGTTTTGCGATCGCCTGGGCTTGTTTCCACGCTGCAATTTGCTTCAGTTGTGTTTGGCGTGTAAAATCGAGTTAAACGAGCGTTTATATGTCGAAATATCTCCAACGGGATGGAAAATACAGAGAAAATTAGTTAAAATATGATGAAAGATCGCATTTTACGTGCGGCTGGGCTTGTTTCCACGCTGCAATTTGCTTCCGCTGTGTTTGTCGTGTAAAATTGTGATAAATGCATGTTTAAGCGTGGAAACATCTCCAACGGGATGAAAAATACAAAGAAAATTAGTTAAAATATGATGAAAGATCGCATTTTACGTGCGCCTGGGCTTGTTTCCACGCTGAAAAAGGCTTCCACTGCACTTGGCGTGTAAAATCGAGCGATAAGTGCGTTTAAACTTCGAAATATCTCTAACGGGATGGAAAATACAGAGAAAATTAGTTCAAATATGATGAAAGATCGTATTTTACGTGCGCCTGGGATTGTTTCCACGCTGAAAAAGGCTTCCGCTGCATTTGGCGTGTAAAACCGAGCGAAAAGTGCGTTTGAACTTCGACATATCTGTAACGGGATGGAAAATACTGAAAATATTATTTAAAATATGATGAAAGATCGTATTTTACGTGCGCCTGCGCTTGTTTCCACACTGAAAAAGGCTTCCACTGCATTTAGCGTGTAAAACCGAGCGAAAAGTGCGTTTAAACGTCGAATTATCTCCAACGGGATGGAAATTACACAGAATTTTCTTTAAAATTCGATGAAAAATCGCTTTTTACGTGCGCCCGGGCTTGTTTCCACGCTGAAAGAGCCTTCCACTGTACTTGGTGTGTAAAATTGAGTTAAATGAGCGTTTAAACGTCGAAATATCTCCAACGGATGGAAATTACACAGAATTCTCGTTAAAATTCGATGAAAGATCGAATTTTACGTGCGCCTGGGCTTGTTTCCACGCTGAAAAAGATTTCCTCTGCATTTGGCGTGTGAAATCGAGTTTAACGAGCGTTTATACGTCGAAATGTTTCAGACGGGATGGAAATTACAGAGGATTTTCGTTAAAATTGGACGAAAGATCGCGTTTTGCGATCGCCTGGGCTTGTTTCCACGCTGAAAGAGCCTTCCACTGTACTTGGTGTGTAAAATTGAGTTAAATGAGCGTTTAATCGTCGAAATATCTCCAACGGGATGGAAATTACACAGAATTTTCGTTAAAATTCGATGAAAGATCTCTTTTTACGTGCGCCTGGGCTTGTTTCCACGCTGCAATTTGCTTCCGCTGTGTTTGGCGTGTAAAATTGTGATAAATGCATGTTTAAGCGTGGAAACATCTCCAACGGGATGGAAAATACAGAGAAAATTAGTTAAAATATGATGAAAGATCGCATTTTACGTGCGCCTGGGCTTGTTTCTTCGCTGAAAAAGGCTTCCACTGCACTTGGCGTGTAAAATCGAGCGATAAGTGCGTTTAAACTTCGAAATATCTCTAACGGGATGGAAAATACAGAGAAAATTAGTTCAAATATGATGAAAGATCGTATTTTGCGTGCGCCTGGGATTGTTTCCACGCTGAAAAAGGCTTCCGCTGCATTTGGCGTGTAAAACCGAGCGAAAAGTGCGTTTGAACTTCGACATATCTCTAACGGGATGGAAAATACTGAAAATATTATTTAAAATATGATGAAAGATCGTATTTTACGTGCGCCTGCGCTTGTTTCCACGCTGAAAAAGGCTTCCACTGCATTTGGCGTGTAAAACCGAGGGAAAAGTGCGTTTAAACGTCGAATTATATCCAACGGGATGGAAATTACACAGAATTTTCTTTAAAATTCGATGAAAGATCGCTTTTTACGTGCGCCCGGGCTTGTTTCCACGCTGAAAGAGCCTTCCACTGTACTTGGTGTGTAAAATTGAGTTAAATGAGCGTTTAAACCTCGAAATATCTCCAACGGGATGGAAATTACAGAGGATTTTCGTTAAAATTGGATGGAAGATCGCGTTTTCCGTGCGTCTGGGCTTGTTTCCAGGCTGAAAAAGGCTTCCACTGCATTTGGCGTGTAAAATCGAGCGATAAGTGCGTTTAAACTTCGAAATATCTCTAACGGGATGGAAAATAGAGAGAAAATTAGTTAAAATATGATGAAAGATCGTATTTTACGTGCGCCTGGGCTTGTTTCCACGCTGCAATTTGCTTCCGCTGTGTTTGGCGTGTAAAATTGAGATAAATGCATGTTTAAGCGTGGAAATATCTCCAACGGGATGCAAATTACACAGAATTTTCGTTAAAATTCGATGAAAGATCGCGTTTTGCGATCGCCTGGGCTTGTTTCCACGCTGAAAGAGCCTTCCACTGTACTTGGTGTGTAAAATTGAGTTAAATGAGCGTTTAAACGTCGAAATATCTCCAACGGGATGGAAATTACAGAGGATTTTCATTAAAATTGGATGAAAGATCGCGTTTTTCGTGCCCCTGGGATTGTTTCCACGCTGAAAAATGTTTCCACTGCACTTGGCGTGTAAAATCGAGCGATAAGTGCGTTCAAACTCGAAATATCTCCAACGGGGTGGAAATTACACAGAATTTTCGTTAAAATTGGACGAAAGATCGCGTTTTGCGATCGCCTGGGCTTGTTTCCACGCTGCAATTTGCTTCAGCTGTGTTTGGCGTGTAAAATCGAGTTAAACGAGCGTTTATATGTCGAAATATCACAGACGGGATGGAAATTACAGAGGATTTTCGTTAAAATTGGACGAAAGATCGCGTTTTGCGATCGCCTGGGCTTGTTTACACGCTGAAAGAGCCTTCCACTGGACTTGGTGTGTAAAATTGAGTTAAATGAGCGTTTTAACGTCGAAATGTCTCCAACGGGATGGAAATTACAGAGGATTTTCGTTAAAATTGGACGAAAGATCGCGTTTTGCGATCGCCTGGGCTTGTTTCCACGCTGAAAGAGCCTTCCACTGTACTTGGTGTGTAAAATTGAGTTAAATGAGCGTTTAATCGTCGAAATATCTCCAACGGGATGGAAATTACACAGAATTTTCGTTAAAATTCGATGAAAGATCGCTTTTTACGTGCGTCTGGGCTTGTTTCCACGCTGAAGAAGGCTTCCACTGCATTTGGCGGGGAAAATAGAGTTAAACCAGCATTTATACGTCGAAATATGTCAGACGGGATGGAAATTACACAGAATTTTCGTTAAAATTCGATGAAAGATCGCTTTTTACGTGCGCCTGGGCTTGTTTCCACGCTGCAATTTGCTTCCGCTGTGTTTGGCGTGTAAAATTGTGATAAATGCATGTTTAAGCGTGGAAACATCTCCAACGGGATGGAAAATACAGAGAAAATTAGTTAAAATATGATGAAAGATCGCATTTTACGTGCGCCTGGGCTTGTTTCCACGCTGAAAAAGGCTTCCACTGCACTTGGCGTGTAAAATCGAGCGATAAGTGCGTTTAAACTTCGAAATATGTCTAACGGGATGGAAAATACAGAGAAAATTAGTTCAAATATGATGAAAGATCGTATTTTGCGTGCGCCTGGGATTGTTTCCACGCTGAAAAAGGCTTCCGCTGCATTTGGCGTGTAAAACCGAGCGAAAAGTGCGTTTGAACTTCGACATATCTCTAACGGGATGGAAAATACTGAAAATATTATTTAAAATATGATGAAAGATCGTATTTTACGTGCGCCTGCGCTTGTTTCCACGCTGAAAAAGGCTTCCACTGCATTTGGCGTGTAAAACCGAGCGAAAAGTGCGTTTAAACGTCGAATTATCTCCAACGGGATGGAAATTACACAGAATTTTCTTTAAAATTCGATGAAAGATCGCTTTTTACGTGCGCCCGGGCTTGTTTCCACGCTGAAAGAGCCTTCCACTGAACTTGGTGTGTAAAATTGAGTTAAATGAGCGTTTAAATGTCGAAATATCACCAACGGGATGGAAAATACAGAGAAAATTAGTTAATATATGATGAAAGATCGCATTTTACGTGCGCCTGGGCTTGTTTCCACGCTGAAAAAGGCTTCCACTGCACTTGGCGTGTAAAATCGAGCGATAAGTGCGTTTAAACTTCGAAATATCTCTAACGGGATGGAAAACACAGAGAAAATTAGTTAAAATATGATGAAAGATCGTATTTTACGTGCGCCTGGGCTTGTTTCCACGCTGCAATTTGCTTCCGCTGTGTTTGGCGTGTAAAATTGAGATAAATGCATGTTTAAGCGTGGAAATATCTCCAACGGGATGCAAATTACACAGAATATTCGTTAAAATTGGATGGAAGATCGCGTTTTGCGTGCGCCTGGGCTTGAATCCACACTGAAAGAGGCTTCCACTGCATTTGGCGTGTATAATGGAGCGATAAGTGCGTTTAAACTTTGAAATATCTCTAACGGGATGGAAAATACACACAAAACTAGTTAAAGTATGATGAAAGATCGTATTTTACGTGCGCCTGGGCTTGTTTCCACGCTGAAAAATGCTTACACTGCATTTGGCGTGCAGAATCGCGTTAAACGAGCGTTTATACGTCGAAATATGTCAGACGGGATGGAAATTATACAGAATATTCGTTAAAATTCGATGAAAGATCGCGTTTTTCGTGCGCCTGGGATTGTTTCCGCGCTGAAGAAGGCTTTCACTGCATTTGGCGTGTAAAATAGAGTTAAATGATCGTTTAAACGTCGAAATATCTCGAACGGGATGGAAATTACAGAGGATTTTCGTTAAAAATGGATGGAAAATCGCGTTTTGCGTGTGCCTGGGATTGAATCCACACTGAAACAGGCTTCCACCGCATTTGGCGTTTAAAACCGAGTTAAACGAGCGTTTAAACGTCGAAATATCTCTAACGGGGTGGAAATTACACAGAATTTTCGTTAAAATTGGATGAAAGATCGCGTTTTGCGATCGCCTGGGCTTGTTTACACGCTGAAAGAGCCTTCCACTGGACTTGGTGTGTAAAATTGAGTTAAATGAGCGTTTTAACGTCGAAATATCTCCAACGGGATGGAAATTACACAGAATTTTCGTTAAAATTCGATGAAAGATCTCTTTTTACGTGCGCCTGGGCTTGTTTCCACGCTGCAATTTGCTTCCGCTGTGTTTGGCGTGTAAAATTGTGATAAATGCATGTTTAAGCGTGGAAACATCTCCAACGGGATGGAAAATACAGAGAAAATTAGTTAAAATATGATGAAAGATCGCATTTTACGTGCGCCTGGGCTTGTTTCTTCGCTGAAAAAGGCTTCCACTGCACTTGGCGTGTAAAATCGAGCGATAAGTGCGTTTAAACTTCGAAATATCTCTAACGGGATGGAAAATACAGAGAAAATTAGTTCAAATATGATGAAAGATCGTATTTTGCGTGCGCCTGGGATTGTTTCCACGCTGAAAAAGGCTTCCGCTGCATTTGGCGTGTAAAACCGAGCGAAAAGTGCGTTTGAACTTCGACATATCTCTAACGGGATGGAAAATACTGAAAATATTATTTAAAATATGATGAAAGATCGTATTTTACGTGCGCCTGCGCTTGTTTCCACGCTGAAAAAGGCTTCCACTGCATTTGGCGTGTAAAACCGAGGGAAAAGTGCGTTTAAACGTCGAATTATATCCAACGGGATGGAAATTACACAGAATTTTCTTTAAAATTCGATGAAAGATCGCTTTTTACGTGCGCCCGGGCTTGTTTCCACGCTGAAAGAGCCTTCCACTGTACTTGGTGTGTAAAATTGAGTTAAATGAGCGTTTAAACCTCGAAATATCTCCAACGGGATGGAAATTACAGAGGATTTTCGTTAAAATTGGATGGAAGATCGCGTTTTCCGTGCGTCTGGGCTTGTTTCCAGGCTGAAAAAGGCTTCCACTGCATTTGGCGTGTAAAATCGAGCGATAAGTGCGTTTAAACTTCGAAATATCTCTAACGGGATGGAAAATAGAGAGAAAATTAGTTAAAATATGATGAAAGATCGTATTTTACGTGCGCCTGGGCTTGTTTCCACGCTGCAATTTGCTTCCGCTGTGTTTGGCGTGTAAAATTGAGATAAATGCATGTTTAAGCGTGGAAATATCTCCAACGGGATGCAAATTACACAGAATTTTCGTTAAAATTCGATGAAAGATCGCGTTTTGCGATCGCCTGGGCTTGTTTCCACGCTGAAAGAGCCTTCCACTGTACTTGGTGTGTAAAATTGAGTTAAATGAGCGTTTAAACGTCGAAATATCTCCAACGGGATGGAAATTACAGAGGATTTTCATTAAAATTGGATGAAAGATCGCGTTTTTCGTGCCCCTGGGATTGTTTCCACGCTGAAAAATGTTTCCACTGCACTTGGCGTGTAAAATCGAGCGATAAGTGCGTTCAAACTCGAAATATCTCCAACGGGGTGGAAATTACACAGAATTTTCGTTAAAATTGGACGAAAGATCGCGTTTTGCGATCGCCTGGGCTTGTTTCCACGCTGCAATTTGCTTCAGCTGTGTTTGGCGTGTAAAATCGAGTTAAACGAGCGTTTATATGTCGAAATATCACAGACGGGATGGAAATTACAGAGGATTTTCGTTAAAATTGGACGAAAGATCGCGTTTTGCGATCGCCTGGGCTTGTTTACACGCTGAAAGAGCCTTCCACTGGACTTGGTGTGTAAAATTGAGTTAAATGAGCGTTTTAACGTCGAAATGTCTCCAACGGGATGGAAATTACAGAGGATTTTCGTTAAAATTGGACGAAAGATCGCGTTTTGCGATCGCCTGGGCTTGTTTCCACGCTGAAAGAGCCTTCCACTGTACTTGGTGTGTAAAATTGAGTTAAATGAGCGTTTAATCGTCGAAATATCTCCAACGGGATGGAAATTACACAGAATTTTCGTTAAAATTCGATGAAAGATCGCTTTTTACGTGCGTCTGGGCTTGTTTCCACGCTGAAGAAGGCTTCCACTGCATTTGGCGGGGAAAATAGAGTTAAACCAGCATTTATACGTCGAAATATGTCAGACGGGATGGAAATTACACAGAATTTTCGTTAAAATTCGATGAAAGATCGCTTTTTACGTGCGCCTGGGCTTGTTTCCACGCTGCAATTTGCTTCCGCTGTGTTTGGCGTGTAAAATTGTGATAAATGCATGTTTAAGCGTGGAAACATCTCCAACGGGATGGAAAATACAGAGAAAATTAGTTAAAATATGATGAAAGATCGCATTTTACGTGCGCCTGGGCTTGTTTCCACGCTGAAAAAGGCTTCCACTGCACTTGGCGTGTAAAATCGAGCGATAAGTGCGTTTAAACTTCGAAATATGTCTAACGGGATGGAAAATACAGAGAAAATTAGTTCAAATATGATGAAAGATCGTATTTTGCGTGCGCCTGGGATTGTTTCCACGCTGAAAAAGGCTTCCGCTGCATTTGGCGTGTAAAACCGAGCGAAAAGTGCGTTTGAACTTCGACATATCTCTAACGGGATGGAAAATACTGAAAATATTATTTAAAATATGATGAAAGATCGTATTTTACGTGCGCCTGCGCTTGTTTCCACGCTGAAAAAGGCTTCCACTGCATTTGGCGTGTAAAACCGAGCGAAAAGTGCGTTTAAACGTCGAATTATCTCCAACGGGATGGAAATTACACAGAATTTTCTTTAAAATTCGATGAAAGATCGCTTTTTACGTGCGCCCGGGCTTGTTTCCACGCTGAAAGAGCCTTCCACTGAACTTGGTGTGTAAAATTGAGTTAAATGAGCGTTTAAATGTCGAAATATCACCAACGGGATGGAAAATACAGAGAAAATTAGTTAATATATGATGAAAGATCGCATTTTACGTGCGCCTGGGCTTGTTTCCACGCTGAAAAAGGCTTCCACTGCACTTGGCGTGTAAAATCGAGCGATAAGTGCGTTTAAACTTCGAAATATCTCTAACGGGATGGAAAACACAGAGAAAATTAGTTAAAATATGATGAAAGATCGTATTTTACGTGCGCCTGGGCTTGTTTCCACGCTGCAATTTGCTTCCGCTGTGTTTGGCGTGTAAAATTGAGATAAATGCATGTTTAAGCGTGGAAATATCTCCAACGGGATGCAAATTACACAGAATATTCGTTAAAATTGGATGGAAGATCGCGTTTTGCGTGCGCCTGGGCTTGAATCCACACTGAAAGAGGCTTCCACTGCATTTGGCGTGTATAATGGAGCGATAAGTGCGTTTAAACTTTGAAATATCTCTAACGGGATGGAAAATACACACAAAACTAGTTAAAGTATGATGAAAGATCGTATTTTACGTGCGCCTGGGCTTGTTTCCACGCTGAAAAATGCTTACACTGCATTTGGCGTGCAGAATCGCGTTAAACGAGCGTTTATACGTCGAAATATGTCAGACGGGATGGAAATTATACAGAATATTCGTTAAAATTCGATGAAAGATCGCGTTTTTCGTGCGCCTGGGATTGTTTCCGCGCTGAAGAAGGCTTTCACTGCATTTGGCGTGTAAAATAGAGTTAAATGATCGTTTAAACGTCGAAATATCTCGAACGGGATGGAAATTACAGAGGATTTTCGTTAAAAATGGATGGAAAATCGCGTTTTGCGTGTGCCTGGGATTGAATCCACACTGAAACAGGCTTCCACCGCATTTGGCGTTTAAAACCGAGTTAAACGAGCGTTTAAACGTCGAAATATCTCTAACGGGGTGGAAATTACACAGAATTTTCGTTAAAATTGGATGAAAGATCGCTTTTTACGTGCGCCCGGGCTTGTTTCCACGCTGAAAGAGCCTTCCACTGTACTTGGTGTGTAAAATTGAGTTAAATGAGCGTTTAAACCTCGAAATATCTCCAACGGGATGGAAATTACAGAGGATTTTCGTTAAAATTGGATGGAAGATCGCGTTTTCCGTGCGTCTGGGCTTGTTTCCAGGCTGAAAAAGGCTTCCACTGCATTTGGCGTGTAAAATCGAGCGATAAGTGCGTTTAAACTTCGAAATATCTCTAACGGGATGGAAAATAGAGAGAAAATTAGTTAAAATATGATGAAAGATCGTATTTTACGTGCGCCTGGGCTTGTTTCCACGCTGCAATTTGCTTCCGCTGTGTTTGGCGTGTAAAATTGAGATAAATGCATGTTTAAGCGTGGAAATATCTCCAACGGGATGCAAATTACACAGAATTTTCGTTAAAATTCGATGAAAGATCGCGTTTTGCGATCGCCTGGGCTTGTTTCCACGCTGAAAGAGCCTTCCACTGTACTTGGTGTGTAAAATTGAGTTAAATGAGCGTTTAAACGTCGAAATATCTCCAACGGGATGGAAATTACAGAGGATTTTCATTAAAATTGGATGAAAGATCGCGTTTTTCGTGCCCCTGGGATTGTTTCCACGCTGAAAAATGTTTCCACTGCACTTGGCGTGTAAAATCGAGCGATAAGTGCGTTCAAACTCGAAATATCTCCAACGGGGTGGAAATTACACAGAATTTTCGTTAAAATTGGACGAAAGATCGCGTTTTGCGATCGCCTGGGCTTGTTTCCACGCTGCAATTTGCTTCAGCTGTGTTTGGCGTGTAAAATCGAGTTAAACGAGCGTTTATATGTCGAAATATCACAGACGGGATGGAAATTACAGAGGATTTTCGTTAAAATTGGACGAAAGATCGCGTTTTGCGATCGCCTGGGCTTGTTTACACGCTGAAAGAGCCTTCCACTGGACTTGGTGTGTAAAATTGAGTTAAATGAGCGTTTTAACGTCGAAATGTCTCCAACGGGATGGAAATTACAGAGGATTTTCGTTAAAATTGGACGAAAGATCGCGTTTTGCGATCGCCTGGGCTTGTTTCCACGCTGAAAGAGCCTTCCACTGTACTTGGTGTGTAAAATTGAGTTAAATGAGCGTTTAATCGTCGAAATATCTCCAACGGGATGGAAATTACACAGAATTTTCGTTAAAATTCGATGAAAGATCGCTTTTTACGTGCGTCTGGGCTTGTTTCCACGCTGAAGAAGGCTTCCACTGCATTTGGCGGGGAAAATAGAGTTAAACCAGCATTTATACGTCGAAATATGTCAGACGGGATGGAAATTACACAGAATTTTCGTTAAAATTCGATGAAAGATCGCTTTTTACGTGCGCCTGGGCTTGTTTCCACGCTGCAATTTGCTTCCGCTGTGTTTGGCGTGTAAAATTGTGATAAATGCATGTTTAAGCGTGGAAACATCTCCAACGGGATGGAAAATACAGAGAAAATTAGTTAAAATATGATGAAAGATCGCATTTTACGTGCGCCTGGGCTTGTTTCCACGCTGAAAAAGGCTTCCACTGCACTTGGCGTGTAAAATCGAGCGATAAGTGCGTTTAAACTTCGAAATATGTCTAACGGGATGGAAAATACAGAGAAAATTAGTTCAAATATGATGAAAGATCGTATTTTGCGTGCGCCTGGGATTGTTTCCACGCTGAAAAAGGCTTCCGCTGCATTTGGCGTGTAAAACCGAGCGAAAAGTGCGTTTGAACTTCGACATATCTCTAACGGGATGGAAAATACTGAAAATATTATTTAAAATATGATGAAAGATCGTATTTTACGTGCGCCTGCGCTTGTTTCCACGCTGAAAAAGGCTTCCACTGCATTTGGCGTGTAAAACCGAGCGAAAAGTGCGTTTAAACGTCGAATTATCTCCAACGGGATGGAAATTACACAGAATTTTCTTTAAAATTCGATGAAAGATCGCTTTTTACGTGCGCCCGGGCTTGTTTCCACGCTGAAAGAGCCTTCCACTGAACTTGGTGTGTAAAATTGAGTTAAATGAGCGTTTAAATGTCGAAATATCACCAACGGGATGGAAAATACAGAGAAAATTAGTTAATATATGATGAAAGATCGCATTTTACGTGCGCCTGGGCTTGTTTCCACGCTGAAAAAGGCTTCCACTGCACTTGGCGTGTAAAATCGAGCGATAAGTGCGTTTAAACTTCGAAATATCTCTAACGGGATGGAAAACACAGAGAAAATTAGTTAAAATATGATGAAAGATCGTATTTTACGTGCGCCTGGGCTTGTTTCCACGCTGCAATTTGCTTCCGCTGTGTTTGGCGTGTAAAATTGAGATAAATGCATGTTTAAGCGTGGAAATATCTCCAACGGGATGCAAATTACACAGAATATTCGTTAAAATTGGATGGAAGATCGCGTTTTGCGTGCGCCTGGGCTTGAATCCACACTGAAAGAGGCTTCCACTGCATTTGGCGTGTATAATGGAGCGA
The DNA here is from genome assembly GCA_037178635.1 of Bombus dahlbomii. Lineage (NCBI taxonomy): Eukaryota > Metazoa > Arthropoda > Insecta > Hymenoptera > Apidae > Bombus > Bombus dahlbomii. Next base: position 12,401,680 of record CM074107.1, on the reverse strand, counting down.
TAAGTGCGTTTAAACTTTGAAATATCTCTAACGGGATGGAAAATACACACAAAACTAGTTAAAGTATGATGAAAGATCGTATTTTACGTGCGCCTGGGCTTGTTTCCACGCTGAAAAATGCTTACACTGCATTTGGCGTGCAGAATCGCGTTAAACGAGCGTTTATACGTCGAAATATGTCAGACGGGATGGAAATTATACAGAATATTCGTTAAAATTCGATGAAAGATCGCGTTTTTCGTGCGCCTGGGATTGTTTCCGCGCTGAAGAAGGCTTTCACTGCATTTGGCGTGTAAAATAGAGTTAAATGATCGTTTAAACGTCGAAATATCTCGAACGGGATGGAAATTACAGAGGATTTTCGTTAAAAATGGATGGAAAATCGCGTTTTGCGTGTGCCTGGGATTGAATCCACACTGAAACAGGCTTCCACCGCATTTGGCGTTTAAAACCGAGTTAAACGAGCGTTTAAACGTCGAAATATCTCTAACGGGGTGGAAATTACACAGAATTTTCGTTAAAATTGGAAGAAAGATCGCTTTTTACGTGCGCCTGGGCTTGTTTCCACGCTGCAATTTACTTCCGCTGTGTTTGGCGTGTAAAATTGAGATAAATGCATGTTTAAGCGTGGAAATATCTTCAACGGGTTGAAAATTACACAGAATTTTCGTTAAAATTGGATGGAAGATCGCGTTTTGCGTGCGCCTGGGATTGAATCCGCGCTGAAACAGGCTTCCACCGCATTTGGCGTGTAAAATCGAGTTAAATGAGCGTTTAAACGTCGAAATATGTCAGGCGGGATGGAAATTACAGAGGATTTTCTTGTTTCCGCGCTGAAAGAGCCTTCCACTGTACTTGGCGTGTAAAATCGAGTTAAACGAGCGTTTAAACCGTCGAAATATCTCCAACGGGATGAAAATTACACAGAATTTTCGTTAAAATTGGATGGAAGATCGCGTTTTGCGTGCGCCTGGGGTTGAATTCACGCTGAAACAGGCTTCCACCGCATTTGGCGTGTAAAATCGAGTTAAACGAGCGTTTAAACGTCGAAATATCTCCAACGGGGTGGAAATTACACAGAATATTCGTTAAAATGCGATGAAAGATCGCGTTTTGCGATCGCCTGGGCTTGTTTCCACGCTGCAATTTGCTTCCGCTGTGTTTGGCGTATAAAATTAAGATAAATGCATGTTTAAGCGTGGAAATATCTCCAACGGGATGCAATTTACACAGAATATTCCTTAAAATTGGATGGAAGATCGCGTTTTGCGTGTGCCTGGGCTTGTTTCCACGCTGCAATTTGCTTCCGCTGTGTTTGGCGTGTATAATTGAGATAAATGCATGTTTAAGCGTGGAAATATCTCCAACGGGATGCAAATTGCACAGAATATTCGTTAAAATTGGATGGAAGAACGCGTTTTGCGTGCGCCTGGGCTTGAATCCACGCTGAAAGAGGCTTCCACTGCACTTGGCGTGTAAAATCGAGCGATAAGTGCGTTCAAACTCGAAATATCTCCAACGGGGTGGAAATTACACAGAATTTTCGTTAAAATTGGACGAAAGATCGCGTTTTGCGATCGCCTGGGCTTGTTTCCACGCTGCAATTTGCTTCAGTTGTGTTTGGCGTGTAAAATCGAGTTAAACGAGCGTTTATATGTCGAAATATCTCCAACGGGATGGAAAATACAGAGAAAATTAGTTAAAATATGATGAAAGATCGCATTTTACGTGCGCCTGGGCTTGTTTCCACGCTGAAAAAGGCTTCCACTGCATTTGGCGTGTAAAATGGAGCGATAAGTGCGTTTAAACTTCGAAATATCTCTAACGGGATGGAAAATACACAGAAAATTAGTTAAAATATGATGAAAGATCGTATTTTACGTGCGCCTGAGCTTATTTCCACGCTGCAATTTACTTCCGCTGTGTTTGGCGTGTAAAATTGAGATAAATGCATGTTTAAGCGTGGAAATATCTTCAACGGGATGAAAATTACACAGAATTTTCGTTAAAATTGGATGGAAGATCGCGTTTTGCGTGCGCCTGGGATTGAATCCACGCTGAAACAGGCTTCCACCGCATTTGGCGTGTAGAATCGTGTTAAACGAGCGTTTAAACGTCGAAATATCTCCAACGGGGTGGAAATTACACAGAATTTTCGTTAAAATTCGATGAAAGATCGCTTTTTACGTGCGTCTGGGCTTGTTTCCACGCTGAAGAAGGCTTCCACTGCATTTGGCGTGTAAAATAGAGTTAAACCAGCATTTATACGTCGAAATATGTCAGACGGGATGGAAATTACACAGAATTTTCGTTAAAATTCGATGAAAGATCGCTTTTTACGTGCGCCTGGGCTTGTTTCCACGCTGAAAAAGGCTTCCACTGCATTTGGCGTGTAGAATCGAGTTAAATCAGCGTTTACACGTCGAAATATGTCAGACGGGATGAAAATTACAGAGGATATTCGTTAAAATTGGACGAAAGATCGCGTTTTGCGATCGCCTGGGCTTGTTTCCACGCTGAAAGAGCCTTCAACTGTACTTGGTGTGTAAAATTGAGTTAAATGAGCGTTTAAACGTCGAAATATCTCCAACGGGATGGAAATTACAGAGGATTTTCATAAAAATTGGATGAAAGATCGCGTTTTTCGTGCCCCTGGGCTTGTTTCCACGTTGAAAAAGGCTTCCGCTGCACTTGGCGTGTAAAGTCGAGCGATAAGTGCGTTTAAACTTCGAAATATCTCTAACGGGATGGAAAATACAGAGAAAATTATTTAAAATATGATGAAAGATCGTATTTTACGTGCGCCTGGGCTTGTTTCCACGCTGCAATTTGCTTCCGCTGTGTTTGGCGTGTAAAATTGAGATAAATGCATGTTTAAGCGTGGAAATATCTCCAACGGGATGCAAATTACACAGAATATTCGTTAAAATTGGATGGAAGATCGCGTTTTGCGTGCGCCTGGGCTTGAATCCACGCTGAAAGAGGCTTCCACTGCATTTGGCGTGAAAAATGGAGCGATAAGTGCGTTTAAACTTTGAAATATCTCTAACGGGATGGAAAATACACACAAAACTAGTTAAAGTATGATGAAAGATCGTATTTTACGTGCGCCTGGGCTTGTTTCCACGCTGAAAAATGCTTACACTGCATTTGGCGTGCAGAATCCCGTTAAACGAGCGTTTATACGTCGAAATATGTCAGACGGGATGGAAATTATACAGAATATTCGTTAAAATTCGATGAAAGATCGCGTTTTTCGTGCGCCTGGGCTTGTTTCCACGCTGCAATTTGCTTCCGCTGTGTTTGGCGTGTAAAATTGAGATAAATGCATGTTTAAGCGTGGAAATATCTCCAACGGGATGCAAATTATACAGAATTTTCGTTAAAATTGGATGGAAGATCGCGTTTGGCGTGCGCCTGGGCTTGAATCCACGCTGAAAGATGCTTCCACTGCATTTGGCGTGTAAAATTGCGTTAAACGAGTGTTCATACGTCGAAATATGTCAGGCGGGATGGAAATTACACAGAATTTTCGTTAAAATTCCATGAAAGATCGCGTTTTGCGATCGCCTGGGCTTGTTTCCACGCTGAAAGAGCCTTCCACTGTACTTGGTGTGTAAAATTGAGTTAAATGAGCGTTTAAACGTCGAAATATCTCCAACGAGATGGAAATTACAGAGGATTTTCATTAAAATTGGATGAAAGATCGCGTTTTTCGTGCCCCTGGGATTGTTTCCACGCTGAAAAATGTTTCCACTGCACTTGGCGTGTAAAATCGAGCGATAAGTGCGTTCAAACTCGAAATATCTCCAACGGGGTGGAAATTACACAGAATTTTCGTTAAAATTGGACGAAAGATCGCGTTTTGCGATCGCCTGGGCTTGTTTCCACGCTGCAATTTGCTTCAGCTGTGTTTGGCGTGTAAAATCGAGTTAAACGAGCGTTTATATGTCGAAATATCACAGACGGGATGGAAATTACAGAGGATTTTCGTTAAAATTGGACGAAAGATCGCGTTTTGCGATCGCCTGGGCTTGTTTACACGCTGAAAGAGCCTTCCACTGGACTTGGTGTGTAAAATTGAGTTAAATGAGCGTTTTAACGTCGAAATGTCTCCAACGGGATGGAAATTACAGAGGATTTTCGTTAAAATTGGACGAAAGATCGCGTTTTGCGATCGCCTGGGCTTGTTTCCACGCTGAAAGAGCCTTCCACTGTACTTGGTGTGTAAAATTGAGTTAAATGAGCGTTTAATCGTCGAAATATCTCCAACGGGATGGAAATTACACAGAATTTTCGTTAAAATTCGATGAAAGATCGCTTTTTACGTGCGTCTGGGCTTGTTTCCACGCTGAAGAAGGCTTCCACTGCATTTGGCGGGTAAAATAGAGTTAAACCAGCATTTATACGTCGAAATATGTCAGACGGGATGGAAATTACACAGAATTTTCGTTAAAATTCGATGAAAGATCGCTTTTTACGTGCGCCTGGGCTTGTTTCCACGCTGCAATTTGCTTCCGCTGTGTTTGGCGTGTAAAATTGTGATAAATGCATGTTTAAGCGTGGAAACATCTCCAACGGGATGGAAAATACAGAGAAAATTAGTTCAAATATGATGAAAGATCGTATTTTGCGTGCGCCTGGGATTGTTTCCACGCTGAAAAAGGCTTCCGCTGCATTTGGCGTGTAAAACCGAGCGAAAAGTGCGTTTGAACTTCGACATATCTCTAACGGGATGGAAAATACTGAAAATATTATTTAAAATATGATGAAAGATCGTATTTTACGTGCGCCTGCGCTTGTTTCCACGCTGAAAAAGGCTTCCACTGCATTTGGCGTGTAAAACCGAGCGAAAAGTGCGTTTAAACGTCGAATTATCTCCAACGGGATGGAAATTACACAGAATTTTCTTTAAAATTCGATGAAAGATCGCTTTTTACGTGCGCCCGTGCTTGTTTCCACGCTGAAAGAGCCTTCCACTGTACTTGGTGTGTAAAATTGAGTTAAATGAGCGTTTAAACCTCGAAATATCTCCAACGGGATGGAAATTACAGAGGATTTTCGTTAAAATTGGATGGAAGATCGCGTTTTCCGTGCGTCTGGGCTTGTTTCCACGCTGAAAAAGGCTTCCACTGCATTTGGCGTGTAAAATTGAGTTAAATGAGCGTTTAAATGTCGAAATATCACCAACGGGATGGAAAATACAGAGAAAATTAGTTAATATATGATGAAAGATCGCATTTTACGTGCGCCTGGGCTTGTTTCCACGCTGAAAAAGGCTTCCACTGCACTTGGCGTGTAAAATCGAGCGATAAGTGCGTTTAAACTTCGAAATATCTCTAACGGGATGGAAAATACACAGAAAATTAGTTAAAATATGATGAAAGATCGCATTTTACGTGCGCCTGGGCTTGTTTCCACGCTGCAATTTGCTTCCGCTGTGTTTGGCGTGTAAAATTGAGATAAATGCATGTTTAAGCGTGGAAATATCTCCAACGGGATGCAAATTACACAGAATATTCGTTAAAATTGGATGGAAGATCGCGTTTTGCGTGCGCCTGGGCTTGAATCCACGCTGAAAGAGGCTTCCACTGCATTTGGCGTGTATAATGGAGCGATAAGTGCGTTTAAACTTTGAAATATCTCTAACGGGATGGAAAATACACACAAAACTAGTTAAAGTATGATGAAAGATCGTATTTTACGTGCGCCTGGGCTTGTTTCCACGCTGAAAAATGCTTACACTGCATTTGGCGTGCAGAATCGCGTTAAACGAGCGTTTATACGTCGAAATATGTCAGACGGGATGGAAATTATACAGAATATTCGTTAAAATTCGATGAAAGATCGCGTTTTTCGTGCGCCTGGGATTGTTTCCGCGCTGAAGAAGGCTTTCACTGCATTTGGCGTGTAAAATAGAGTTAAATGATCGTTTAAACGTCGAAATATCTCGAACGGGATGGAAATTACAGAGGATTTTCGTTAAAAATGGATGGAAGATCGCGTTTTGCGTGTGCCTGGGATTGAATCCACACTGAAACAGGCTTCCACCGCATTTGGCGTTTAAAACCGAGTTAAACGAGCGTTTAAACGTCGAAATATCTCTAACGGCGTGGAAATTACACAGAATTTTCGTTAAAATTGGAAGAAAGATCGCTTTTTACGTGCGCCTGGGCTTGTTTCCACGCTGCAATTTACTTCCGCTGTGGTTGGCGTGTAAAATTGAGATAAATGCATGTTTAAGCGTGGAAATATCTTCAACGGGTTGAAAATTACACAGAATTTTCGTTAAAATTGGATGGAAGATCGCGTTTTGCGTGCGCCTGGGATTGAATCCGCGCTGAAACAGGCTTCCACCGCATTTGGCGTGTAAAATCGAGTTAAATGAGCGTTTAAACGTCGAAATATGTCAGGCGGGATGGAAATTACAGAGGATTTTCTTGTTTCCGCGCTGAAAGAGCCTTCCACTGTACTTGGCGTGTAAAATCGAGTTAAACGAGCGTTTAAACCGTCGAAATATCTCCAACGGGATGAAAATTACACAGAATTTTCGTTAAAATTGGACGAAAGATCGCGTTTTGCGATCGCCTGGGCTTGTTTCCACGCTGCAATTTGCTTCAGTTGTGTTTGGCGTGTAAAATCGAGTTAAACGAGCGTTTAAACGTCGAAATATCTCCAACAGGGTGGAAATTACACAGAATTTTCGTTAAAATTCGATGAAAGATCGCTTTTTACGTGCGTCTGGGCTTGTTTCCACGCTGAAAAAGGCTTCCACTGCATTTGGCGTGTAGAATCGAGTTAAACCAGCGTTTACACGTCGAAATATGTCAGACGGGATGGAAATTACAGAGGATTTTCGTTAAAATTGGACGAAAGATCGCGTTTTGCGATCGCCTGGGCTTGTTTCCACGCTGAAAGAGCCTTCAACTGTACTTGGTGTGTAAAATTGAGTTAAATGAGCGTTTAAACGTCGAAATATCTCCAACGGGATGGAAATTACAGAGGATTTTCATAAAAATTGGATGAAAGATCGCGTTTTTCGTGCCCCTGGGATTGTTTCCACGCTGAAAAATGTTTCCACTGCACTTGGCGTGTAAAATCGAGCGATAAGTGCGTTCAAACTCGAAATATCTCCAACGGGGTGGAAATTACACAGAATTTTCGTTAAAATTGGACGAAAGATCGCGTTTTGCGATCGCCTGGGCTTGTTTCCACGCTGCAATTTGCTTCAGCTGTGTTTGGCGTGTAAAATCGAGTTAAACGAGCGTTTACACGTCGAAATATGTCAGACGGGATGGAAATTACACAGAATTTTCGTTAAAATTCCATGAAAGATCGCGTTTTGCGATCGCCTGGGCTTGTTTCCACGCTGAAAGAGCCTTCCACTGGACTTGGTGTGTAAAATTGAGTTAAATGAGCGTTTAAACGTCGAAATATCTCCAACGGGATGGAAATTACAGAGGATTTTCATTTAAATTGGACGAAAGATCGCGTTTTGCGATCGCCTGGGCTTGTTTCCACGCTGAAAGAGCCTTCCACTGTACTTGGTGTGTAAAATTGAGTTAAATGAGCGTTTAAACGTCGAAATATCTCCAACGGATGGAAATTACACAGAATTCTCGTTAAAATTCGATGAAAGATCGTATTTTACGTGCGCCTGGGCTTGTTTCCACGCTGAAAAAGGTTTCCTCTGCATTTGGCGTGTGAAATCGAGTTTAACGAGCGTTTATACGTCGAAATATTTCAGACGGGATGGAAATTACAGAGGATTTTCGTTAAAATTGGACGAAAGATCGCGTTTTGCGATCGCCTGGGCTTGTTTCCACGCTGAAAGAGCCTTCCACTGTACTTGGTGTGTAAAATTGAGTTAAATGAGCGTTTAATCGTCGAAATATCTCCAACGGGATGGAAATTACACAGAATTTTCGTTAAAATTCGATGAAAGATCTCTTTTTACGTGCGCCTGGGCTTGTTTCCACGCTGCAATTTGCGTCCGCTGTGTTTGGCGTGTAAAATTGTGATAAATGCATGTTTAAGCGTGGAAACATCTCCAACGGGATGGAAAATACAGAGAAAATTAGTTAAAATATGATGAAAGATCGCATTTTACGTGAGCCTGGGCTTGTTTCCACGCTGAAAAAGGCTTCCACTGCACTTGGCGTGTAAAATCTTGCGATAAGTGCGTTTAAACTTCGAAATATCTCTAACGGGATGGAAAATACAGAGAAAATTAGTTAAAATATGATGAAAGATCGTATTTTACGTGCGCCTGGGCTTGTTTCCACGCTGCAATTTGCTTCTGCTGTGTTTGGCGTGTAAAATTGAGATAAATGCATGTTTAAGCGTGGAAATATCTCCAACGGGATGCAAATTACACGGAATTTTCGTTAAAATTCGATGAAAGATCGCTTTTTACGTGCGCCTGGGCTTGTTTCCACGCTGAAAAATGTTTCCACTGCACTTGGCGTGTAAAATCGAGCTATAAGTGCGTTGAAACTCGAAATATCTCCAACGGGGTGGAAATTACACAGAATTTTCGTTAAAATTGGACGAAAGATCGCGTTTTGCGATCGCCTGGGCTTGTTTCCACGCTGAAAGAGCCTTCCACTGTACTTGGTGTGTAAAATTGAGTTAAATGAGCGTTTAAACGTCGAAATATCTCCAACGGGATGGAAATTACACAGAATTTTCGTTAAAATTCTATGAAAGATCTCTTGTTACGTGCGCCTGGGCTTGTTCCCACGCTGCAATTTGCTTCCGCTGTGTTTGGCGTGTAAAATTGAGATAAATGCATGTTTAAGCGTGGAAACATCTCCAACGGGATGCAAATTACACGGAATTTTCGTTAAAATTGGATGGAAGATCGCGTTTTTCGTGCGCCTGGGATTGTTTCCACGCTGAAAAATGCTTCCACTGCATTTGGCGTGTAAAATCGAGCGATAAGTGCGTTTAAACTTCGAAATATCTCTAACGGGATGGAAAATACAGAGAAAATTAGTTAAAATATGATGAAAGATCGTATTTTACGTGCGCCTGGGCTTGTTTCCACGCTGCAATTTGCTGCTGCTGTGTTTGGCGTGTAAAATTGAGATAAATGCATGTTTAAGCGTGGAAATATCTCCAACGGGATGCAAATTACACAGAATTTTCGTTAAACTTGGATGGAAGATCGCGTTTTGCGTGCGCCTGGGCTTGAATCCACGCTGAAAGAGGCTCCACTGCATTTGGCGTGTAAAATGGAGCGATAAGTGCGTCTAAACTTCGAAATATCTCTAACGGGATGGAAAATACAGAGAAAATTATTTAAAATATGATGAAAGATCGTATTTTACGTGCGCCTGGGCTTGTTTCCACGCTGAAAAATGCTTCCACTGCATTTGGCGTGTAAAATCGCGTTAAACGAGTGGTTATACGTCGAAATATGTCAGACGGGAAGGAAATTACACAGAATTTTCGTTAAAATTCGATGAAAGATCGCGTTTTGCGATCGCATGGGCTTGTTTCCACGCTGCAATTTACTTCCGCTGTGTTTGGCGTGTAAAATTGAGATAAATGCATGTTTAAGCGTGGAGATATCTCCAACGGGATGGAAATTACACAGAATTTTCGTTAAAATTCGATGAAAGATCGCTTTTTACGTGCGCCTGGGCTTGTTTCCACGCTGAAAGAGCCTTCCAATGTACTTGGTGTGTAAAATTGAGTTAAATGAGCGTTTAAACGTCGAAATATCTCCAACGGGATGGAAATTACACAGAATTTTCGTTAAAATTCGATGAAAGATCGCTTTTTACGTGCGCCTGGGCTTGTTTCCACGCTGCACTTTGCTTCCGCAGTGTTTGGCGTGTAAAATTGAGATAAATGCATGTTTAAGCGTGGAAATATCTCCAACGGGATGCAAATTATACAGAATTTTCGTTAAAATTGGATGGAAGATCGCGTTTGGCGTGCGCCTGGGCTTGAATCCACGCTGAAAGATGCTTCCACTGCATTTGGCGTGTAAAATCGCGTTAAACGAGTGTTCATACGTCGAAATATGTCAGACGGGATGGAAATTACACAGAATTTTCGTTAAAATTCCATGAAAGATCGCGTTTTGCGATCGCCTGGGCTTGTTTCCACGCTGAAAGAGCCTTCCACTGTACTTGGTGTGTAAAATTGAGTTAAATGAGCGTTTAAACGTCGAAATATCTCCAACGGGATGGAAATTACACAGAATTTTCGTTAAAAATGGATGGAAGATCGCGTTTTGCGTGCGCCTGGGATTGAATCCACACTGAAACAGGCTTCCACCGCATTGGGCGTTTAAAACCGAGTTAAACGAGCGTTTAAACGTCGAAATATCTCCAACGGGGTGGAAATTACACAGAATTTTCGTTAAAATTGGAAGAAAGATCGCGTTTTTCGTGCCCCTGGGATTGTTTCCACGCTGAAAAATGTTTCCACTGCACTTGGCGTGTAAAATCGAGCGATAAGTGCGTTCAAACTCGAAATATCTCCAACGGGGTGGAAATTACACAGAATTTTCGTTAAAATTGGATGGAAGATCGCGTTTTGCGTGCGCCTGGGATTGAATCCACGCTGAAACAGGTTTCCACCGCATTTGGCGTGTAGAATCGTGTTAAACGAGCGTTTAGACGTCGAAATATCTCCAACGGGGTGGAAATTACACAGAATTTTCGTTAAAATTCGATGAAAGATCGCTTTTTACGTGTGTCTGGGCTTGTTTCCACGCTGAAGAAGGCTTCCACTGCATTTGGCGTGTAAAATAGAGTTAAACCAGCATTTATACGTCGAAATATGTCAGACGGGATGGAAATTACACAGAATTTTCGTTAAAATTCGATGAAAGATCGCTTTTTACGTGCGCCTGGGCTTGTTTCCACGCTGAAAAAGGTTTCCTCTGCATTTGGCGTGTGAAATCGAGTTTAACGAGCGTTTATACGTCGAAATATTTCAGACGGGATGGAAATTACAGAGGATTTTCGTTAAAATTGGACGAAAGATCGCGTTTTGCGATCGCCTGGGCTTGTTTCCACGCTGAAAGAGCTTTCCACTGTACTTGGTGTGTAAAATTGAGTTAAATGAGCGTTTAATCGTCGAAATATCTCCAACGGGATGGAAATTACACAGAATTTTCGTTAAAATTCGATGAAAGATCTCTTTTTACGTGCGCCTGGGCTTGTTTCCACGCTGCAATTTGCTTCCGCTGTGTTTGGCGTGTAAAATTGTGATAAATGCATGTTTAAGCGTGGAAACATCTCCAACGGGATGGAAAATACAGAGAAAATTAGTTAAAATATGATGAAAGATCGCATTTTACGTGCGCCTGGGCTTGTTTCCACGCTGAAAAAGGCTTCCACTGCCCTTGGCGTGTAAAATCGAGCGATAAGTGCGTTTAAACTTCGAAATATCTCTAACGGGATGGAAAATACAGAGAAAATTAGTTCAAATATGATGAAAGATCGTATTTTGCGTGCGCCTGGGATTCTTTCCACGCTGAAAAAGGCTTCCGCTGCATTTGGCGTGTAAAACCGAGCGAAAAGTGCGTTTGAACTTCGACATATCTCTAACGGGATGGAAAATACTGAAAATATTATTTAAAATATGATGAAAGATCGTATTTTACGTGCGCCTGCGCTTGTTTCCACGCTGAAAAAGGCTTCCACTGCATTTGGCGTGTAAAACCGAGCGAAAAGTGCGTTTAAACGTCGAATTATCTCCAACGGGATGGAAATTACACAGAATTTTCTTTAAAATTCGATGAAAGATCGCTTTTTACGTGCGCCCGGGCTTGTTTCCACGCTGAAAGAGCCTTCCACTGTACTTGGTGTGTAAAATTGAGTTAAATGAGCGTTTAAACCTCGAAATATCTTCAACGGGATGGAAATTACAGAGGATTTTCATTAAAATTGGATGAAAGATCGCGTTTTTCGTGCGCCTGGGACTGTTTCCACGCTGAAAAAGGCTTCCGCTGCATTTGGCGTGTAAAATGCAGCGATAAGAACGTTTAAACTTCGAAATATCTCTAACGGGATGGAAAATACAGAGAAAATTAGTTAAAATATGATGAAAGATCGCATTTTACGTGCGCCTGGGCTTGTTTCCACGCTGAAAAAGGCTTCCACTGCACTTGGCGTGTAAAATCGAGCGATAAGTGCGTTTAAACTTCGAAATATCTCTAACGGGATGGAAAATACAGAGAAAATTAGTTGAAATATGATGAAAGATCGTATTTTACGTGCGCCTTGGCTTGTTTCCACGCTGCAATTTGCTTCCGCTGTGTTTGGCGTGTAAAATTGAGATAAATGCATGTTTAAGCGTGGAAATATCTCCAACGGGATGCAAATTACACAGAATATTCGTTAAAATTGGATGGAAGATCGCGTTTTGCGTGCGCCTGGGCTTGAATCCACGCTGAAAGAGGCTTCCACTGCATTTGGCGTGTAAAATGGAGCGATAAGTGCGTTTAAACTTCGAAATATCTCTAACGGGATGGAAAATACAGAGAAAATTAGTTAAAATATGATGAAAGATCGTATTTTACGTGCGCCTGGGCTTGTTTCCACGCTGCAATTTGCTTCTGCTGTGTTTGGCGTGTAAAATTGAGATAAATGCATGTTTAAGCGTGGAAATATCTCCAACGGGATGCAAATTACACAGAATTTTCGTTAAACTTGGATGGAAGATCGCGTTTTGCGTGCGCCTGGGCTTGAATCCACGCTGAAAGAGGCTCCACTGCATTTGGCGTGTAAAATCGAGCGATAAGTGCGTTTAAACTCGAAATATCTCTAACGGGATGGCAAATACAGAGAAAATTATTTAAAATATGATGAAAGATCGTATTTTACGTGCGCCTGGGCTTGTTTCCACGCTGAAAAATGCTTACACTGCATTTGGCGTGCAGAATCGCGTTAAACGAGCGTTTATACGTCGAAATATGTCAGACGGGATGGAAATTATACAGAATATTCGTTAAAATTCGATGAAAGATCGCGTTTTTCGTGCGCCTGGGATTGTTTCCGCGCTGAAGAAGGCTTTCACTGCATTTGGCGTGTAAAATAGAGTTAAATGATCGTTTAAACGTCGAAATATCTCGAACGGGATGGAAATTACAGAGGATTTTCGTTAAAAATGGATGGAAGATCGCGTTTTGCGTGCGCCTGGGATTGAATCCGCGCTGAAACAGGCTTCCACCGCATTTGGCGTGTAAAATCGAGTTAAATGAGCGTTTAAACGTCGAAATATGTCAGGCGGGATGGAAATTACAGAGGATTTTCTTGTTTCCGCGCTGAAAGAGCCTTCCACTGTACTTGGCGTATAAAATCGAGTTAAACGAGCGTTTAAACCGTCGAAATATCTCCAACGGGATGAAAATTACACAGAATTTTCGTTAAAATTGGATGGAAGATCGCGTTTTGCGTGCGCCTGGGGTTGAATTCGCGCTGAAACAGGCTTCCACCGCATTTGGCGCGTAAAATCGAGTTAAACGAGCGTTTAAACGTCGAAATATCTCCAACGGGGTGGAAATTACACAGAATTTTCGTTAAAATTCGATGAAAGATCGCGTTTTGCGATCGCCTGGGCTTGTTTCCACGCTGCAATTTGCTTCCGCTGTGTTTGGCGTGTAAAATTGAGATAAATGCATGTTTAAGCGTGGAAATATCTCCAACGGGATGCAATTTACACAGAATATTCCTTAAAATTGGATGGAAGATCGCGTTTTGCGTGTGCCTGGGCTTGTTTCCACGCTGCAATTTGCTTCCGCTGTGTTTGGCGTGTATAATTGAGATAAATGCATGTTTAAGCGTGGAAATATCTCCAACGGGATGCAAATTGCACAGAATATTCGTTAAAATTGGATGGAAGAACGCGTTTTGCGTGCGCCTGGGCTTGAATCCTCGCTGAAAGAGGCTTCCACTGCATTTGTCGTGTAAAATGGAGCGATAAGTGCGTTTAAACTTCGAAATATCTCTAACGGGATGGAAAATACACAGAAAATTAGTTAAAATATGATGAAAGATCGTATTTTACGTGCGCCTGAGCTTATTTCCACGCTGCAATTTACTTCCGCTGTGTTTGGCGTGTAAAATTGAGATAAATGCATGTTTAAGCGTGGAAATATCTTCAACGGGATGAAAATTACACAGAATTTTCGTTAAAATTGGATGGAAGATCGCGTTTTGCGTGCGCCTGGGATTGAATCCACGCTGAAACAGGCTTCCACCGCATTTGGCGTGTAGAATCGTGTTAAACGAGCGTTTAAACGTCGAAATATCTCCAACGGGGTGGAAATTACACAGAATTTTCGTTAAAATTCGATGAAAGATCGCTTTTTACGTGCGTCTGGGCTTGTTTCCACGCTGAAGAAGGCTTCCACTGCATTTGGTGTGTAAAATAGAGTTAAACCAGCATTTATACGTCGAAATATGTCAGACGGGATGGAAATTACACAGAATTTTCGTTAAAATTCGATGAAAGATCGCTTTTTACGTGCGCCTGGGCTTGTTTCCACGCTGAAAAAGGTTTCCTCTGCATTTGGCGTGTGAAATCGAGTTTAACGAGCGTTTATACGTCGAAATATTTCAGACGGGATGGAAATTACAGAGGATTTTCGTTAAAATTGGACGAAAGATCGCGTTTTGCGATCGCCTGGGCTTGTTTCCACGCTGAAAGAGCCTTCCACTGTACGTGGTGTGTAAAATTGAGTTAAATGAGCGTTTAATCGTCGAAATATCTCCAACGGGATGGAAATTACACAGAATTTTCGTTAAAATTCGATGAAAGATCTCTTTTTACGTGCGCCTGGGCTTGTTTCCACGCTGCAATTTGCTTCCGCTGTGTTTGGCGTGTAAAATTGTGATAAATGCATGTTTAAGCGTGGAAACATCTCCAACGGGATGGAAAATACAGAGAAAATTAGTTAAAATATGATGAAAGATCGCATTTTACGTGCGCCTGGGCTTGTTTCCACGCTGAAAAAGGCTTCCACTGCACTTGGCGTGTAAAATCGAGCGATAAGTGCGTTTAAACTTCGAAATATCTCTAACGGGATGGAAAATACAGAGAAAATTAGTTAAAATATGATGAAAGATCGTATTTTACGTGCGCCTGGGCTTGTTTCCACGCTGCAATTTGCTTCTGCTGTGTTTGGCGTGTAAAATTGAGATAAATGCATGTTTAAGCGTGGAAATATCTCCAACGGGATGCAAATTACACAGAATTTTCGTTAAAATTCGATGAAAGATCGCTTTTTACGTGCGCCTGGGCTTGTTTCCACGCTGAAAAATGTTTCCACTGCACTTGGCGTGTAAAATCGAGCTATAAGTGCGTTGAAACTCGAAATATCTCCAACGGGGTGGAAATTACACAGAATTTTCGTTAAAATTGGACGAAAGATCGCATTTTGCGATCGCCTGGGCTTGTTTCCACGCTGAAAGAGCCTTCCACTGTACTTGGTGTGTAAAATTGAGTTAAATGAGCGTTTAAACGTCGAAATATCTCCAACGGGATGGAAATTACACAGAATTTTCGTTAAAATTCTATGAAAGATCTCTTGTTACGTGCGCCTGGGCTTGTTTCCACGCTGCAATTTGCTTCCGCTGTGTTTGGCGTGTAAAATTGAGATAAATGCATGTTTAAGCGTGGAAACATCTCCAACGGGATGCAAATTACACGGAATTTTCGTTAAAATTGGATGGAAGATCGCGTTTTTCGTGCGCCTGGGATTGTTTCCACGCTGAAAAATGCTTCCACTGCATTTGGCGTGTAAAATCGAGCGATAAGTGCGTTTAAACTTCGAAATATCTCTAACGGGATGGAAAATACAGAGAAAATTAGTTAAAATATGATGAAAGATCGTATTTTACGTGCGCCTGGGCTTGTTTCCACGCTGCAATTTGCTTCTGCTGTGTTTGGCGTGTAAAATTGAGATAAATGCATGTTTAAGCGTGGAAATATCTCCAACGGGATGCAAATTACACAGAATTTTCGTTAAACTTGGATGGAAGATCGCGTTTTGCGTGCGCCTGGGCTTGAATCCACGCTGAAAGAGGCTCCACTGCATTTGGCGTGTAAAATCGAGCGATAAGTGCGTTTAAACTCGAAATATCTCTAACGGGATGGCAAATACAGAGAAAATTATTTAAAATATGATGAAAGATCGTATTTTACGTGCGCCTGGGCTTGTTTCCACGCTGAAAAATGCTTCCACTGCATTTGGCGTGTAAAATCGCGTTAAACGAGTGGTTATACGTCGAAATATGTCAGACGGGAAGGAAATTACACAGAATTTTCGTTAAAATTCGATGAAAGATCGCGTTTTGCGATCGCCTGGGCTTGTTTCCACGCTGCAATTTACTCCCGCTGTGTTTGGCGTGTAAAATTGAGATAAATGCATGTTTAAGCGTGGAAATATCTCCAACGGGATGGAAATTACACAGAATTTTCGTTAAAATTCGATGAAAGATCGCTTTTTACGTGCGCCTGGGCTTGTTTCCACGCTGAAAGAGCCTTCCAATGTACTTGGTGTGTAAAATTGAGTTAAATGAGCGTTTAAACGTCGAAATATCTCCAACGGGATGGAAATTACACAGAATTTTCGTTAAAATTCGATGAAAGATCGCTTTTTACGTGCGCCTGGGCTTGTTTCCACGCTGCACTTTGCTTCCGCAGTGTTTGGCGTGTAAAATTGAGATAAATGCATGTTTAAGCGTGGAAATATCTCCAACGGGATGCAAATTATACAGAATTTTCGTTAAAATTGGATGGAAGATCGCGTTTGGCGTGCGCCTGGGCTTGAATCCACGCTGAAAGATGCTTCCACTGCATTTGGCGTGTAAAATCGCGTTAAACGAGTGTTCATACGTCGAAATATGTCAGACGGGATGGAAATTACACAGAATTTTCGTTAAAATTCCATGAAAGATCGCGTTTTGCGATCGCCTGGGCTTGTTTCCACGCTGAAAGAGCCTTCCACTGTACTTGGTGTGTAAAATTGAGTTAAATGAGCGTTTAAACGTCGAAATATCTCCAACGGGATGGAAATTACACAGAATTTTCGTTAAAAATGGATGGAAGATCGCGTTTTGCGTGCGCCTGGGATTGAATCCACACTGAAACAGGCTTCCACCGCATTGGGCGTTTAAAACCGAGTTAAACGAGCGTTTAAACGTCGAAATATCTCCAACGGGGTGGAAATTACACAGAATTTTCGTTAAAATTGGAAGAAAGATCGCGTTTTTCGTGCCCCTGGGATTGTTTCCACGCTGAAAAAGGCTTCCGCTGCATTTGGCGTGTAAAACCGAGCGAAAAGTGCGTTTGAACTTCGACATATCTCTAACGGGATGGAAAATACTGAAAATATTATTTAAAATATGATGAAAGATCGTATTTTACGTGCGCCTGCGCTTGTTTCCACGCTGAAAAAGGCTTCCACTGCATTTGGCGTGTAAAACCGAGCGAAAAGTGCGTTTAAACGTCGAATTATCTCCAACGGGATGGAAATTACACAGAATTTTCTTTAAAATTCGATGAAAGATCGCTTTTTACGTGCGCCCGGGCTTGTTTCCACGCTGAAAGAGCCTTCCACTGTACTTGGTGTGTAAAATTGAGTTAAATGAGCGTTTAAACCTCGAAATATCTTCAACGGGATGGAAATTACAGAGGATTTTCATTAAAATTGGATGAAAGATCGCGTTTTTCGTGCGCCTGGGACTGTTTCCACGCTGAAAAAGGCTTCCGCTGCATTTGGCGTGTAAAATGCAGCGATAAGAACGTTTAAACTTCGAAATATCTCTAACGGGATGGAAAATACAGAGAAAATTAGTTAAAATATGATGAAAGATCGCATTTTACGTGCGCCTGGGCTTGTTTCCACGCTGAAAAAGGCTTCCACTGCACTTGGCGTGTAAAATCGAGCGATAAGTGCGTTTAAACTTCGAAATATCTCTAACGGGATGGAAAATACAGAGAAAATTAGTTGAAATATGATGAAAGATCGTATTTTACGTGCGCCTTGGCTTGTTTCCACGCTGCAATTTGCTTCCGCTGTGTTTGGCGTGTAAAATTGAGATAAATGCATGTTTAAGCGTGGAAATATCTCCAACGGGATGCAAATTACACAGAATATTCGTTAAAATTGGATGGAAGATCGCGTTTTGCGTGCGCCTGGGCTTGAATCCACGCTGAAAGAGGCTTCCACTGCATTTGGCGTGTAAAATGGAGCGATAAGTGCGTTTAAACTTCGAAATATCTCTAACGGGATGGAAAATACAGAGAAAATTAGTTAAAATATGATGAAAGATCGTATTTTACGTGCGCCTGGGCTTGTTTCCACGCTGCAATTTGCTTCTGCTGTGTTTGGCGTGTAAAATTGAGATAAATGCATGTTTAAGCGTGGAAATATCTCCAACGGGATGCAAATTACACAGAATTTTCGTTAAACTTGGATGGAAGATCGCGTTTTGCGTGCGCCTGGGCTTGAATCCACGCTGAAAGAGGCTCCACTGCATTTGGCGTGTAAAATCGAGCGATAAGTGCGTTTAAACTCGAAATATCTCTAACGGGATGGCAAATACAGAGAAAATTATTTAAAATATGATGAAAGATCGTATTTTACGTGCGCCTGGGCTTGTTTCCACGCTGAAAAATGCTTACACTGCATTTGGCGTGCAGAATCGCGTTAAACGAGCGTTTATACGTCGAAATATGTCAGACGGGATGGAAATTATACAGAATATTCGTTAAAATTCGATGAAAGATCGCGTTTTTCGTGCGCCTGGGATTGTTTCCGCGCTGAAGAAGGCTTTCACTGCATTTGGCGTGTAAAATAGAGTTAAATGATCGTTTAAACGTCGAAATATCTCGAACGGGATGGAAATTACAGAGGATTTTCGTTAAAAATGGATGGAAGATCGCGTTTTGCGTGCGCCTGGGATTGAATCCGCGCTGAAACAGGCTTCCACCGCATTTGGCGTGTAAAATCGAGTTAAATGAGCGTTTAAACGTCGAAATATGTCAGGCGGGATGGAAATTACAGAGGATTTTCTTGTTTCCGCGCTGAAAGAGCCTTCCACTGTACTTGGCGTATAAAATCGAGTTAAACGAGCGTTTAAACCGTCGAAATATCTCCAACGGGATGAAAATTACACAGAATTTTCGTTAAAATTGGATGGAAGATCGCGTTTTGCGTGCGCCTGGGGTTGAATTCGCGCTGAAACAGGCTTCCACCGCATTTGGCGCGTAAAATCGAGTTAAACGAGCGTTTAAACGTCGAAATATCTCCAACGGGGTGGAAATTACACAGAATTTTCGTTAAAATTCGATGAAAGATCGCGTTTTGCGATCGCCTGGGCTTGTTTCCACGCTGCAATTTGCTTCCGCTGTGTTTGGCGTGTAAAATTGAGATAAATGCATGTTTAAGCGTGGAAATATCTCCAACGGGATGCAATTTACACAGAATATTCCTTAAAATTGGATGGAAGATCGCGTTTTGCGTGTGCCTGGGCTTGTTTCCACGCTGCAATTTGCTTCCGCTGTGTTTGGCGTGTATAATTGAGATAAATGCATGTTTAAGCGTGGAAATATCTCCAACGGGATGCAAATTGCACAGAATATTCGTTAAAATTGGATGGAAGAACGCGTTTTGCGTGCGCCTGGGCTTGAATCCTCGCTGAAAGAGGCTTCCACTGCATTTGTCGTGTAAAATGGAGCGATAAGTGCGTTTAAACTTCGAAATATCTCTAACGGGATGGAAAATACACAGAAAATTAGTTAAAATATGATGAAAGATCGTATTTTACGTGCGCCTGAGCTTATTTCCACGCTGCAATTTACTTCCGCTGTGTTTGGCGTGTAAAATTGAGATAAATGCATGTTTAAGCGTGGAAATATCTTCAACGGGATGAAAATTACACAGAATTTTCGTTAAAATTGGATGGAAGATCGCGTTTTGCGTGCGCCTGGGATTGAATCCACGCTGAAACAGGCTTCCACCGCATTTGGCGTGTAGAATCGTGTTAAACGAGCGTTTAAACGTCGAAATATCTCCAACGGGGTGGAAATTACACAGAATTTTCGTTAAAATTCGATGAAAGATCGCTTTTTACGTGCGTCTGGGCTTGTTTCCACGCTGAAGAAGGCTTCCACTGCATTTGGTGTGTAAAATAGAGTTAAACCAGCATTTATACGTCGAAATATGTCAGACGGGATGGAAATTACACAGAATTTTCGTTAAAATTCGATGAAAGATCGCTTTTTACGTGCGCCTGGGCTTGTTTCCACGCTGAAAAAGGTTTCCTCTGCATTTGGCGTGTGAAATCGAGTTTAACGAGCGTTTATACGTCGAAATATTTCAGACGGGATGGAAATTACAGAGGATTTTCGTTAAAATTGGACGAAAGATCGCGTTTTGCGATCGCCTGGGCTTGTTTCCACGCTGAAAGAGCCTTCCACTGTACGTGGTGTGTAAAATTGAGTTAAATGAGCGTTTAATCGTCGAAATATCTCCAACGGGATGGAAATTACACAGAATTTTCGTTAAAATTCGATGAAAGATCTCTTTTTACGTGCGCCTGGGCTTGTTTCCACGCTGCAATTTGCTTCCGCTGTGTTTGGCGTGTAAAATTGTGATAAATGCATGTTTAAGCGTGGAAACATCTCCAACGGGATGGAAAATACAGAGAAAATTAGTTAAAATATGATGAAAGATCGCATTTTACGTGCGCCTGGGCTTGTTTCCACGCTGAAAAAGGCTTCCACTGCACTTGGCGTGTAAAATCGAGCGATAAGTGCGTTTAAACTTCGAAATATCTCTAACGGGATGGAAAATACAGAGAAAATTAGTTAAAATATGATGAAAGATCGTATTTTACGTGCGCCTGGGCTTGTTTCCACGCTGCAATTTGCTTCTGCTGTGTTTGGCGTGTAAAATTGAGATAAATGCATGTTTAAGCGTGGAAATATCTCCAACGGGATGCAAATTACACAGAATTTTCGTTAAAATTCGATGAAAGATCGCTTTTTACGTGCGCCTGGGCTTGTTTCCACGCTGAAAAATGTTTCCACTGCACTTGGCGTGTAAAATCGAGCTATAAGTGCGTTGAAACTCGAAATATCTCCAACGGGGTGGAAATTACACAGAATTTTCGTTAAAATTGGACGAAAGATCGCATTTTGCGATCGCCTGGGCTTGTTTCCACGCTGAAAGAGCCTTCCACTGTACTTGGTGTGTAAAATTGAGTTAAATGAGCGTTTAAACGTCGAAATATCTCCAACGGGATGGAAATTACACAGAATTTTCGTTAAAATTCTATGAAAGATCTCTTGTTACGTGCGCCTGGGCTTGTTTCCACGCTGCAATTTGCTTCCGCTGTGTTTGGCGTGTAAAATTGAGATAAATGCATGTTTAAGCGTGGAAACATCTCCAACGGGATGCAAATTACACGGAATTTTCGTTAAAATTGGATGGAAGATCGCTTTTTTCGTGCGCCTGGGATTGTTTCCACGCTGAAAAATGCTTCCACTGCATTTGGCGTGTAAAATCGAGCGATAAGTGCGTTTAAACTTCGAAATATCTCTAACGGGATGGAAAATACAGAGAAAATTAGTTAAAATATGATGAAAGATCGTATTTTACGTGCGCCTGGGCTTGTTTCCACGCTGCAATTTGCTTCTGCTGTGTTTGGCGTGTAAAATTGAGATAAATGCATGTTTAAGCGTGGAAATATCTCCAACGGGATGCAAATTACACAGAATTTTCGTTAAACTTGGATGGAAGATCGCGTTTTGCGTGCGCCTGGGCTTGAATCCACGCTGAAAGAGGCTCCACTGCATTTGGCGTGTAAAATCGAGCGATAAGTGCGTTTAAACTCGAAATATCTCTAACGGGATGGCAAATACAGAGAAAATTATTTAAAATATGATGAAAGATCGTATTTTACGTGCGCCTGGGCTTGTTTCCACGCTGAAAAATGCTTCCACTGCATTTGGCGTGTAAAATCGCGTTAAACGAGTGGTTATACGTCGAAATATGTCAGACGGGAAGGAAATTACACAGAATTTTCGTTAAAATTCGATGAAAGATCGCGTTTTGCGATCGCCTGGGCTTGTTTCCACGCTGCAATTTACTCCCGCTGTGTTTGGCGTGTAAAATTGAGATAAATGCATGTTTAAGCGTGGAAATATCTCCAACGGGATGGAAATTACACAGAATTTTCGTTAAAATTCGATGAAAGATCGCTTTTTACGTGCGCCTGGGCTTGTTTCCACGCTGAAAGAGCCTTCCAATGTACTTGGTGTGTAAAATTGAGTTAAATGAGCGTTTAAACGTCGAAATATCTCCAACGGGATGGAAATTACACAGAATTTTCGTTAAAATTCCATGAAAGATCGCTTTTTACGTGCGCCTGGGCTTGTTTCCACGCTGCACTTTGCTTCCGCAGTGTTTGGCGTGTAAAATTGAGATAAATGCATGTTTAAGCGTGGAAATATCTCCAACGGGATGCAAATTATACAGAATTTTCGTTAAAATTGGATGGAAGATCGCGTTTGGCGTGCGCCTGGGCTTGAATCCACGCTGAAAGATGCTTCCACTGCATTTGGCGTGTAAAATCGCGTTAAACGAGTGTTCATACGTCGAAATATGTCAGACGGGATGGAAATTTCAGTGGATTTTCGTTAAAATTGGACGAAAGATCGCGTTTTGCGATCGCCTGGGCTTGTTTCCACGCTGAAAGAGCCTTCCACTGTACTTGGTGTGTAAAATTGAGTTAAATGAGCGTTTAATCGTCGAAATATCTCCAACGGGATGGAAATTACACAGAATTTTCGTTAAAATTCGATGAAAGATCTCTTTTTACGTGCGCCTGGGCTTGTTTCCACGCTGCAATTTGCTTCCGCTGTGTTTGGCGTGTAAAATTGTGATAAATGCATGTTTAAGCGTGGAAACATCTCCAACGGGATGGAAAATACAGAGAAAATTAGTTAAAATATGATGAAAGATCGCATTTTACGTGCGCCTGGGCTTGTTTCCACGCTGAAAAAGGCTTCCACTGCCCTTGGCGTGTAAAATCGAGCGATAAGTGCGTTTAAACTTCGAAATATCTCTAACGGGATGGAAAATACAGAGAAAATTAGTTCAAATATGATGAAAGATCGTATTTTGCGTGCGCCTGGGATTCTTTCCACGCTGAAAAAGGCTTCCGCTGCATTTGGCGTGTAAAGCCGAGCGAAAAGTGCGTTTGAACTTCGACATATCTCTAACGGGATGGAAAATACTGAAAATATTATTTAAAATATGATGAAAGATCGTATTTTACGTGCGCCTGGGCTTGTTTCCACGCTGAAAAAGGCTTCCGCTGCATTTGGCGTGTAAAATGGAGCGATAAGAACGTTTAAACTTCGAAATATCTCTAACGGGATGGAAAATACAGAGAAAATTAGTTAAAATATGATGAAAGATCGCATTTTACGTGCGCCTGGGCTTGTTTCCACGCTGAAAAAGGCTTCCACTGCACTTGGCGTGTAAAATCGAGCGATAAGTGCGTTTAAACTTCGAAATATCTCTAACGGGATGGAAAATACAGAGAAAATTAGTTAAAATATGATGAAAGATCGTATTTTACGTGCGCCTGGGCTTGTTTCCACGCTGCAATTTGCTTCCGCTGTGTTTGGCGTGTAAAATTGAGATAAATGCATGTTTAAGCGTGGAAATATCTCCAACGGGATGCAAATTACACAGAATATTCGTTAAAATTTGATGGAAGATCGCGTTTTGCGTGCGCCTGGGCTTGAATCCACGCTGAAAGAGGCTTCCACTGCATTTGGCGTGTAAAATGGAGCGATAAGTGCGTTTAAACTTTGAAATATCTCTAACGGGATGGAAAATACACACAAAACTAGTTAAAGTATGATGAAAGATCGTATTTTACGTGCGCCTGGGCTTGTTTCCACGCTGAAAAATGCTTACACTGCATTTGGCGTGCAGAATCGCGTTAAACGAGCGTTTATACGTCGAAATATGTCAGACGGGATGGAAATTATACAGAATATTCGTTAAAATTCGATGAAAGATCGCGTTTTTCGTGAGCCTGGGATTGTTTCCGCGCTGAAGAAGTCTTTCACTGCATTTGGCGTGTAAAATAGAGTTAAATGATCGTTTAAACGTCGAAATATCTCGAACGGGATGGAAATTACAGAGGATTTTCGTTAAAAATGGATGGAAGATCGCGTTTTGCGTGCGCCTGGGATTGAATCCACACTGAAACAGGCTTCCACCGCATTTGGAGTTTAAAACCGAGTTAAACGAGCGTTTAAACGTCGAAATATCTCTAACGGGGTGGAAATTACACAGAATTTTCTTTACAATTCGATGAAAGATCGCTTTTTACGTGCGCCTGGGCTTGTTTCCACGCTGCAATTTGCTTCCGCTGTGTTTGGCGTGTAAAATTGAGATAAATGCATGTTTAAGCGTGGAAACATCTCCAACGGGATGCAAATTACACAGAATTTTCGTTAAAATTGGATAGAAGATCGCGTTTTGCGATCGACTGGGCTTGTTTCCACGCTGAAAAATGTTTCCACTGCACTTGGCGTGTAAAATCGAGCTATAAGTGCGTTGAAACTCGAAATATCTCCAACGGGGTGGAAATTACACAGAATTTTCGTTAAAATTGGACGAAAGATCGCGTTTTGCGATCGCCTGGGCTTGTTTCCACGCTGAAAGAGCCTTCCACTGTACTTGGTGTGTAAAATTGAGTTAAATGAGCGTTTAAACGTCGAAATATCTCCAACGGGATGGAAATTACACAGAATTTTCGTTAAAATTCTATGAAAGATCTCTTGTTACGTGCGCCTGGGCTTGTTTCCACGCTGCAATTTGCTTCCGCTGTGTTTGGCGTGTAAAATTGAGATAAATGCATGTTTAAGCGTGGAAACATCTCCAACGGGATGCAAATTACACGGAATTTTCGTTAAAATTGGATGGAAGATCGCGTTTTTCGTGCGCCTGGGATTGTTTCCACGCTGAAAAATGCTTCCACTGCATTTGGCGTGTAAAATCGAGCGATAAGTGCGTTTAAACTCGAAATATCTCTAACGGGATGGCAAATACAGAGAAAATTATTTAAAATATGATGAAAGATCGTATTTTACGTGCGCCTGGGCTTGTTTCCACGCTGAAAAATGCTTCCACTGCATTTGGCGTGTAAAATCGCGTTAAACGAGTGGTTATACGTCGAAATATGTCAGACGGGAAGGAAATTACACAGAATTTTCGTTAAAATTCGATGAAAGATCGCGTTTTGCGATCGCCTGGGCTTGTTTCCACGCTGCAATTTACTCCCGCTGTGTTTGGCGTGTAAAATTGAGATAAATGCATGTTTAAGCGTGGAAATATCTCCAACGGGATGCAAATTACACAGAATTTTCGTTAAACTTGGATGGAAGATCGCGTTTTGCGTGCGCCTGGGCTTGAATCCACGCTGAAAGAGGCTCCACTGCATTTGGCGTGTAAAATCGAGCGATAAGTGCGTTTAAACTCGAAATATCTCTAACGGGATGGCAAATACAGAGAAAATTATTTAAAATATGATGAAAGATCGTATTTTACGTGCGCCTGGGCTTGTTTCCACGCTGAAAAATGCTTCCACTGCATTTGGCGTGTAAAATCGCGTTAAACGAGTGGTTATACGTCGAAATATGTCAGACGGGAAGGAAATTACACAGAATTTTCGTTAAAATTCGATGAAAGATCGCGTTTTGCGATCGCCTGGGCTTGTTTCCACGCTGCAATTTACTCCCGCTGTGTTTGGCGTGTAAAATTGAGATAAATGCATGTTTAAGCGTGGAAATATCTCCAACGGGATGGAAATTACACAGAATTTTCGTTAAAATTCGATGAAAGATCGCTTTTTACGTGCGCCTGGGCTTGTTTCCACGCTGAAAGAGCCTTCCAATGTACTTGGTGTGTAAAATTGAGTTAAATGAGCGTTTAAACGTCGAAATATCTCCAACGGGATGGAAATTACACAGAATTTTCGTTAAAATTCCATGAAAGATCGCTTTTTACGTGCGCCTGGGCTTGTTTCCACGCTGCACTTTGCTTCCGCAGTGTTTGGCGTGTAAAATTGAGATAAATGCATGTTTAAGCGTGGAAATATCTCCAACGGGATGCAAATTATACAGAATTTTCGTTAAAATTGGATGGAAGATCGCGTTTGGCGTGCGCCTGGGCTTGAATCCACGCTGAAAGATGCTTCCACTGCATTTGGCGTGTAAAATCGCGTTAAACGAGTGTTCATACGTCGAAATATGTCAGACGGGATGGAAATTTCAGTGGATTTTCGTTAAAATTGGACGAAAGATCGCGTTTTGCGATCGCCTGGGCTTGTTTCCACGCTGAAAGAGCCTTCCACTGTACTTGGTGTGTAAAATTGAGTTAAATGAGCGTTTAATCGTCGAAATATCTCCAACGGGATGGAAATTACACAGAATTTTCGTTAAAATTCGATGAAAGATCTCTTTTTACGTGCGCCTGGGCTTGTTTCCACGCTGCAATTTGCTTCCGCTGTGTTTGGCGTGTAAAATTGTGATAAATGCATGTTTAAGCGTGGAAACATCTCCAACGGGATGGAAAATACAGAGAAAATTAGTTAAAATATGATGAAAGATCGCATTTTACGTGCGCCTGGGCTTGTTTCCACGCTGAAAAAGGCTTCCACTGCCCTTGGCGTGTAAAATCGAGCGATAAGTGCGTTTAAACTTCGAAATATCTCTAACGGGATGGAAAATACAGAGAAAATTAGTTCAAATATGATGAAAGATCGTATTTTGCGTGCGCCTGGGATTCTTTCCACGCTGAAAAAGGCTTCCGCTGCATTTGGCGTGTAAAGCCGAGCGAAAAGTGCGTTTGAACTTCGACATATCTCTAACGGGATGGAAAATACTGAAAATATTATTTAAAATATGATGAAAGATCGTATTTTACGTGCGCCTGGGCTTGTTTCCACGCTGAAAAAGGCTTCCGCTGCATTTGGCGTGTAAAATGGAGCGATAAGAACGTTTAAACTTCGAAATATCTCTAACGGGATGGAAAATACAGAGAAAATTAGTTAAAATATGATGAAAGATCGCATTTTACGTGCGCCTGGGCTTGTTTCCACGCTGAAAAAGGCTTCCACTGCACTTGGCGTGTAAAATCGAGCGATAAGTGCGTTTAAACTTCGAAATATCTCTAACGGGATGGAAAATACAGAGAAAATTAGTTAAAATATGATGAAAGATCGTATTTTACGTGCGCCTGGGCTTGTTTCCACGCTGCAATTTGCTTCCGCTGTGTTTGGCGTGTAAAATTGAGATAAATGCATGTTTAAGCGTGGAAATATCTCCAACGGGATGCAAATTACACAGAATATTCGTTAAAATTTGATGGAAGATCGCGTTTTGCGTGCGCCTGGGCTTGAATCCACGCTGAAAGAGGCTTCCACTGCATTTGGCGTGTAAAATGGAGCGATAAGTGCGTTTAAACTTTGAAATATCTCTAACGGGATGGAAAATACACACAAAACTAGTTAAAGTATGATGAAAGATCGTATTTTACGTGCGCCTGGGCTTGTTTCCACGCTGAAAAATGCTTACACTGCATTTGGCGTGCAGAATCGCGTTAAACGAGCGTTTATACGTCGAAATATGTCAGACGGGATGGAAATTATACAGAATATTCGTTAAAATTCGATGAAAGATCGCGTTTTTCGTGAGCCTGGGATTGTTTCCGCGCTGAAGAAGGCTTTCACTGCATTTGGCGTGTAAAATAGAGTTAAATGATCGTTTAAACGTCGAAATATCTCGAACGGGATGGAAATTACAGAGGATTTTCGTTAAAAATGGATGGAAGATCGCGTTTTGCGTGCGCCTGGGATTGAATCCACACTGAAACAGGCTTCCACCGCATTTGGAGTTTAAAACCGAGTTAAACGAGCGTTTAAACGTCGAAATATCTCTAACGGGGTGGAAATTACACAGAATTTTCTTTACAATTCGATGAAAGATCGCTTTTTACGTGCGCCTGGGCTTGTTTCCACGCTGCAATTTGCTTCCGCTGTGTTTGGCGTGTAAAATTGAGATAAATGCATGTTTAAGCGTGGAAACATCTCCAACGGGATGCAAATTACACAGAATTTTCGTTAAAATTGGATAGAAGATCGCGTTTTGCGATCGACTGGGCTTGTTTCCACGCTGAAAGAGCCTTCCACTGTACTTGGTGTGTAAAATTGAGTTAAATGAGCGTTTAAACGTCGAAATATCTCCAACGGGATGGAAATTACAGAGGATTTTCATTAAAATTGGATGAAAGATCGCGTCTTTCGTGCGCCTGGGATTGTTTCCACGCTGGAAAAGTCTTTCGCTGCATTTGGCGTGTAAAATTGAGATAAATGCATGTTTAAGCGTGGAAACATCTCCAACGGGATGCAAATTACACAGAATTTTCGTTAAAATAAGATGAAAGATCGTATTTTACGTGCGCCTGTGCTTGTTTCCACGCTGAAAAATGCTTCCATTGCATTTGGCATGTAAAATCGAGTTAAACGAGCGTTTATACGTCGAAATATCTCTAACGGGATGGAAATTACACAGAATTTTCGTTAAAATTCAATGAAAGATCGCATTTTACGTGCGCCTGGGCTTGTTTCCACGCTGCAATTAGCTTCCGCTGTGTTTAGCGTGTAAAATTGAGTTAAAAGAGCGCTGAAACGTCCTAATAACTCCAACGGGATGGAAATTACACAGATGTTTAATTAAAATATGATGAAATATCGCATTATACGTGCGCCTAGGCTTGTTTCCACGCTGAAAAAGGCTTCCGCTGTATTTGGCGTCTAAAATTGAGATAAATGCATGTTTAAGCGTGGAAACATCTCCAACGGGATGCAAATTACACAGAATTTTCGTTAAAATTGGATTGAAGATCGCGTTTTGCGTGCGCCTGGGCTTGTTTCCACGCTGAAAGAGCCTTCCACTGTACTTGGCGTGTATCATTGGGTTAAAAGTGCGCTGAAACTTCCAAATATCTCCAACGCGATGGAAATTACAGAGAATTTCGTTAAAATATGATGAAAGATCGTATTTAACGTGCGCCTAGGCTTGTTTTCACGCTGAATGAGGCCTTCACTGTATTTCGCTAGTGAAATTGAGTTAAACGAGCGTTTATAGTTCGAAATATCACAGACGGGATGGAAATTACGGAGGATTTTCGTTAAAATATGATGAAAGATCGCATTTAACGTGCGCCTAGGCTTGTTTCCACACTGATAAATGCGTCCGCTACATTTGGCGTTTAAAATTGTGTTAAGAGAGCGTTTACACTTCGAAATATCACCGACGGGACGGAAATTACAGATAATTTTCGGTAAAATATAAGGATGTATCGCGTTTTGCTTGCGCCTGGGCTTGTTTCCACGTTGAAAGAGCCTTCCACTTGGCGTATATAACTGAGTTAAAGGAGCACTGAAACGTCCAAATATCTTCAACGGGATGGAAATTACAGAGGTGTTTCGTTAAAATATGATGAAAGATCGCATTTAACGTTTGCCTGGGCTTGTTTCCACGCTGAAAAAGGCGTCCGCGATATTTGGCGCGTAAAATTTAGTTAAAAGTGCGCTGATACATCCAAATAACTCCAACGGGATGGAAATTACACGGAATCTTCGTTAAAATATGATGAAAGATCGCATTTAACGTGCGCCTGGGATTGTTTCCACACTGATAAAGGTTTCCGCTATATTTGGCGCATACAATTTAGTTAAAAGTGCGCTGAAACGTCCAAATAACTCCAACGGGATGGAAATTACAGAGAACTTTCGTTACAATTGGATGAAAGGTCGCGTTTTGCGAGCGCCTGGGCTTTTTTCCACGCTGAATGAGGCTTCCACTGTACTTGGCGTGTATAATTGAGTTAAAAGAGCGCTGAAACTTCGAAATATCTTCAACGGGATGGAAATTACAGAGATGTTTCGTTGAAATATGATGAAAGTTCGCATTTTACGTGCGGCTAGGCTTGTTTCCACGCTGAGAAAGGCTTCGACTGCATTTGGCGTGTAAAATTGTGTTAAGGGAGCGTTTAAACTTCGAAATATCAACGACGGGACGGAAATTACAGAGAATTTTCGGTAAAATATAAGGATGTATCGCGTTTTGCTTGCGCCTGGGCTTGTTTCCACGCTGAAAAAGGCTTCCGCTGTATTTCCCGTGTAAAATCGAGCGAAAAGAGCGTTTAAACGTTGAAATATCTCCAGCGGGATGGAAATTACAGAGAATTTTCGTTAAAATTTGATGAAAGGTCGCGTTTTGCGAGCTCCTGGACTTTTTTCCACGCTGAATGAGCCGTCCACCGTATTTGGCGTGAAATATTTAGTTAAAAGTGCGCTGAAGCGTCCAAATATCTTCAACGGGATGGTAATTACAGCGATGTATCGCTAAAATATAAGGATGTATCGCGTTTTGCAAGCGCGTCGGCTTGTTTAGACGCTGAAATCGGCGCGCCCTGCATTCGGCTTTCAAAAGTGAGCTAATGGAGCATTGTAACTCGGAAATAACCCCAACGGCATGGAAATAAAAGAGAATTTTCTTTAAAATATGAGGAAAGGTCGCGTTTCGCGAGCGAGTGTGCTTGTTTGGACGCTGAAAAAGGCTTGTACTGCATTTGGCGTGAGGATGGATTGAAAAGAGCGTTTAAACGTCGTTATGTATCCAACGGGATGGAAAACACAGAGAATTTTCGTAAAAATAAGATGGCATTTCGTGTTTTGCGAGCGCATGGGCTTGTTCGGACGCTGAAATTCGCGTGCCCTGCATTCAGCGTGTAAAATTGAGCGAAAAGAGCGTTAAAACGTCGAAATAACTCCAACGTTGTGGAAATGACAAGAAGTTTTCTCTAAAATACGATTAGGGCAGAAATCATTAGGCCTAGTAACTGACCATTCGCGAGCCCTACGTTTTTCGTAAAGAAGAAGGACGACTCAGATAGGTTGTGCGTAGATATTCGAGAGCTAAACAAAAATATGGTCGTGGTCCGGTATCCCCTACCGCTTATTGCGGACCAAATCGCGAGATTGCAAACGGCGAGATTAGTCTGGACATGGCCAGCGGGTTCCATCAAATCCCCATTCATCCCAATTATATAGAGTATACAGCGTTTGTCACCCTTGACGGGCAGTACGTGTATATAACGATGCCGTTTGGATTGAATAATGCACCGTCTGTTTTCCAGAGGGCTATTCTCAATGCCTTGGACGATCTCGCCTATTCTTACGTCGTTGTCTACATAGATGACGTTCTAATTATTGCTGAATCGATAGATCAAGCTCTAGAGAAATTGCACATCGTACTAAATAGCCTCGTAAATGCCGGGTTATCCTTAAATTTCTCGAAATGCTCTTTTCTTAAGTCGTCGGTACTTTATCTCGGATACGTAATTCATAACGGATAAGTTCGCCCCAATCGGGGTAAAATACAAGCCCTGAGTTCTTTACCTGTACCAACGACCGTCACTCAACTTGACCGTTCATAGGGTTAGCCTCCTATTTTCGAAAATTCGTCCCTAAATTTTCACAGGTAGTGAAACCGTTGTATGCACTTACCTCCGGTAACAAAAATTTAACCTGAACAGATAGACAAGAAATTATAAGGCAAAAAATAATTTCCGTCCTGACTAATGAGCCGATGTTAATAATATTCGACCCGAATTACCCGATAGAATTACATACTCACGCTAGTTCGGATGGATATGGAGCTATTTTAATGCATAAGATTGACGGCAAAAACCGGATAATAGAATATTACAGTAAGAAAACTAGCCCCGCGGAATCCAGGTATCATTCGTATGAACTAGAGACGCTGGCAGTTCTAAACGCCGTTAAACATTTTCGCCACTATCTGCACGGACGGGAATTTCTCGTTGTCACTGATTGTAATTCGTTGAAGGCAGCCCGCAATAAAGTAAATCTATGTGACAGCGTAAGGTGGTGAGCTTACTTGCAAACTTTTACTTTCGATATTATGTACCAAATTTGTAAACAAATGACCCACGTAGATTTCCTTTCGCGTAACCCTGTAGATATCGACCGTACCCCAATTAATAGAACCGAAGAAAAGAAAATTAATTTGGCCGAAATCTCGGAAGATTGGCTACTAGCGGAACAACGTCGCGACCCCCAAATCTCCGAAATCGGCAACAAACTGCAGAACGACGAGCTCGCGGAAGACATCGCGAATACATATGAGCTACGGTCCGGTATCCTCTACCGCAAAATACAAAGGAGAGACAGAACCCTCTGCCTGCCCATCGTAGCGAGAGGTTTTAGATGGTCCGTCATTAACCACATACACCAGTCAATTATGCACTTAGGTTGGGATAAAACAATCGAGAAACTGTACGAGTATTACTGGTTCGAAGGGATGGCGAAATATGTTCGCAAATTCGTAGAGAACTGTCATGCTTGTCAGTTTTCTAAGGCGAATTCAGATAAAGTACCCATTATTTCCCATAAGTCCTAAGACCGGCATACAGTTGGCACACAGTTCACATAGACATAACGGGAAAGCTGAGCGGCAAGAACGATTCGAAAGAATACGTCATTGTTCTGATCGATGCCTTTACCAAATTTGTATACCTACACCCTACTCGTAAGATAGACTCCCTTAGCACCGTTAAGGCACTTAAGTCTGCTACATTTCTATTCGGCAGTTCCTCTCGGATAATAGCGGATCAAGGAAGATGTTTCACCGGTAAAGAATTTCAAGATTTTTGTCAGGATAAACAAATCAAACTCCACCTAATAGCAACCGGTGCTAGTAGAGCGAATGGACTGGTAGAGCGTACTATGGGCACATTAAAAAACATGTTTACCACAGTAGAAACGACCACGCGATCATGGCAAGACGTGATCGGCGAAATACAATTAGCTTTAAATTGCACCACCAATCGTGTGACTAAATCGAATCCGCTAAAACTATTAATAGGTAAAACAGCAAGACCCTACGGGTTACTACTACCTGAGAATACCGAAGAGGAGGAAATAGATATCTCCAACGTAAGACAACAGGCCATACAAAATATAGAGAATAGCGCTAAGTACGATAAAGAAAGATTCGATAAAACAAAAGCCAAAGTAGTTAGATTCAATCTCGGTGACTTTGTATTAAAGAAAAATGAGGAAAGGAATCAAACGAAACTAGATCCGAAATTTAAGGGCCCATTTGTGACAGCAGAAATTTTGGAAGGAGATAGGTACATTTTAAAAACGTTAGACGGCAAACGGTCATATAAATACAGCCATGATAGATTAAAGAAAATGCCAGATATTCGCGTTCCTACTGAGCTGGACATCTGCGGTGATGACGAGAACAGTGACCATGACGATGCGAGTACCCCGGTCTCAGAAGATCATTCTGACCACAGCACTTAGCAGAACGAGTTTGCATACGCCCAGTGTGGCGATACGACGAAGTTCAATGTTTCCACTCATGTCTAGAGTGGTAATCAGGTGTCGGATCGAGAGAAATTAAATTCGAGATCAACACACCGTTGCCGAGTCCAATTCAGGTATCGTTAGCACTATGGTCATAACATCTAACATAGTGTTCTCACAAACGCTCATGATCCAGAGAAGTGAGAGCCCTCCAGGTGCGAGATCGAGAATGGTCCATCATGTCATTACGGTCGGACTGGTAATTCACAGAATGCAACTAGTACTTCGAATACTAATCATTACGTTACGGATTTTTGCTCTCTTTCAACTCTTTCTTTATCAAACATCTGATCAGAATTTTTGTTATCAAACTGGACCCTTGACCTACTTTGATACTTAGTTAAAGTGTAAACAACATCAGTTATACCGAGTCTAACAATGGGAAAACCCAATATTCTAGATATAACCGAGGACGTGTGACAGTCAGGATGGCCGTGTCGGAGATGAAAGGACAACGGGGCCCCCCGTTGGAATTATTTGGGAAAATCTCAATATTGTAGCATTTACGAAATAACCCTGACACAGTCATTTCAAATTTGAGACAATGAACTTAGGCTCGAGGCGACAACCGGTCGCCGAGTGTAGCCACGGCCACGGGATGAACGTTCCACCTAACAGAGAAGTGCCAATATTATGAGACATACGTTGTGTTAACAATCAAACTCCGAGCTGGAACAATGTCGCAGCTACGCAGGTCTGCCTAGCAACGGCGGCTACAATCTTGTTGGTATCCCCGACCAATATAAAACAAACGAACGCGATCGTAAGGAGAGGAAGGTTTCCATCAGTCGGGAATTCTTGCGATCTCCTTGGAGAGTTACACATCGTCTTTATGCGCAGTATATATACCGAGCGTCACAGCGAACGTTACTTTGTGTTTCAAAAATCTATTCTAAGTTTAACAAAGAGTTAGCCCATGGACCGTGGATTCGTCATATCGGACCTAAGGTCACTGTCATTAGCGTCTAATTACCGCAGTCTCTTATGCCGATCCTGTATTATCTATATCTGTGATAATAAACGCTATTTCGATTGTACAACAACGATGAACAACCCAGGCAAGGATTCGTTACACGCCCCTAATCCAAACCCTAACGTCAACCCGACATTTATATATATAACTGAAGTTCAAGTAATAGAAGCTTTCACCGATTCTTCCAACTAGGTATTGCCTGTGCAAATAAGTGGACTTAATCGACAGAAATTCAGTTTATCTGGTACTAAATGAAAGCTTCGTTTGAATAAATTGAGTTCAATTTTATACTGATTAGAAATACAATCTTAACGATGGTAGATTTCGTAGTACTCGTACACAAAGGTCAACACTAATAATCCAAGAAAATTCTAAAAAGTTAAAAGAAAATCATTGCAATACAGTAATTAAAAATTCCCAAAGAAAAATATAATTTAAAAAACAGTAATCTTTAGAATATCCCACCCAGTACCAAAAATATGTCACAAGTGAATTCCAAATTCACATCTCGGAAT
Organism: Bombus dahlbomii; assembly: GCA_037178635.1. Lineage (NCBI taxonomy): Eukaryota > Metazoa > Arthropoda > Insecta > Hymenoptera > Apidae > Bombus > Bombus dahlbomii. The sequence continues at coordinate 12,366,671 of CM074107.1, read as the reverse complement.
TCAAATCTGCGTAAATAGTTATTAGGTTGTCCGAAAAATGTCTTTCCTTCGCAAATGTGTTTTTTACAACAGTGCATCTTCATACGAACGTGAAACCAAATCTTTGAAATGTCGAGGTGTTTATCTCAACAGAACAAAATCGATCGTACGTAATTCGACAAAATAATATAAAACAAATAACGCCGCGTGTCTATTATTTTCTCATAAAACGAAAGAAATTTTTTAGACATCCTAACACATTAGAAAACATCCAAACTTACCAACAACGGGATAATCAGGCTGCAGCATTCTGCCACTATCTCCGTCATCGACTCCACGCTAACAAATTTCTCATCGAATTCAGGGTCAGGATCTGACGGTTCGACCGAGGTATATAACCCAGATACAAGCAACGATATTGCTGGCTCCAGTAAACGCATAATCTCGTGTCAGGCTGTAGCGCTTTCGTGGAAGTGGGACAGACCTCGACGATCTGTAAACAATAACGGAAAACAGGAACATGATCCCTCTATACGGACGAAAGATAGAGTAAAATAAATCAACGTTAACCTACCGCGTCTCGTAGAATCTCTTCTCTGGAATGGGTGTGAGGCCTGTTGCCTCATTCGCCGTCCAGCGTGATCGTATAAACGTTAGGCACTTGAACCGCGCTCAGTCTTCCAGCGTAAAATAGACCACTCATCTCAGCTAAGACCCTCAACTGGTCTATAGCCAAGTACGCCGACGTTAATTTGCATTTGTTCACTTTCTCCGTCTTTTCCGCTCGAGCAGCTTTCGCGCATTCCTTGCGCTCTTTGCACTCGAGCGACTTTCAACGTTTTCGATCTTTCTTGTCTCGATCGCACTACTTATGTCGCGATGGCGATGACGAACTGGACTTCCGTTTCTTCTTCTTCGATTTCTCGTGTTTCCTTTTCTAGGGTTCGTTTTCGGAAGGTTCGGCCGTTTCTACTGGGATTTCTTAAGGAATCAGAGAGTAGATTATAGTGGACGAAATATTGGTAGGAATGGCGTTTCATTACGGTGGAATTTGTATTTCTTGAAGAAGCGGTGAATGGTGGAAGATATAGTCCTCTAATTATACTATTTTCTATAACAAAATTTTACATATAAATTCTGTGTAACATTATCTCAATCATTAACCCTCAAGAAATATCCTATTTACGTACACTGAAATTCTATTCTAATGTTGAATAGTTTGATAATTGAATCTTTCTTTTTGCGTAACCTTCACCGCTATTCCGCAATGGATTCTGGCAATATATTTTCTGTGACACTACTGGTTTCGTCATCCTCCCACGTCTTCATCTTCGCTTCAGCTTTCAATTTGGGCTTCATCTTATTTTGCTTATCCAATTTCACTTATTGACATAATTTTGTCTTTTCTGCGATAATCGAGTTGATCACATTCTTATTGTGTAGAGGAGTTTGTTTTACTGGTTTCGGCTTCGATTTTGTCGATTTGTGACTCTTGGAAGATGATTTCATGGAAGACAGCCCAGTCTTGAATGGTAATGGAGTGTAACCAGTTTTTCCCACGTACTGTTTATAGAAATAAAATGAAATTATGCTTCATGCTTGATAACAAGATAATTATATATTAGAAAATATAATATTTTGTCGTCCGGAAAGTTCTTTCCGCGATCGCCGCTCGGGGCCTTCTCTTGTTCTGCTTATGTAAACAAACCACCGGATCACTTAATCATGTGGTCACTAGATATCCTCTGGTAAGGCAAGAGAACAGTTCTCGACGTTAGTGGAAAGTGTATAGAGTGCTTTTCGCGTGGTGAAAAATGGAAGACCAAAAAGTGCATTTTCGTCACGTTATGTCTCACTGCATTAACACGTTGACCGCCATGCGTGTTTTCAATGAAATCCCTTTGAGGCCACACGTGCCGGAGTACCGAGCGTTCTCTGCTGGATATTCCCATCGTACACAATGTAGGTCTACAGCTTCCAGAGAAGCTTTTTTACCAAGGACGAATATTATACATTGATAATTTTGCACGAGTTATGAAACAGCGATATCATGTCTAAACCACAAGATCCATGTAGTGGCAACACTTAGGAATAACAAAAAATTCCTCCCAAAGGATATTCTTCATTGCAAACTAAGTAAAGGGGAGATGGTATCCAAAGAAGATAATAACGGGATTGTCGTACTCAAATGGAGAGATACACGAGATGTGAGAATTTTATCGACAAAACACTCTCCCATCATGGTACCCAGTACAAAAAAAATCGTAGCATTCGTACTGTTTTTCCAAGCCAACAGACATTTGCAACATCAAAATCACTAGCTGTTGTTGAATATAATGAAGGAAAGCGTGCTATAGATTATTCCGACCAAATTTTGTCCTATGCAGCCACATTTAGAAAAGGAATCAAATGGTACAGAAAACTTGGCATTTAACTTCTTCTGGAAATTTCTGTTGTAAATATTTTGACGGTTTACAAAATTGCAACAAGGAAAGGTATACATATTGGAATATTTGGAGAATTATTACCTGCAAAATTATTAGGGTAGTCTGAAAATACCAAAAATCCTTGTCTTCGACTGAGTCAGTATAATATCGCCGTTCGGAGAAATGATTCTAGAAGAAGCATTAGACGCGCATGTTATGCAAAGAAAAGACGTCGAATGGACAGACACGAGCGAATTTAACGAAAACAACTACTTACAACTATATATATATATATATATATATATATATATATATATATATATATATATATATATATATATATATAGAATACTTTAAAGTTTTACATTCTAAATAATTTTTTTAATAAACCATTTTTCTATTACTTTTATAACAATTCAATAGTTTTATTATTTCCTCTGGAATATATATTTCTGAATCTCTCAAAAGTAGTCAAATAATCGGGTGACACAATCCCAAGATAACTTTGTTGTCACCCGAGTATGGGTGATGCGCCCCTACCGAATACGGCAGTCAACGTGATAAAAAAGACAGTACGCCCAAAAACGCTGCAAAGGACATTTGTGACGTTTATGGTAATCGGCCTATAACTGTTCAAAGAGTCCGGAATTTGGTAGGTATAGAGCCGAAAATTTTAATCTGAAAGATGAAGATCGTAGCAGACGTCCATCCACCACTGATAATGACTTTATCAAGGCCTACCTCAATGAAAATACAAGGTCTAGCGTTCATGAGATAAGAGATGCTTTAAACATTACGCGAACAACTATGAATATTTAACGAAGCTTGGGTACGTTAATCGCTACGAAGTGTGGGTCCCAATGAACTGACGGAGAGTAATCTCCTGAATCGAATCTCGACATGCGATTTGCTAATTCAACGCAACAAAAGAGAGCCATTTTGAAAAATGTTAATTACTGGAAGTAAAAGTTGGATTCTCTACGACAACACTGCGCGCAAACAATATTGCTCGAGTCGACATAAGCGTTCTCCAGCGGTAGCAAGACTTGGATTTTACCCGATGATGGTGCTGCTTTTAATTTGCTAGGACTGGAAGGGTATCCTCTACTACGAATTACTTCCAAAAGAGCAAACGATCAACAGTAAAAAATATTGCAACTCGAGAAACTTGAGAAACCCATTATCGCAAAGCATACTGAAGTGGTGAACAGACGTGGCGTCGTGTTCTACCACGAAAACGCGAGGCCACACGTTCCTTTAGCAGTATGAACGAAACTTCTAGAGTTTGATTGAGATGTTTTACAACATTTTCCATACTCTCCAGATCTTGTACCATCGGAATATTATTTGTTCCTCTCTCGAAAAAATTGTCTTCGCAATAGAAAATTCAAATCAGTAAACGAAGTGAAAAACGGTCTCGAAGAATATTTTAAACGTAAGCCAAGAGCATTTTGGAAAAATGGCATTATGAGACTCCTGGAGAGATGATAAAAAGTGATAGAAGAGAAAGGATCGTACATTATTTAAGAAAGGTAGGAAGTATATTTTATACTTACCCCCTATTAAAAACACGAAAAGAACTTTTTGGACAACCTAATAATTACGTATTATATTATTCTATACTATACATTACTATATACTATACTATAAAATTAAAGTTTGTAATGAAATTATTTTATAATTGCAGTGTTATAAAATAAAATAGAACACTATTGTTACACCACGAGGCTTAGTATAGATTGTATTTTTAATCCTCGCTCGCGGTCCTACAGCGCCGCAGACGGATCATTTTATCTGCCCGACGAAAAACATGCAATGTATCGACGAACGCATAGTTGCCACCAAGCAGTGAATTTTAGAAACGTTGATTTCGGTCCGTTATTTCATTCTCACAAAGAAGTCGGCCTACGTGAGCATCGGCGCGAGCGGTGGCGTGATCCGAGCGTAGTGGGGGTTGTCTCCCCGAAAAACAAAGAATCGGTCTAAGGGCAATCAGTCTCATTTGAAAAGTCTAATTGCATACATCGAGAGCTCAGACGGATAACGTCGCTTAGTCTAACGAATATCGAGAAATATCAAAAGTCGAATCGAATTTTTGTAACGCGTTACCTGTATTCATCGTTAAATAATTTGTGACGCTTTTATTATTATTTAATTTATTGTTACAAATACAAACCTAATTAACCTGTTAACACAGTGTTAAATTCATTGAATCACCCCTGTTATCTTAATCGAAACAAGGGGAACGACTACTTTGCGGCTTCGATTATACGATACGAATCGTAGCGAGAATTAAACACGTATTAACACCAACAACTATTAGCAATTGTAGGGACAAATTAAAGAATTTAAAACAAGGGACAACAGAAAGTGTACAATCTTTCATCTCCAGCTTCCGACAACAGCTCAACGAATTAAATTACGCAATTCAAAACGAAAACCGCACACCAATTGAGCGACGCGTAGCTATAGATGTTGAAGAACGCCGAGCACTTAAAACATATTTGCTTAACTTACGATACGAAATAGGACAGATGGTGGTAGCTAGCGATCCGAAGAATCTGAACCGTGCCCAACAACTAGCAGCTGATAGAGAACAATGGTTACGAGAAGCAAATCGTGTTGCCAACCGCCCGAAAAACCAATCACACAATACTATATTACTATCCAAGCGAAATATTACCGATCCACGACCACAAACTTTTACTCAGATATCTAGCCGACCATTAGACGTCTGCATGAAACCGAGGTGTCCCAAGTGTTTACGAATCGGGCACACAGCCGAAAACTGCTACTCGCGAAATATTCCATTCACCAACCAAGGGAAGGTTCTACCTCGAGTAAACCAAACAACGCAGAAACCAGAGGAAGGTTACCTAGAGTCAACTGCACCACCACCGGAAGATTACTATCAATCGTACTACAACGAAGAGACGCAGGAAGAGCCAGGTTCCTCATCGATACCGTAGCACGAATCAACCTTATAAAAGAGAAGGCCTCACTAAACGTCCAAACCTCTAACCCAATGACCTTCCTAATGGGAAGTGACAAACATACTACTAACAAAATTTGCAATTTATGCATGCTCAAGAAAAGTCAGCAATCCTACGTAGTCCCTAACAACTTTCCCCTAATCGAAGATGGAATAATCAGACTCCTATTACCGTCTCCCAAGTACCGATATAACGTCACCAACGATAAACTGACCTTAGACGAAATTATATTACCGTTCCAGGACATCGATAACGAGTTAAGACCAGGCGAAACTTTAACTTCAACCCAATACATCGAAGCAAAGCCCACAGCTTTATCAACACTGGCAAACAAATCTGTCATATTACAAACGAAATAGAAAAACCTGATAGCCTAAGACAAATTAATAAATTTGCACAAGTAATACGTATCAAACATATTGATCGGGAACTTCGAGAACCTCTTGAGAAAATCCTTCTCAACTACTTAGACGTTTTTAACATGGACATAGACTCACTAACATGCACTAACTTAACCGAACATACAATCACACTCAAAACAGACAAACCTATAAACATCAAATCTTATAGATCGCCTGAATGTCATAAAAAAGAAATTGAGACTCAAACCAACGACATGCTAGATAAACGTATCATAAAACCATCCATATAACAGTCCATATAACGCACCAATTTGGGTTGTTCCAAAGAAATGAGAAGCATCAGGTAAACAAAAACGGAGGATTGTTATAGACTTTAGACAATTAAACGAGCGAACAGATCAAGACGCGTATCATTTACCGAACTCTGACGAAATACTCGATCACTCAGGCAAAGTTAAATTTTTCTTAGCCCTGGACCTCTCGTCAGGATTTTACCATAGTAAACTAGTACTATACTAAGTATTAGTAAGTAACGTTATAAAGTATTAGATAGTTTTTAAAATTTTCCGACAAAGAGAAGTTATTGTATGATGCATCAGATCCATATACTAAGATTAATCTTTCGAAAGAGAAGGTAATCTAACCTAAGAGCTATGCACTAAATTTGAGTCGTATACGATGTATTGAAAGATTTAAAAGTTTCTTTCAAGTTTCAGATATTTAATCTTGATCGCCACTTCTAAGAAAACTCTACATCTGGTCTTTAGTTTTCTCAAGCGCTGAGGCCATCGATAGCGCATAGACGAAAGAATACGTCGATGACAGACCATAAGCGGTACATGTGCGACATTGGCTTCAGGGTTCTTTTAGTCTCAGGGTAACATTGCTAGGGGGGCACGAGGCGGGTATGGGTTCTCGGTGTATAGAACCATGTCCCGAGAAACCCCGATGGATCTGAGGCTCTCCTATAGCCGGATGGCGACAGGCCGGAGCTTCGGGCAACCGTCAGTCCGCCGATCCGGTCTGAAGAGCTTCGGAGAAGCTGGTGGGCCCGTACCCGTCCGGGATCGGGACCCAGTTCTCACGGCAGAACAGTTGCGCTGGGCAGCCAGGACTGTCCCCCTCCACTGCCTCTGACGATGACGACGGGGTGGCGCCGGCAACGACGGAGTGGAACGAGAAGCTACGAGACACCGAGGAGGAACTGCTCGAAGCGACGAGGAGGATGGCATCCCGCAATGTGGCTCCGGGTCCAGATGGAATTCCGGACCGAGCTTGGTCGGAGACGATGGACACCATGGCGTCCCGCCTGCGGCATCTCTTTACTAGATGCCTAAAGGACGGCGTCTATCCCCGGGCATGCCGAACGACGAGGCTAGTCTTACGGCGGAAGGAGGGCCGCCCGCTGGACTGGCCGTCCGCATACAGGCCGATATGCCTACTGGACTAGGTGGGCAAACTGCTTGAGAGGGTAATAGCCGCCCGCCTGGAGGCTCATATGACGCGGCGAGAACCCGGGTGGCACGACAACTAGCACGTTTCGACGAGGACGCTCGACAGTGGATGCGGTGGCACGAGTAAGGTCCATGGCGGAGGACATGGTCTCCCGGAAAGGAGTGGCGCTGGCGGTGTCATTAGATGTCACGAACGCATTTAACACCATCCCTTGGGCAAAGATAGTGGAGGCACTGCGCTACTACGAGGTGCCGGCGTACCTTGTCAAGGTCATCGAGGCGTACCTTAGCGACAGGTGGGTGACATACGCCAGCAGAGACGGAAAAGTGAGAAGACCGGTCGAGCGCGGCGTACCGCAGAGCTCCGTGCTAGGGCCCATCCTTTGGATCACCGCTTACGACCGTGTCCTTCGATGCCCTATGCCACCGGACACGGGCTTAGTGTGCTACACCGACGACACCCTGATACTCGCTGGCGGACGCTGATGGAACGAGACCGTCAACTTCGCGGAGGACGCCGTGGCGTGTGCGGTGCACGCCATCCGGGGACCCGGTTTGAGCGTGTCACCGGCCAAATCCGAGGCCCTGTGGTTCTTCAAGCAACGACGCAGAGGAACCCCTCCTCCCGGTCTGACCGTGACCATCAACAGGGAGCAGGTGCTGGTGGGACGCCGGATGAAGTACCTGGGACTTACTATCGACAGCCAGTGGACCTTCGAGCCGCACTTTGAGCTCCTAGTCCCGAGGGTGACTGTCGCAGCCAACGCCTTATGCGGCCTACTGCCGAATATTGGCGGAGCGGGAGTAAGCGTACGCCGACTCTATGAGGCAGTTGTCCGGTCCCGAGTCCTCTACGGGGCCCCTATATGGGCCGAAAACCTAATGGCGAGCCGCCGCAGCCTGGTACTTCTGAGGAGGCTGCAGAGGACGACCGCCATCCGCACAGCGAGAGGGTACAGGACTGTATCATACGCGTCGGCGACCGTGCTGGCCGCGTCCCCCTCTTTCGAGCTGCAGGCCCTCACACTCCGACGGGTGTACAAGCTCCTGAGGACCCAGCGCTTGGACGGGTGGGCAACAACACCACCGCTCGATAGCCGGCCGACACTGGACGTGCGGGAGGAAGCCAAACTGGAAACCTGGGAGCGATGGCACTCCCGGCTTCTCGATGAGGATGCTGTGCGGCCACACCGGGCCGTCCGCGCCATGCTCCCTAATTGGGAAGCCTGGAGGAACCAAGGCGGAGTCCCGCTGACCTTCAGGATGACGCAGGTGCTCACCGGCCACGGGGTATTCGGGGCGTACCTGCTACGGATACGGCGGGAGGTGACCTCCATCTGTCACCACTGCGCGGATGATGAAGACACGGCGCAGCACACGTTGGAGCTTTGTCCGGCGTGGGCAGAACCGCGACGCGTCCTACAGCTCGTCATCGGCGAGAGCGTAGCCCCCGAAGCCATCGTGAAGGCCATACTCAGAGGGCGTCAGGAGTACACTGCTGTCCGCACCTTCTGCGAGCAAATGATGCTCGCAAAGGAGCGGGCGGAGAGAGACGGGGAAAGAACACGCGATCCCGCAAGAGTGACGCGACAAGGGAGCTCCGTGCGCAGTAGGGGGGCGGCACAGCCGCTGCCTTAAGAGCGTTAAGACCAAGGATCTCGGCGCTAGGGGGTGTGGTCCCCCCCTAGCGGCCCAACACAAAGAAGGACGCCTCCCTCGACCAAGAACAGCAGGGAGAACATGACGAGGGGTGCCCCCTGGTAGTAATTCGCATGAGGGCCCGGGCACCTCTACCAAAACGTGAGGATGGCCACCGTGGAGGTTTTAGCCGGTACGAATCCGGCACTATCTGGCGTCCTCTCCCCGGAGGGCGCGGGGCGCATATGAATGTTTCCCCCACGAAACAAAAAAAAAAAAAAAAATAGGGTAACATTGCTAGCATGCGGATCTGGACCAGCTTACATTGTATTCCACACTTTGTACTTTAATATTCACAATATATACATACTTACAATATCTTACAATTTACCCACGCGTTTCTTTTATTCCACATACATCAAATAACAAATCTAAATTAGTGATATATTAGTAAAACATAAAATGAAACATATGTATTTACATTATAATTTTTAAACATATTCGTATTTTTAAACATCATTAAGTAAATTTCTAAATAACTAAGAATATGCTGCTTCTTATTAAATAGTTACGAATTGTTTTTCTTAGCGAGAAGATATTAAGTGATGGTTGACAAGTTGTATCGATTTACCACAAGTTGACGAAGTATATCAGTAATAATTTAACAAAGAAAATTCTTCACCGCGATCTTCGAGAGAAATTCCTTGAAATTGGGATTGTTGTAACGAATGCAGCTGCATTTATAACATGCGACATAAGTTCACTCTCTTATATACTAAGCTATTTGATTAATTCTAAGTATATAAGGAATTTAAAAAGCTTTTAAAATCGTATATTTATCATTGTACTATTGATTTTCTTACCATTTCGAAATGTACAATTTTGAGAATAATTACTAAATCTTCGTTCTTAAATAATGGAGCAACTAGCGAAAAAAATGAAGAAAAGGTGAAGAGACGATGCAGGATATTCATGACGTGTATGTGATTCATCTACATGTTTCAGTTTTGTTGTATATTTCACAATCGAACATTTTGTTTTCTCGTCTATCGTACTCTTGTATCTTGTGACGTGACTGTTTCTCGTGGGAGATAAGAGCAAGGCGAAATGCAGTCTCTAACATTTCGCAACCAAAAAAGGACGAAACTATTCGCTTTTCTTCTGTTTTCTTCTTTTTCAATAGAGGTGAAAGTAAAAAAGACGTATATCTACAGAATGTATTCAATCTCCATTACACATTCTGTCGATTGATTACTTTCATTTGAATCAATTGACTTACTTAATACATTCTTCTTGTTTACATTTATAGCTAATAGAGATTTGGATAGTCTACATGGCTTATTTTCATTCTTTTTCTTAGCTCTAACGCTTTGTTTAAATCTTCCTCGCCAAACCTTATAAATTTAAAATTATTCACTCACTGTAATTGATTCTTCCAATTTATTAACATTTCACACTGAGTTGCATCTAAAATATCAGGAATTTCTGAAAAATAAGGGAGGGTTTGTATATCAGCATATATTGAAAATAAATTTGGCTGTAATTCTTTACCTATTCCACATATATCATATTCTCCTAGTTCTCTCTACTTGGTTATTCTAATTATATGTTCTCCGCTGGCATGCTATTTACTCCTATTGCTACCTATAGATCTTTTAATAGTAATTTGTTCCATTTTTTCGTCCTTTCTTGCTACGTACCTTTGGATCAAACATAGAATTATAACTAATCACATCTTTAATGTACAATCTGTGTATCATTATGTACATACATCTTAGTTTTACCTCCGTTTCTAATAAACTAGCAGTTAACCCTGGAGTATAGGGACACACTCCTGGAATCATATTATTTCTGATCCATGATATTTTCTCTCCAATTGAATTCTGTTTTATCAAGTGGGACATTTTTACTTTCTGTATATTTGTCTATTGTCTTGATATTCTAAAACAAAACACATTGTCCATTTCCTTCTTTAGTACACAAAAGTATTATATAATCCTATAAAATAAATGAAATGTACATAACAAAATCACATAATTTAATAATAATTCTATTTACTTTTTGGCTTTTTTTGTAATAGTGATAGACTTTCTGCTATTTGGGTGTATTATTTCCTTTGGCTTCAAGAACTCTTTTCTCATGCAGTGGCCTATAAAAGACAACAACACACTCAAATATTCCTTTTAAGATAATCTATTTTGTATACGTATAAATTAGTAAAAGTATGCCTATGAATTATTGGGGTGGCTACTAAGTGGTTACGTATTTTGTTATTACGTGTAATGACAATTCCGCTTAACCTAACCTTCAAAACTCCAACTCAGGTTGTGCTTTTACTCAATGTATAATCATGCGCAGGCGAATCGTCGACAGCAACGACGGCGACGTCTATCGAGAGTAAAAGTAATATCGAAGTATACCTTACCACGCCAACATTTCCGTGTCAACAAACTTTAACATTTGTCTCTTCTGTTTTAAGATACTCTTAGCTATTTTTTTTTCCTTAAATCTTATAATGGTAACCTATTTTAAAATGTGTAATCTTTGATAAATGTATATTAGTAAAATTTCATATAAAGAAAGTTTTTGGAAATATTCAGCGACTAGAAAACGAAGGTTTGACGGATGTCGACAACAATGGAGGTAAAAGTCTTTATCGTAATACTGCTTTTATTGATTTTAACGTCAGATGAAACGGGTTTCGGTAGAAAACGATTTGCCAAATGTCAAAAAGACAACAAGCTGACTTTAAGTAAAAACGAGCAAAATTCAACATTCGATTATTATTATTACTGTGATTTAACAGAGTTTGGAATAGTACAAAAGGTTCCGTATTTGCATTTTCTCTGCGATTTCTTGCGATTCTTGCAATTCCTCTTCTTTTCACCGGTCGCGATTATCCTATTTCTCTTTATTCGCGTATTTTTTAAACACGAATATAGACTTCTTACGATTATTTATTTTGTTGATGTCATCACTTAAGGAATTCTTTGACCACTTCGCAAAGGAATCCAGGCATAAATGATATTTAAAATGTTTATAGCAGCTCTGAAATAAAGAAAAGCGATATTAATTTGACATGATGGATCATTTAAATGATTTTGTTATTTCGATTTTAGACATAACACAGGGGAACTTTATAATTTTTAAATTTCTTTGATTTTATATTTCTTTCTAAATCTATTTTTCTTTGTTCATATCTGCATGTTGCCCTAGTCGCTATATTTTTTCCGCGTGGAGGGGAGAATGCTATTATGCATGCCCTGTGATCCATGTCACTGGGTTATGTGGGACTCGGCAGGTGGTATGTCATATCCACTAAAAAGCCCTCCTCTATCCACACCTCCTATGGTACAAGTACCAATCCCGGATCTGCCTTTCGGCACTACTTCAGGGTTGGCCTTAGGTGTGTACCCCTCTTTTAATCTACCTCTTTTCACGCAGAGTTTTTTCTCTTTTCAACGTTCCTTTCCTCTGTAATTGTGTCGCTTGCATGATTTTCCTGCATAATCCCTAGAACCTCGTCCAATTCTCCTCCTTCCTAATCACCACCTCGATTAAGTTCTCGGTTGATAGAGGTGTGCCAACACAATTCTCTAATTCTGTTCTCTCGTATATCCACCTAGGACAGTGGAATAACGCATGCTCCGCATCATCTCCTTCGGTATTACAGTTTGAACTTGGTTAAACTAGTTAAATTAGAAATTATTTATTGTTAGTACCGATAGAGTTTTATTTATTTCGATCACTGTAAAATGCTATAAGACATTAAAATGTTAATACTCTTTGAAAACATAATTTCAGAAAAAAGTAGTTCTTATATTATTCATTAATGGATACGATAAAGTATTTACATGTTAGGATTTTCAAGGTTAGATGCATATGTCAACATGGTATTATTTATAGAATGTCGCAATTCATAATGATAGAATTTACAATTACTAACTAACTATTGCTTTCTTGGTAGAAGTGTTAGCCTGTGATAAGAAATATCTATAAAATATTAGAATACAAAGCATCACAATATTATTCAAGGACATTTTGAGATTAGGAAATATACACGCACATTGGCGAATAGAATGGAAAGGAAACTATACACCATACAACTAATATATGTATTTAAGTTATTACGGAGTTTCAACTTATATTCAAATATTTATGTCAATAAATTATTTGCACGATTTATAAAATGAATGTTTAGTTATTAATTGGAATAGATCTTCTTCCTGGAAAATTTAAAAGTTTCACGCAATAAAAACTTTGCAGCGGCACATGAGATAGAGGACAATTCAAATCATGTTGTTGTTTTGCCTCGGAGTATCAACATCGTTAGGACATAAATAATGTAATAATAAATAAACTCCAGGCAAAACAATATCGTGTACGTCAAACGAAGACGAACTTGAATTTTCCGGTACTCTCTCGACCAGTATAAATAGACGACCATGTTCTCCAGAAGTGAGTCAGTCGTGTGAATTAATATCAGTTTATCAGTCTCAGTCTAGAGCGATTTTAGTAGCGATCTATACACAGTCTTTAGCGAACCAGTTTGTACCGAGCATGTTAGCGAACATTCTTTGTTTCTGTTATTTTAAAATATATTTGACGGTTTTCAATATCAAGATATCTCATCATTTAAATAACAACTCAACCAACGATCCTCCACAAGTCGTGACACCGACGTGCGAAAAGTAATTTTAAAGTGAACGTGTTACAATTAGTATGACGAGTACAAGCAGAACCGACTGTGTGTCGATCGAGCAAGATCGAGTAGATACATTGAACACACCGCTCCGCGTAGCACCGTTCTGGCACAACAACGTCGTGCTATGATTCTTGATGCTAGAATCTGAGGAATCGCCTCTGTACATCATGCTGAAGAAGAATGGAGGCCTACGACCCTGCGGCGACTGTGCGTTGAACGTCCGCACCGTGCCGACGGGTATCGAGCACTTCGCGCAATATTTTTATGAGTTTGACAACTAGCGGTCGATGCTTTATCCCGCATCGAAACGACAAGTCCGCAGATGCCGAACTCTCGCAACCGCACACGAAAAACGACGAGCGAAGTCGTACGACCATATGTACAACAAAGAAATAACGTTATCACTGGTAGAGAGATGATGTAGCGGCACATGAGCTTGAAATCTGATATTTATTATGCAATAATCTAATACTTCTATACAATTCGTTATTTGCAGTCAGTTTGTATTTCTTTTAATTTCGTTATTTAATAAAGCAATATTGTGTGATATTTTGTGTAGGCAGAGACTTTTGATGGTCATTATGCGTGTACGAAGCTTGTATTTGGAGTTAACGCCTTCTTTATTCTGAGTTGTATAGTCTGAATTTTACCTACATATGTCTGTTATCTCCTTACTTATTGTTAACTTAAATAATATTAAATATTATCATCTTAAATACGTATTATACTATATTTTAGTGAATATTAGATAATACAGTATTTTCTCTACAACTGATCGCCACTATGTTTCCCATAATTGATCGGTTGTCATTTCCAAGGGTCTAAGTAGCGTGATCTGATCCGAATTCAATCATCCATGAAAAAATACTAATTATCTATGAGACAATAATGAAACCTTTATATTTTTGAATTTTTTCTCCGTTAATAGCAAACAATAGTGCGAATAAGTAACTCGTGTAATAACTCAGGTAATAACTCGGATAATAACTGCCTCGCTCGCGATTGGATCAGAAAATTTGAATTTGGCTTAGAACGACGGTTGCCCTCAACGGCGACATTGTTTTTCCCGAAGGTTATCTAACATTATATTTCGTGCGTCAAGGCGGTTTCCGTGTTCCAAGGCACAACAACAACATGAGTCGCTCTCGATTCGCCTCGTCCTATGACTCATGTACCGCTACATGTAGAAGAATCGGACAAAGGCACAATTACCTTCACCTTTTCAGAAAGTATTAGTATTTCAATCTTCTTCCTAGAACTCATTCTATCCCACCCACATACATGCAAAAGTTAAAGATGCGAGAGATGGTAGTAATTACGTGTTCGGTTGAGGAATAACGACTAGCTTCAATGGATATAGGATGGTACCTAGTTATAAGGAAAAAAAGCTTCTTCCGAATTTTGTTTGATCTTACCCTGATAAATTATGATATCTGGTAAGAAAATAATGTGTCCAAAATTTGAGATTGATTAGACATCAGGAACCCATGCCATAAATATGATCTGTTTTTTGAAAAGAGCTTCTGAATATTTTCCAATAAAAAAGTACGTTTTTGACTTATGACAATAATATTTATGTATTACTGTCAAAAATACATATTGTACAAAATCTTTGTGTTTTATTTATATAATTAGTATATGATTACGTCTAAACCACTAACGCAATTATGAGAGTTGTACTTTCTTATAGCTACGATATTTTCTATTTACAAAAATTGTATGATTTACTATTTCCTTCTAATTATGTAAGTCATTATTAACTAAAGTTTTAATTATTTATGTAGTTATGACAACATTATTATTAAACGATAAGTTATAGGTATTTAATCGATAAGGAAAAATAAATATGGAAGGAGAACTTAACACGACATATTTGTTAGTAAATATCTTTGATCAAGCTTGATGTATTTGCATATTCGTAGAACATATTGTTTATTTTTTCCCTCTTTCGTTGATACATTATTATACTCCGATATTAATTTTACGCTCCGTTCTACAGTAAAATTATCAATTTCTTATTTACAACCCTGATTTATACGTTTCATCTCTCTCCCAGACCGACGGATCTTTTTTAGCTAAATTTAAAATTGAAAATTTTAATTTTAAATAAATAAAAATTTTAATTAAACATGAATGTGGCTCATCAATATAATCTGAACAATAGGTGGTCACCTTTTTGGTCTGATTCTTAGCAATTTTTTATCCTAACTGTTTAACATTTCTTTTATAGCACTCCTGCAAAATTTTCGTGCCAGGTATGCTTGCTCTACTTTCTTCAGCATTTCATGTTGCACAGTTAGAAGTGTGCACGTACCTTACTATTATATATAGAATGAGTAACTACTGTTTAATAATATCTTCTACACGTTTCAACAGTATATTCTGGACGTTTCGCTTACGACGAAATAACGAATGCGAATGGTTTGTTGAAATAAACGAAGTCTTGTTATAATATGTCGCCAACTATAATATGTCAACTGTTACGAAGGCGCCATGGTGGTCATCCGTGACCACCAATAAGATAAACGGTCCAATGGGAATGAATGATATTTTACATGATCAATTTATTATTATTTTGTCATTATATGCTTTGAACTATAAAAATACTCCTGTGGCGTCCTGAAAGAAACACGTGATCTCGTTGTGGCAGTCAAAGTGTTAACTGAATAAAAAATTTCTGGCTCTCTTCTGAAATTAAATTCTCGATGGCAATATTCATATAATTTTCTATATCTTTTAAGATCTTTTAGAAGAAATTTCTATTTTATAATTTTTTAAATTTTCAATAGTACTATTTAATAATAGTAATTTTCAATAGTAGTATTTTTGTATCCAAAAATTAACTTATAGCAGAAAAAAGGAAAATTGCGTAATATGCACGTAGTCGAAGAGCGAAGAAGTAAGGACTTGCTTCGTTTTGTTTCCCATCGTATGATATTTGAGATAATCAGAACAAGTGGATGAAAGGAGCTACATAGCGTAGCAATAGCACTCTTCAAGTTTCAGAGGCAGCAGCGATAGTTTAACTTATGGAGGTAAACTTCAACCTGTAGAGATCTGGCTATTCTAAACTTGATTAACAGAGCCAAAGTGACGTATCTAGACGTTCGGCAAATAATTCGAGCTAAAGTAAGTTTTAGTTTGACTTCTAGAAGTTTTCGCAACGGAGTGGACGAAATAAACAAAATTGTAGTTTAATAGGGGTTTTTGAGTTATTGAGTCTGGAACTATCGAGTTTTGACTATAATATGATACCAAACATACTTTTCTGTAAAACTCGAAAACTCAGATTGAGCACCTGTTATATGTGTAGGAAAAAGGTTGCTTGGAATGATAGCCTTGACAACATATCTCAAAGGCATTGAAATCAACGAAGAGAAAGGTATTCGACAGGTTCACACTGGCTTAGGCTATTTTTAATTTCCTATCCCGAGAGGATCGGCTGACGAGGGCGCAGCGGTGCCTGTGGACACACCTACACGTGGCGCGCGAGGGCAACCGCGACCTCCGATAGCGGTTGAAATTAGGTGCTGGATTCTTCAGCACCAGAGGGCCATCAAGCAGTCCGGTTTGGTGTTCGGACGGCTCCCGGGGAGGGGACATGACGTGACATGACAGTAGTACACCGCGCCATTTGCGAACAGAATGTTGTGCGCAGGGTCCTGGTGTGTCGTCTCAGCGATTTCCGGGCACCCCTCGATCGCAAGAGGGACGGTCGTCGTGAAGGTTTTGGTCGGTTTGAGTCCGACACTACCATGCCCGCGCTTCCTCCCAGAAGCGGCAGGTGTCCGTGCGGATTTCCTCCACGGAAAAAGAAAAAAAGAAAAAAAAGGGCTATTTTTAATTTAAACATACCAAATCCTGCACAAGTTATAGAGGACATATGTATTTATGGCACAAAGCAAAAGTTATATACCCACATACAAAGTACAGGTTTAGTAGATTTATGTCAGTTATATTATTTATATATACGTTTTCATGTTGAAAATTTCATTGAATCCAGTTAATGTTGATATGGGATATAAACAGTTAAAAATAGTAAAAATGGCAGCTTTTCATGAGTTTGTGTCTATGATTATAATAAATCGAAACATTGTTATATATCGAAATATAATTAGAATCTAGTATACGATTTTTGCTCGTTTACAGAACGCTATTCTGGTATACAATTTCGTGAATAATTATAGGTCCAAATACATTTTCTTTATTACTTTTCCAATATTTCCAAGAATTCATTGATCATGCCTGGATATTTAAACGAAATTGTACTTGTAAAAGATAAATCGAACGCTATAGGATATCAAGAGATGTTACATGTCGAATTATTGCCTATCATAACTGAAATAAAAGACGAAAAGGTGCCTTTTTAATAAGGCAATGCTTCTATTTACACAGTCGTCACTGCGAAAAGATGGTTTCAAGATTTCGGGACGGAATTATTACTATGACCTGCATTCAGTCCTGATTAGATCCTAGCAAGGAAAGTATACAATCAGGAAAAGCCACCTATAGAAGGTATCGTTGAAGTCAAAAAAGGAATAGAGCAAAAAGCACTTTAAATAAGTTAGAGGATAGTGTACCTAACTTATTAATAAAAGTAATAAAAAATAAACAAAGATCTGTTAAATATTAAAGGAAAACATAGCAAAATTAACATTGAGTTTATATTTTTTCACAGCGAGAAACACAATTTTAAGGGAAAACTTAATTTTTGTTAAACTTGATAAGAAGAAAATTTGTGCTTGTTGCATTTTCAGTTTTGTTTTCTATTATAATATGAAATTATATAATGCCGGGTTGTCATTATGATTAGGGTTAGGAGCGAGTAATGAATCTTCACTGGAATAAGCCATCGTTGTTATACAATCAAGCTAATGTTGATTATCACAGGTGTAAGTATTGCAGAATTGACACGTGACCGCAGTGATTAGACACTAATGACAATGGTTTTAAATTCGGCAACGAATCCGCGGTTAACGGGATAGCATAAGGTACTTTCCTCCAAAGTTCAAGTCTGACTCTTTGTTAGAAACGTGAAGTATCCACTAACCCAAGTCTTAACGATAACGCGACATATATATATGCCGGGTTATTTTTTATTTATTTATTTTATATATACATGTCGGAGATGAAAGGACAACGGGACCCCCGTTAGAATTGCTTGGGAAAACCTCAATACTGTAGCGTTTACGAAATAACCCAGACACAGTCATTTTGGATTTGCGACAATGAGCTTAGGCTCGAGGCGACAACCGGTCTCCGAGCGTAGCCACGGTCACGGTATGAACGTTCCACCTAACAGAGATATAGCTCCCCTGTAGAGAATTGGAGACACTTGACAATAAACATTCCAACGGCCCTGTGTTTCGCCACACGCAGACTCCATTCTTTAGGTAAGATGATCGCCAGATGTCGATGCATCGTTCTCAGTTTATGTTCAGATAGCCTGAGGTACCGCTACAAATCTGAGGATTTAGTTAACTAAGGTCCTCGAGATTTACAAACAGTCTTTGTTCTATCAGCCCGAAAATCTGTCACCTATTACGGAAAGATACGGGAGATCTGCTTTCCTCGCGTACGACGCTTCCCGCTCGGAACTCTTTCTCAAGGGCGGCTAGCATTCTTTGCTAACCGCTAACATAGAAATTAACCAATTAACAGCAACGTCCATTTTCCTCATCCTTCGAGAGGAGGCTTTCTTCGATGAATCCGATGACCCCGTGCCCTTAGGCACACCCCATCATAGTTTTCCTCTGCAACGCCGTCGTGACTGAAAGTCATTTCCTTTCTTGCAGTCTCATTAGCTAGATACCTAGTGTGTTTGTACGATCGGTGAATAATTCACGTCTTAGCAAAGAGTTAGTCAAGTGATCCTTGTATCGCGAGGAGTAAGTCGAGTCCGACTTAGACTTTGAAGCAAAGTATAACCGTTATCCCGTGGACCGTAGATTCGTTATATCGAACCTAGAGACACTGTCATTAGCGTCAAGTTACCGCGGCCACTAATCGATCTTGTACCAACAACACCTGTGTAATAAACGTTACCTCGATTGTACCATAACAAGGAACAACCCCGGCGAAGATTCTTTACACGCCCCTAACGCCAACCCGACATATATATAAATCGTGTAAATATACACATAAACATGCAATATTTAACGTAATATGACGAAATTATACGTAATTCTATGGTTTCTCTTAAAAATACCAACGTGGAACTAAACGTAGTCAAATAAAGAATTTGTGGCGGCACTCTACAACAAATACCTCCACTAGACATTATATAGCACCGGACGACAGCGCAGTGGTTAGCGTCACCCGCAAAGATACCGAGGATAACTTCGTAATAACCAAAACAGCAGAAAAACTAGACATCATCGGCACCCACTTCGCCAAAATCCACACACAAACCGAACACATGGGCCGCGAACAACTAAACAGAATCATCATCACCGAAACAAACAAATTCAAAAACGAAATTAAACAAGACACAATACTAAACAAAACAGTCTGCACATTCTCAAACGAAAACACCTCAGATAACCCCAAAGAACCAGAACCAGAAATAAACTATTTCACAAACTACAAACAACTAAAAAAAAACTTCGCCAAACTAAAGAATAAAAATTCCTCAGGCTTAGATGGCATTCCAAACATCCTTCTCAAACACCTACCGAACAAAATAAAATGGTACTACACAGTACTCTTCAACAACGCGCTAAACAACACATACTTCCCCCAAAAATGGAAAAAAGCCAAAATAATAGCCATCACAAAAAAAGATTAAGATGGCTTATCTCCCACAAACCTACGCCCGATAAGCTTCCTACCTAACATAAGTAAATTATACGAGGCAACCATCAACAACCCCCTAACCTCCTTCTGCATAAAAAACAAAATAATACCAGAAAACCAATTTGGCTTTAGACATAAACACTCCACAATTCACGCAATAAACAGACTAACGTCAGAGATCTGTTGGGCACTAAATGCAAAACAACGAGTCGCCGCCTGCTTAATAGACCTCGAAAAAGCTTTCGACACAGTCTGGATCCCAGGTCTCATTTACAAATTGATAAAAAAAAATTCCCGAGATACTTAATCAAAATAATCTGGGACATGATCACAAACAGAACATTTACAATGTCCGAAGGTACCCACACATCGAACAAAGAATTCGTTATAAAAAATGGACTCCAACAAGGCACAGTCAATTCTCCATTACTCTTCAGCATCTATAACAGCGACCTATTAAACCTCTTTGACCTTAACAAATCCATCCGCAAACGCTCCATAGCCTTCGCAGATGACCTCATCATCTACATAACAGGCCGCAAAACCAAAACGATAACAACAGAAATGCAAGAACTTTTCACTAAAATCAACGACTACTACAACACATGGAAACTAAAAATCAACCCAAATAAATGCGAAACAATACTGTTCACACCCAAAACAAGCAAAATCGGCCCAGCAGAAAGAGAACACTGCAAAAAATTCGAAATAAAAGAAAGAGCAAACGAAGGAGCATCAATACCGCACAAAAACTGCGTGAAATATTTAGGCATATACATAGACAACAAGCTCAACTACAAACAACATATCGAAACCCAACTCTCCAAGGCCAATAAAGCATTCTGGAGAACAAAAAGGTTATTCTATTCTAAACACCTCAAAAGCAGAGTAAAAGTACTTTGCTACCAA
The DNA here is from genome assembly GCA_037178635.1 of Bombus dahlbomii. NCBI lineage: Eukaryota > Metazoa > Arthropoda > Insecta > Hymenoptera > Apidae > Bombus > Bombus dahlbomii. The sequence goes on along the minus strand of CM074107.1, from coordinate 12,345,410 downwards.
ACCCTAATCAGGCCGATCTTATCCTACGGTTGCCCAATCTGGTACAACATACCAGCCGCACTAATGGAGAAAATGAGAACATTCGAAAGAAAATGCATAACAGCTTGCCTGAATACCTACAGATCTGCACACAGCGGATTCAGGAAATACGTAAAAAATAAAAAGATCTACGACCTAGCCAACATCCACCGCATAGACTGCCATATCTTAAAACTAATAAGAAACCACTTCGCGCAAGCAGCAAAAATAAAAGAAAATAGTCTAATATTCAGTGCCCTATACCCAAACGACATATACTACAAAAATACACTCACAACCGGCCACATCCCCCCAGAAGCGTTCTTATACCTAGACAAACAAAACTATATCCAAGACCAAAACAACATCCCGATAATTTACCATATAAAAAGAAAAATAGGGACCAAAACGATACTATTCGAGGAAAACTTAAACGGACAAACCGCAGACAGCAGATGGAGATACAACATGGCCCTCCCCCCAAAAGACATCAAAGACAATCATAGAAAAAACATAAAAAAATATTGGTGGATACCAAACCCATAATAAAAAATCCAAGAGCAAAAAAAAAAAAAATTCAACACTGCCCCTGAGTAACTCAGGAGAAAACCTTCTTAATATTGTAAATATTGTAAATATTGTAAATATTGTAAATATTGTAAATAAACCCATGTAACATCCCCCCTTCCCCTCCTCCTCATCCCTTCCCCACCCAAATCTCCCAATACACAAAAAACCAGACTATCGTAGCGTCCTGTTTTGCGGCCAAGTTTTTCAGGACAAAAGCAACAACAAAAAAAAAAGCTCCACCTCCCAGTGACTTAAATACAAAAACCCAATCCAATAGTATAAATACAAAAATTGTAAAAACTCCGACACACAATATTATAAGGCTACGTAGTACCGTCGCGCATCGGTACTCCTGCCTAACTTATCTTATTAATAAAAAAAAAAATCATTGTTTATTGTGATTAGTAAAATGTAACAACGATCTTGGCATAAATAAACATATATATATATATATAAAAAAAAGCAGTGGTTAGTATCTTAGGTTGCGAACGTTCGGTACCCAGGTTCGAATCAAGGTGCACGTAGTCCGATATTTTTCTTCCACGACACAATAATTAGGATGTAAATACAATAGACCCCCAGCAGCGACATCTACAGCCAACTGCACAACTATCACAAATCACTAGCCTAGTCACAAATCATTTAGATCTTTTAGGGAAAGTTCAAATATCTTCAACGTTTTTTATTTTAAATAATTTTTTTCCTCCAGTTGTACCACAAAATAGAGTTTTGAACAATTCGATAAAATAATTAATATATTCTCAATTGAAATTAAAATAAAAATTGGAATATTTCATATATTATATGAATTGTAAAGTCTCGACGAGAACATCGCAGCGTCACTAAATCTTTGACATCTTTTTGTTTTCACGAGAGCTCTACAATACCAGACAAGTGCAAACACGTTTCGATTCATTAAGAATCGCGGCTCTTTCACACTGTTATCACTCTATCCTCGGATGTGTTTACGTATGGAATTTTGGTCTGTCACAAGCTTCTGCGAATATTTATAAGAAAATATAGTTTATAAGTAAGAAACGAACATCCGCAGTATAATTCTTTCAGATAAATTCTATTACATTTAGAATCTTTATAAATGCTTGTCAATATTAAGAAGTATCTTACAAAGCACAAATAATATTTTAAATGTATTCTGTTTCCGAGATATAATATTTTTTTATTGATGAATAATTTAATTAGGAACAGCAGTATTTTCTGGAAAAACGCTCACTTCTCCCATCCTTCTTTGTTAATGTAGTTTTACTTTCGGAAATTTTTTGTGACCGGATGTAATGCGGTCCTAGAGTCAGTATTTGCTATATAACGTTTTTATAATTTAATATTTTAAAATTAGATGTACTTTTACGTTTTCAAACGCGTGCTTTGATAATGGGATCGCCTAATGGCATTGCCATTAATATTTTATAATATTCTATTACACGTTATATATGAAAAAATTATGTCTTTCCAACTTTCTATATATTAATCAATTGTATTTAATAAAGTGACAACGTAGAAGCGCAGACATCTTCGTTTCAGAGTCAGTTTTATTCGTCAAAATGATATTAAATCATTTGTGTTTACTTTCTATATCTTTTACGTTCACCTCGCTGTTCAGTCTAACGTATTGTTTTTTGTTTTGAAACACGATACGTTTATTACTGAAAACATATCTTCGAGTGTTCCAAGAATTTGACGAATCCTATTCGTGTATGTACGGATAGCTGACAACTCTAGTCCCCTACTCCTCCACAGCCCAAACTCGATAGGTAAATCGCGGTGCGGAGCGTCAGTTTAGCGTGCACAATCAGAGGGATTAGACGTATGTCGAACCGTGTTATTTCGCGACTAGTGGCTTTGGCACTTTGGTAGACATTTTTCTATCGTTCAAACTCACGCTATTGTTACTTTCATTTAATTGTACGTTTTTCTTCAATCGTAATCTATTATTTAATTACCTTTGTTTCTCCCACGGTCTTTTTCATTGCCCCATTTGCCGATAGCTCGTACAATGAGTTTTCGAAATACAATTTGAGCATGATCATTGTTTCATTTTCAAATAATTTGTTCTTTTTATACATTTATTTCAATATTTCGCTCTTTTTTGTGCAGATTACTATTATTTGATTCCGAGGGAAGCTTTTATGTATTAGCGGGATGTTGTGAAGTTCGAAAGGACGGGATGAAAATCAAAAGGACGCCATGGTGATTAACGATAAATTTGATAACATTTCGTCGAAATCAGGTAATATTTATTCACTATTAAATCAACTCCATTTCTTCTACATATTTCGTGACATTAACGTAATTAATATCTAATATAGTAAATTCTAAAGAATAACAAGATGAAGAATGCAAGATTAAAGAGTTTATTTTTTTCTTTTGAATATAATAAATTATGTTTCTAAAGAAATTGAATAGATTGTTTAACATAAATTCTCTCGATTAGATTCTCTCGATTCTATTTCATGTGAGTAAGAAATTCAAATAACTTTTTCATTTTGCTTCATTGTTCGTAAATTGTGTGTAATATAATATTGACTATTAATTTCGTCTTTCTCAATAACTTTTCTTACATTCGAGAAAGTATGTTATTACAGAAAAGTTTGAACAGTTTCTGCTCATCGCGTTCTTTTTTCGTATTGCGCAGCTTTGTTTAATGGTTAGAAAAAGTGCGCCATGTTGCATTAGAACGAAGTCACGTAATGCATGAAATATTTGAAGTTGTAATGGCGGACATACAATTTGGCGGATAACTTTTACAAATCAATCGCATTATGAAATATTTATATATATATTTAGTTATTTATTATATAATAAATAATAAAATAATGACAATAATAAAAAATACTTTGAAAATATTTTAAATATGCTAACGATATGTTTTCTTTCGTATTCTTGTTATAATATTTATATGCATATTTTCGTGCTCTTAATATGATATATGATTCTACCTATGGTAAATAAATAATAATTAATTCGTAGTTATAAGAAAGCAGTATTTTCGTAAACAAACACTCGATACAAAAAAGTTTCCTTTCCCTATCCCCTACCTTTAATAAAGTTCTTTCAGAATATTTTTGTGACCGTGCGCAATGCGGTCGGTAGAATCAGTGTTTGCTGCGTTAAATCACATTTAATATCGATTTAGATCATAATAACTTTCATTAAATCTAATTATAACAATCAGACGCGAAATTAGGGTTAGTGTGTTAGCCGATTATCAGTTAACAGAACGGACGCGTTAGTATATTACTATCTTTTTTCTTTTTTTTTTTTTTTTTTTTGTTAAACCTTCGTTTTCGGTAGCAGTGTCGCAGGTCTCCCAAGAGGATAATGTCTTTTCTGGAACTCAAGAATGTAAGTATCGTCGTACATTGTATTTTAATTTATTTATCGAACTGAAATCTTAAAATTTTGTTCTTGAAATACACAATAAAAATTTTCGACATCGTTCAGAAATCGATAGAGTCTCAATTTCTAAGTCATTACTATGTTAATGTTCCACTTTTCATATAGTAATTAAACTTTATTAGAATGTCAATTCATGTTATTATTAAAATTTCAAGCTTGAATAGAGTTTTATTTTTCATTGTTTTAAGTTTTCTAACAATCGCAAGTACGTTTTCTAGAATAGGTTATAATATTTAATATGTTTTGTTACAGGTTTTTCATAACTTCCATTTTTTTCTTCTTCTTTGGGAAGGATGTAGCGGTGTTTCAAATTTGAGTATGTAAGAATTTTCACACTTTGTATTTTATTAACTTTGTTCCTTGTATTTCCCTGTAGTTATTAATAATTAAAAACTAAAATCTGGTTTTCAATTTTTATATTAGAATTTTAATATCAATTTTCATTAGAGTTTATTATAATTTTAATTTCTTTCGCTATTAAAGTTTTTAGTCCTCATAGAGTTTCATATTTTATTGTGTTAAATTTTTTGATCAACCATCACATTTCTCAAAACATATTATAATGATTCATACTTTGTTAAAGGTATGTCACTTCTTCCCCTTCTTCCTGTTCTCTGCAAAGGACTTAGTGGTGTTTCAAAAGCTAAATATGTAAGTAATTATGTATTTTTTATTTTATTTAAGTTGAATCCTTATATTTCATTTAATAATTAAAATAAATAATAATTAGATAATTTAAAAAATTGCGAGTAAATTAAAATATTCCATGCTTTGTTACAGTTTTCTTCCATCGAATCGACTATTCGAATTTGATGACGACTTGATGACGAACCCTTTGGATCAGAACAATATCGAGGACAAAATTCTTTAGATGTAATCGTGAGTCGCATGCGTTTTTGTTCCTCCGGTGAATCAATCATGACGAAGGATGAAAGGTCCGAATCGACACGGGTGATTGGTTGTATACGTAGAATTTTTGACGAGCATAGTGACTGCGGGTATTTATTATACCTGTGAGTAGTAACATTTTTGTTTATATTTTATTTATTAGTTTAGGATAGGTTTTCTTGCACATCGCGTTTTTAAATGTTGATGATAATATATATAAGTATATATATATATATAAATATGATGTTTACATATTACAATATGAAGTATTTTATATAAGTAATATAATGTTGATAATAATATAATTATATATTGTATTATTAGATATAACTAGTATATATATGCATGTGATTGAAAATTACACAATATATTAATTATAATTATTTATAAAATCAAATTATATTCAATATTACTATATGTTTATAAAGACCAAGTATCCATGTTAGCATATATATGAGTATTGAAATAAACGACGAAATGACTTCGTTTAAGTACTTTGTAGTGAAGAAGTCTGACACCCTCAGACTTTGTTAATATGGAAATTCAATTCTGATTACGATAGTATGGAGTAGTTTTATTGTTTGAGTATACACAGTATACTTAATAGCATAATTTCAGTAAAATTCGGGATATGGAATATGAAAGTATATGTGAAAGTCTAACATTGTCTGTCCGTTATTATACACATTATCAAATTGCACATGCAAGAAAACACTTCGCGACATGCTGGTCTCAGAATCAAAACAAATTTTGAACTTTGTGTTTTCGAAGATGTGTTTTGATAATGATGTCGCCTGAGGATATTTCGAGTAACGGAGTTCATTTAGAGTCCATTGTTGTTCATTGATATAAATATTGCTTGTATTGAATCTTAGTTTATGTTTAATAGATGTGTATATTCTTCATTAATTATCTTTATTCAGTTTAATAGTTTAATTGTTCATTAAAATAATAAAGTAAAATAAAGTATAGAATTGTTAAAATTTGAAATAAAATTAGATTGCAAAATCAAAGAAGATTAGCCCGTTAGATACAAAATATAATAGATAGACTAATCATATTTTTAGCACAGGATTTTCAGGTTTAACCCCTTCCATGTTCATTGTCAGAATCTCACTCACGTGCCCAGGTGCTTCTTGGGTGGGAGGAAGGCAATGAGCATGATGAGTAGTCTATAAGTTCAACAATATTTCAGCGTCTGACGTTGTGTTAGCGTATCGTGCACGACGTATTTTCCACTATGTGTGTATTTGGTTAGGCTGTAGAATTGCGTCGCTTTTGCTATTTATTACAATCTTGATATAGTTATGGATTCGGAAATATAAATTCCATTACCACTGAAAATAACAGTCTTAATAAGTGGGGTTGATAAGTGTGTCGAAAATTGTGGATCATTGAAGCCGAAATAATGTTATAGGAACACTAAGTTTACACCGAGGATTAATATTAAAATAATAATATATTTACTTCATGTACGATTTCTCACATATTCACTGATACATACTTGCATGCGGCTCAGCACTTTCTTCTGTACCCGACTGTTAACCGATTGACTAGCTCACACTCATCTATTTTCGAGGTGCCGCGCACACACGCGTCCACACACTGATACTCACATACAAGTATCTCTACTACGCATTTAACACAGTCCAGCACAGAAGATTATATATATCTCAACAAAGTGGTTTATATACAGTAATATTACTAAGTTCAGTATTAAACTACAGTGATAATTACATTGATTAAAATACGACGATCTATTCTAGTCAAATTATTCCTTTACATGATATACATATACATGATTATATACAATTATGAGTATTTCATTACAATTGAAATTTAAATATATTTGGATAATTAAAGTTGAAATATACGGAATATTTCTACGCAATGGTCGTTAGCCACCGTCAGTGGATTTCAGGAAAATGGTACGTACTTTAGAGTGTGAAAATTTTATGTGAAACTCGGGTGTCGGAGGCGTTCTGGGACGTCTCTCTAGTGTAGGCCTTTGCGCCCGGATTATGTGTGAGAACCGTGGAGTGAATGTGTTGGTGTGCTTGTTTTGCCTTTTTTTAAATTTTAAATGTAGGTTTTCGGGTAGGATAAGTAGCATATTTTCTGGTATGAGTGTTAACTATAAGTAGGTAGGGTCGGGCAGGTTGGCACAGTATCTCGCCGGGTAAAGGCGTTTTCGCGTGTCCAACCTGTTTCAGGATATTTGATTTGAAAAATTGACGGTGAAGCAGGCATCACAAATGGAGCATACCATTTGTCTTGAGCTTTGTCTCTTGAGCTTGAGGTTTTTCGAATATCGCTGTCGTGGTAGCGAGTACGGAGTGGTTTCCGAACCAAATATTTATTGCTCGAGCACGCACATGCGAACGGACAGAGGTCGCTATGATCGTTGGTCGTCCATGTGCTCGGGGAATAGCATTCGCGATTTAACTTTTTATTTTACATTTTAAGTTAGTTTTTGGTTTGCGATTAGAAAGTCTCGAGCCTAGATTTAAGTTTCAGCGGGCATCGCGCTCGAAGAAAGAAGAGGCTATGAGCCGAAGAGGCCCGGCAAACTGCCATTCAAGAGGGCAACTACTAATGGTTCTCCATCCTTTGTATCATCCGGAGCATGGAAAGTCATTCTTGTTACTACTTTCTCACTATGCTCGCTTTAGAGTTCGTAGTTTCTTTTTCAGCCGACGCATATTGCTTCATCATAATACGGGGCAAATCGCTGTTTTCTATTAATGTTGCGAATAATTAATTACGGTTGGAATTAAAGCTGCAAGTTTCAAATTACGTGTTTTGAATTAGAGTTGCTAGTTACGAGTTCTTTCGCGTTATGAATTGCAGTTGCGAGTTACAAATCCTCTCGTTTATTGCATTGAAATACAATTGGATTTACTTTAGTGTTACGAACTCCCAGATAGAAAATTAGATTTTATACTTCAGTTAACCCTACAGTTTCGCGAAATAGTGTTTCGTTATTTTCCCATCACGAGTGTTCTTATTACATTAATAGCATTGTGTCAATTAATGATCGCGTTTAGAAGTAGTGTTGCGCTCAAGAAATGCCCTAAATTCTTCCACTAAAGTTGCGTTCCAGTGTACACCTTGATCATAGATGCGTATTGTACTGCCGTTGATGCCATTGTACTGGATCTCTTTGACATTAGTGTTGCTTATATTTAAACACGAATGAATAGATGAATATTTATTAATGTTGCGTAAATAATTCTAATTCATCAAACTATCATACTATTGTGCTTGCTTCCGTGTATTTCATTTTTTCTTTTTTTTTGATGATAAGATAGTGTTGCAAATATGACAAAACACACATCGCGATTTTCTTTGTGAATTCCTTATTTTATATTTGAATTTGGAAAATAAAATTAGTGTTGTGAAATACAAAGATATTTCACTCACGGTTTGTTATCCGGGTTTATGTCGAGTAAATAGCCTTTCTGGCAATGGGACTAATTTATTTTTTAGCTCCCTTAAACTACCAGAGCCTTTGTTATAGAAAATACTGCTAAATAACATATATATTTGCTATTATTAGTAGCGTGAAACAAATTAATTTATTACACGCATTCACATAGACTGGGGGGGGGGAGAGAACAAAGGAACATCTTACAGAACTATCGATTGAGTCTATCGATTGTGTTTAGAACAATCTTCTATTTACCGTTTTTGTAACTAGCGTATACCCATATAGAGAGTGAGCATGAACTCACGTTGTTATTTTCAACATCACATATATGTACATATATGTAATTTGAAAATTTTGTAGGGAATCCAAACATGTGAAATAAATAATCTAATTGACAACATTCTGCATAATATTAACTTATTTGGAATATAATAAAAAAAATTAATATTTTTAAAACTTTTTATATCTGTGATTGTTCATTACTTGAATTGATTCTTCTTTAATAGTTCTCTTGATATTATTATATACAATTTTTTTAGTATTCAAGTAATTTTATAAATGTTCGAATACGTTATGCATATATTAAAATTCATTTACGACATAGTTCATTTTCTATAAAATCTTAGTAGATGCACTTGGATTTATCATTTTATTGATAATAAAATTTATATTTTTATTTCTCATTAAGATTGTTGGTCCTTAAAAGAAAAGAAGTTATGCATATAACTTTAATCACATCCTTCATCTTGGTATTCGTATCAAATTTTCTATATTTGATATAAATTTAAATCCAAATTTGGGTTTAAAAATTCAAATTTAAAGTTCAAATATAAATTACTGTGAAGCTAAAATAATGCTTTGATAATTTGATTTCCTTTTTATATATATGTTTTGCTTTCACCGTTAAATTCTTTCCAGGTACAAATCTAGTAAATAAGTTTGTTGCAGGTTTCTTGCTTGAGCCTGAGCTCAGGCGGGGACTCTCTCCCGCGGGCAGGCGGCTTGTGACGTTCGGGGAGAAGCTAGACCAGAGGTGTGGAAGCGGTGGCGCTTCTACCTGGTCGCCGAAGACCAGGTCCGTGGCCACCAGGCCGTTAGATAGGTCCTGCCGCATTGGTAGGCTTGGAGGGACCGCAGAGGTTTTCCGCTGTCCTGTCGAATGACGCAGGTGCTCGCAGGACATGAAGTGTTCGAGAAATATCTGCAGAAGATCGGGAAAGAAGTGACGAACACCTGTCACCACTGCGGAGAGGGCGAGGAGACCGCCCAGCACACGTTGGAATTTTGTCCGGCGTGGAAGGCCCCACGTCGTATTCTACGACTAGCGATTGGCGAGAGATTTGACCCCTCGTCAGTTGTGAAAGCGATGCTGAGGGAGCAACAGGAGTTCCTCGCAGTCCGCTCATATTGTGAAGGCGTAATCCTCGTAAAGGAGCGAACAGAGCTGAAGAGGGTGAGAACATCCCACCCTTGCAGGGTTCCGCGCCGAAGGATGACCCTGCGCCGAACTAGGTGGTCATAGGGGCCGACACGCCGAGGAGGATTTGGATCTGCTCAGATTTGCACGACGGCCCAGGGCATAGCATTGAGAGGAGTGATCCTTCCCAATGCCCGAACTATCCAAGGAACGGCTCCGTCAGATGTGAGAAGAGTGCTACCGCAGTAATTCGAAAGAGCTGCCGGGGCATCCCTGTCGAGCTTCAGGCGGTACAGCCGTGGGGTTTTAATCGGTAAAATCCGACACTACCACGCCTATTCCCAGTAGAGCGGTGGAGGGGTGTCCATGAGGATTTTCCCACGTATAAAAGGAAAAAGATTTGTTGCTTGGGAAATACGAATTTAATATATTGAAGATTGAGTGAAAGACAATATCGAAAGACGAAAAGAGGTAAATCGTGCGAAATAAAGTATTTGAATCTCACCTGCTGGAATTATTTCTCTCATAGATCTTTTACTAAAGTTTGGAGAGTTTGAGTTTCGTTCGGACCACCGGATCGCCGGACCACCAGAAAAAGACACGTATCCCATATTATGTCCCACTCCTTCCCCTTTATCATATATAGAATGTTAGGTAGGTAGAGTCCACAAACAAATTGTTAGATTCTTAGATGGGTAGATTTCACAAAAAAAGTTTTAGATTTTTAGACAGGTAGGATCCATCAACAAACCTTTAGCTTGTGAGGCAGATAGAATAATAAATATTGAAATTTTTATCTGGGTAGTATTCTATAAATAAACATTTAGATGTCTGATGCTCAGAGTTTACAAAGATATTGTTCAAGTTGGTTGTAGGTAAAAGTCTATAAAAAGAAATCTTTAGACTTCTAATAGATAGAACCTGCACAGAAATCGTGTAATTTTTATGTAAGTAGGGACGACAAAAAATCTAAAGTTTTGATGAAACTAATTTCAATTTAAGTTTATTTCTGGCATCTCTACATGATCAATGGGAAGAAGATATTCTCTCATATATATAATATTCTCTCTCAATATATTCAAGATTAACGTATTCAGTTGTGGGAAATATAATTATTCCGTACTTAGACGCCATATTTTCTCTCCAATTTGATTTACTATATTGAGATATTTATGTACATAGGATCCATGAAAATGTTTTAATGTTTGAGAGATTGGTTAAATTAGATTTGTAGTCAGATAGGAAGGTGAAATTTAACTTTTACTGTTAAGTAAGGCATTTGTGAATTAATTTTATGAATGAGGTCTGCGGCTAGGTTGGTCATTCTCAAATTAAAACCCCAACTCAGAATTAGGTACATACTTAATAGAAAATCTAATAATGTTAGGAAGCACTGTGTCTCTGTATTCCCTGCGATCGTCCGTGCAGGCGGTATCCAGTAATGGGTGCTGTGACGGTGCAGGCTATAATCGGCGGTGATGCCAACCTGCTGGGACCGAGCCAAAGCGCTGGCAGCTCCGCCTCCTCGTGGCCCCCGCTAGTAACGGCGCAAGCGGTGATGCTCGCTCCGTGCGCCGGCTAAGTGAGCTGCTGCCCCCTAGAGGGTAGGTTCAACTTGTTCTGTGCTGAGCACTGGGCAGGGTTTTTCCAAGCCGCGCGCCGACCATCTTGCGCGCCGCTCCCTAGTGATTCGTTGGATGTGGCTACAGTCATGGATCTCTTGATTCGCGCCGGTATGAGTCTTTACTCCAGGTATGGCAAAGTCGGCTTCGTACGACTAGAACCAGAACATATGTGTCTCTGTATTTATGCGATAGATAGGTCGTTTTGAAATTAAAAATGGTAATAGAAGAGTAAAATTAGTGATAAAAATAGGAGAAAGAGTCAATTTTTAGTTTTAGATGGGTCTCCATTCGCAGCAACCTCCACGCAGTGAGACCCGGATAATCATATTAATATTTAATATACAATTTATAATTGCATCAATACGTAATTAGTAGCCATGATAAATTATGAATTGTATAGTAAATGATAATATGAGCTGCGATCGCGATTAGTTCTACATAATTATGTAGTCAAAATTTATTTATTATTACCTTTTAAAGGATAGTTAGTAATTGCCACCATTTACATTCCACATTCGTTGGTAAGTTAATTAACTCTCAATCTTTCCACTATTCTCAATTACCACGTGTCTAAGCGAATTCGTCTCACGAGTGCAGCGTTCATTCCATGGTTCGTTGCAAATTAAGCGAAAATACGATAAATCTAACGAGGTGTTTTAGCTAAGTTAACATTAATTCGATCAATCGAACCGGTGGAATTTCAGGACGGGATTAGGGTGATATAATAGGTCATTGAGGTCATCATAGGAGTTGTTTGGCGAACTCTTAAATAATTCTGCAAATTGGCGATATCCAGATAATATATCTTTAAATTTATAATTCTGAAAATGCAGTATATAGGTCATGGAATGATTACAATAAGGATGAAAATATACCTATTATCATTTTCACGTATTTGGATATTCATGTAAAGATATAGGAGGGATTCGGAAATACAAATAATTTACTTTATTCAGCATACAACAGTTATACATAGATCATATACTCTGAAGATCTCGTAAACCTACTCGCACGCACGCTTGTTGTCAACTGACTCTTTTAGATGCTTCTAAACGACTGCCAATCGTCTTTTGTCCTAACTAAGGCCTGGACGCCCTCTTACGCTTACACACACATTCACAAGTACAGTGTAAATATATCATCTTCCTAACATGCCTCTTTACATTTACACTGTACACTTTATCGTATTTACATGCTTTGTCGAATTACCTAACAGAAACTTTAACACTTATTGTTTTATTTACATTCCTCCCAGTTTACATTCATCCATGACCTAAACCTTTCGAATTTCTCTCTACACAGTGCCTTCGTAAAAATATAATTAAAGTGAAGTCAGTAGATGACTGTCTTTAATGGTAACACAGTTAAGCTGACTACGGGAAGATTAGATGAATTGTCATAGACCCATCTCGTACCATTAAGGGGGAAAGCTCGGTGTGGGTGTGCCTTTTTGAACTAAGAACGCGGATTCGTCGTTCACACTTTTCGGTAGAAAAGTGAGGGTAACGATCCGCGATGCCTATTGGTTAATAAATAAAACTATGAAGACAAAGTCTCCTGCAGATGTGGCTCGTGGGCATCATTCTTCATGGGAAAAATCCGCTATTTCGCTAGACACGCGCTTTGTCCATAATTGGTAAGAGCGTGCAAAAAACATAAGTACCATCCGTAAACCGAAATTACTTATATGAATAAAGATGAAGCTAACAAGATACGGTTTATGGTTTTTCTTTAGGTTAATTGCGGATCAGTGTAACAATGTGTAGGGCTTGGCGGCCAGACCGCGAGGGACCTCGCCCGGACCATCGCATTTGACGCAACACATGGCAAGCAGAACTCGATCCGTGACAATGTCATCGTAATCGCATTTCAATTCCTATTCTGCAGATAGTACTCAGATAGCATCGAATTTACCACATCGGTCATTTTTAAGCTCGCTTGAGCTTTACGATCTCTCGACGTCCTCGCATTCTCAATTATACTCTACGCTAATCCTCCCATATGTTTAACGAATCGGTGTTGTCGAATTAGAAAGTTCGTTGTTTAGCTGTGACTTTTTGACTTTTGTCTTCCTTCGTCCAGTTACGCCAAAAACTGACGAGGCGATGGAAAGCGTCCACATAGGGCGTGTAATTCAAAATACTGATGAGAGAAAATTTGTGTTTGTTTGTGCAGATGCTGATGCGCATGCGGTTAATATTTTCTGAGAGTATTCACGATGCAGTGGTTCGTTGATTGGGGTCAGATCTTGAGAACGAATGGCTTTATTAAGTAGTAAAGTTATGCTTCATAAATTTTTCAATTTGATCGAAATTTAAATTTTCAGCAATACATAATTCATTAGAGTTATTGCATTTTTATTAATATAGAAAGTTTTCAATTATTAACACTTACACGTTCTTACTAACACGTTGCTAATCTTGATTTATATCGTAATGTGTATTTTTACTTGGGTTACAATCCGTGTCTCTAGAATTTATAGAATAAGACAAACATTTGGACCACGAATTAAGGAATTATTTAGTGAATCAATTAACGAATCATAGATTTCTTTTCTGACAACATGCTTTAACAATGAAGGTAATTCAATAGATACATCCTCTGCATCATTATGAACTTCTTTCTAGTCACCGCAAGTGTGAATACGTGACTAAGCTACGAATTTGATGGCTCGAATGCGGATGTTTATGACAAATACGAACACAAATGCAGGTAAAAGAAGAATGTTAAAAGTAAATTATGTAACGTAAATAATAAATTATATTAGTAAATAATTGAATAAATAATAAAAGTTACAAAATTTCGAAGATACAATATATCCAGTTGTAAGCTTTACATCCACGTTATTCGTTCTCACGGTGCTAACCAAAGATCCTACTTCATCTAGTACAGTGTGACAAAATACTGAAACCTAAACGTACCTTAGAAAGTGATCGCAAAAGGTCTGTATATCAATACCTATCACAATTGTCAGAATCTTTGACGTCCGAGAACCAATCCTCTCATGGTAGATTTAGACAATTATGCCCTGCACTAAATATGTCGAGCGACATACAAAAAATTATTTTATATGGATTTGATGTATACTCATTTCGCTTTTGACAAGAACATAAAATACATAATCGCCCATGTATCGCAACAATTCTAAGCTTCGACAGTTTAATTATAACGTTATAATGTATAACCTTATTTTGTGTTACGTTATAATGTGTTACGTTATAATGTGTTACGTTATAATGAATTACGTTATATTATATTACGTTATATAGTGTAACGTTATATAACTTTTTAACGAGTTACGTTATATAGTATTACGTTATAACGTATTACGCTATGATGTATTACGATATATTGCACTGCGAAATATTATATTTCGTTATATAGTATGGCACAATATACTGCATTATAATGCGTTACGGTGTGTAGTATTACATTATATGACATAACTTTTTATTGTGATACGTTGTATTGTATAACATTTTGTCCTTTCTTCACTTAGTGTGCAGGTCGCGATACCATATTCGGTGTCGGATATAAAGGCGGCCATAGTGGGCATATCTAACGGTGACAGTGGGACGCAAGACGATCAGTTGTCAGTACGCAGTCAGCAGAGACAGTCGTTAGTGGCAGTAGCGAGTCAAGAGTATTGGAGACATCGCTACTCGAAAAAGAAAACAATCCGTTCAACAAAGATCCGTGTATTCAGATGGCTGCATCCACGTTCTACACCTGAATTATATTGTATTACCTTCTATGATGTTATTATATAAATTATTAAATCATATTATATTGCGTTGCATAGTATTAGGCTATAACGTTTAACGTTATATGATAGTACGTTATAACGTATATAGTTAGATAGTATGACGTTATAACATACAACGCTACATGGTATTACAGAATAACGTATAACGTTATGTAGTGTTACAGTATAACGTATATCGTCCAGTAGTTTTACAATGTAACGTATTACGTTGTATAGTATTACGGTATAACATATTACGGTTGCATAGGAAATGTTGTATTATTGCAATGTTGTATTACAGCAACTGTGAAGTATTACGCGCATCAGGTTGTCAACATATTCCCAATAGCAGCGGTGGTACGTTCAATTGAATATTTAATCATAAATATTGGTAACTGCATGTACACTGTATTTCACAGGGACCAGAGTTGACACAGCCTAATCCGACTGATGTGCGCCATATTGGGCAGCAAATGAGGAGCAGAATGTATTACGGTGTGCAGTAATACATTATAATAAATTACTATTTATTGTGATATGTAGTATTGTTTAACGTTATGACCTTCCATCATGTAGCAGCAAGATCGTGTAGACACCAAGCTCGTTGACGGATATGAAGTCGGGCCCAGTGGCCATATATACTATAAATTATACTGTAGCGTTATTATACTATACTATATATTATACTATATTATACTATAACGTTATATGTTATACAATAATACTACCTATTGTTAAAACTTATGTTGTAATACCACATAACGTTATATGTTACAACGAAATACTACATAACGTTATACGTTATTCTGTAATACTACATCACGTTATAAGTTATACTGTAATACTACATAACATTATACGTCATACTATAATACGTCATAACGTTATACCTTGTAACGTCATACCACATATCGTTTTACGTAATACCGTCATACTATATAACGTTATACATTATACTGTAACACCACAAAACATTATATCTATTAATGTAATTCTATATAACGTTATACGCTATGCTGTATTACTACATAACGTTATACGTTGTAACTTCATACCACATACCGTTATATAAACTAACGTAATACTATATAACGTTATACGTTATACTGTAATACTACATATCATTACACGTTATGCTGTAATACTACATATCGTTATACGTTATACTACATTACTAAATAACGTTTTACGTTGTAACGTCATACCACGTAACGTTATACGTATTAACGTAATTCTCTTATAACGTTATACGTATTAACGTAATACTGTATAACGTTATACATTATACTGTAATACCACATAACTTTATACTTTATACTATAATACTACATAACGTTATACTTTGTAACGTCATAACACACAACGTTATACGTTATAACGTAATACTACATAAAGTTATACATTATACTGTAATACTATATAACGTTATACGGCATACTATAATAATACATAACGTCATACTTTAAGCTGCAATACTACATAACTTTATACGTCATACTATAATGCTACGTAAGGTTATACGTTATTCTGTAAATCCATATATGGTTACACGCTGTATTGTAACAATACATAACGTTATACATTATGCTGTAATATTGCATAACGTTAGACGTTATGCTATAATACTACATAGCGTTATACTTTATGCTGTAATAATATATATCGTTATACGTTATACTATATTACAACATTACGTTATAAGTTATTCTGTAAATCTATATATCGTTATACGTTTTACTATAGTACTACATATCGTTATACGTTATGCTGTAATACTACAAATCGTTGTACGTTATTCTGTAAATCTATATACCGTTATACGTCATATTATAATACTGCATAACATCATAGGTTATACGTTGTATCGTCATACCACATAACGTTATACGTTGTAACGTAGTGATATAAAACGTTATAGGTTATAATATAATAATACATAACGTTATACATTATGCTGTAATACTACATAACGTTATACTTTGTAACGTCATATCTCATAACGTTATACGTAATAACATAATACTAGATAACGTTATACATTATACTGTAATGCTATATATCGTTATACGTCGTACTGTAATACTATATAACGTTATACGTTGTATCGTCATACTACATAACGTTATACGTTGTAACGTAATCCTATGTAACGTCATACGCTATAATATAATACTACATAACGTTATATGTAGTATTGGTAGTAGTAATATATTAGTTGTATATTGCTGTTTCTGGATTGGTTTGCCTGACTAGCACAGCCGTGTCGTCCACGCATGTCAATATTTTGCTGTCGGTAGCTGTTGGTATGTCGGCTGTGTCTGGTGTGTATAATATTGATCCTAAGACGCTTCCTTGCGGTACCCCCACCTTGATGTCTCTAACTTCAGAATATGAGTCCTTTATTTTCGCTACGAAGGTTCTGTTGCTTAGGTATGATTCGAGTAAGTGGTGGATTTGTTCTGGGAAATGTTTTTTGACTTTTTGTGAGAGGCTTTCATGGTTCACTTTGCCAAATGTGCTTTCTCGATGTGCATGAAGAGGACTGTACGGTATCGTTTCTTTTCTATCGCTAGTAAAATTTCGTTGACGAGCCTGTGCATTTGCTGTATCGTGGAGTATGTGTTTCTGAATCCAAATTGGTGATCTGGTAGTAGTTTTTCTTTCTCTATTGTTGATTTTAAGCGATCGTGTATTATAGTATTTGGAAGGAAGTAATATAAACACAGGAATTAATGATATTGGCCCGTAAGATGCAGTTTGGCGTGGGTCTTTGCCTGGCTTACGTAACATTACGATCTGTGCTAGCTTCCATAGATTAGGAAAATATTGTATTCTTAAAATTTCATTGAATATTATTGTCATTAATTGTACCGTTTTTAGGGGACGGTCTTTCAAGATTTTACCACGGATTAGATCGATTCCTGGTGCTTTATTGTTTTTTGTTTCCTCCAGTATGATCCTGATTCCTTGAGCTGTGTATTAGGTATGGCGCGGTGCTTGTCAGCTGAGCTACTATTGTTTTGCGCGTCTTTGTCTCATGGACATTTAATTTTACTGCTGTTAACAATTATTGTATGGAGTAATATATAACAGTATTATATGGAGTAAATGTATTACAAAGGTGGTTGGAGAATTCCGCAGCTTGTTCTAGTCTGCTTTTCTGATTGCTGGGATTAGTTTCGTTGGCTCGTTTATTTTGTTCGTGGGTTTGGGATTCTCGTGCGCAGAGAGTGCCTCTATGAATTTTGAGAATTCGTTATTATTATGATCTTTTATTTTACTTTTTAAGCTTTTTAAGCTTTACAAGCTTGTTCACGTGTTTTTTTGTATTCACGTGTCCTATGTTTTTGCCATTTTGTTTTCGCTTTCTTGTTTTCTCTGATTTTGCCAAGGATGTCTGTTGGAATTATTTTTGTTTGCCTGTTGTTTAGTTCATAATTAGTAGTTATCCATGCTGCTTCTGTATAATTTCTGTCAATATTGTTACTGCCTGTTCAATGTATTCGGGTGTTTTTATTGAAATATCTGGTGGTTTCATTGTGTTACGCCGCGAGGCCCAGTATAGATCGTATTCCAACCGTCACACGCGGCCCTCCAGCGTCGCCAGAAAGGTCCTCTTATCTGCCCGACGAAAAACATACAATGTCTCGACGAGCGCATATTTGTCACCAAGCTGCGAGTTCTGGAACCGTCGATTTCGGACCATTATTTTATTTTTACAAGGAAATCGGCATACGTGATCATCGGAGCGATCGGTGGCGTGATCCTAGCGTAGTGGGGGTTGTCTTCCAGAAAGACAAAGAATCGGTTTAAGGGTTTCAGTCCTTTTTGAAAACTCACATGGCATACATCGGGAGCTCTAACGAACGAAGTCTAACCCGTTCGAGAAATATAAAACGTCGAGTCAAATTTCTGTAACACGTTAACGGCATTCGTCGCCAAATAATTTGTGACATTTATGTTATTATACGATTTATTTGTTGAATATATACGATGCATTAACCTGTGAACACAGTGTTAAATTCATTAAACCACCCCTGTTATCCCAACCGAAACATGGGGAACGATTACTTCGCGGCGTCGATTAGCCGAATCGTAGCGATAATTCTCGCTGACGCGTTTTCACCGCGATCGCGTCTCTCCGCGAACACGTATATAATACACGTATATAATATGTCGTAACATATTGCAAAGCGATTCTAAATTAGTATGATCTGGAGTATAATTGGAGCTAAACTCAAGACTGGGTGCTATGTGTAATTTATTTGCGTTTAGTCCTTTGATAACTGCAAAATCTTGCAAGTCAGGAGTTTTTCTTAGATCTTTCGGGCAGTATCTTGGTCTTTCTGTGGATAATATGTTGAGATTATTAGTTCTAACATATTTTCCTAGTATTCTAGCTCGAGGTGTGTTAATTCTTGAGTCCCATAGCGTGTGCTTTGCATTAAAAACTCCTGCTGCGATGTATTTGTCACTTAAGAATTGAAAATACTCTTCCCACCTTTGTAATGTCATTCTATGTCGCGGTGATGCATATACTACTGACATCTGCAAGTAGTTGCTTTTAGTTTGTATTAGATGGTATAATATGGTATTTTCATGTAGCTTTTTGAAGTGAATGGTGTTTCTGAAACAAGTAATATGTCAATATTTTTCTATACAGAAATGTTTTAGTTTCGAGGGTCCGTTGTTGTAGACTTCCATTTTGTAGCCTGCTATTTTCAACGTGTTCATTTCTATTTTTTACTTAACGTGTTTGTAAGTAGTAGCATGACTAATTTATTGTGTTTGTTGTCTGAGAACTGAGTATTTCCTCGCTTGTCATTTTTGTTAGTATTTCAGTGTTTCTGATGGATTGCTCGAGCAATTCCTAGTTCCTTGATTTCTGTAACGTCGCTATTGTTGTTATTTCGGTCGTTTAAGGGTGGCGTTTGGTTAGTTACTTGTGCATAATTTCAGCTACCAACGGTGTTGATATTTCTATGGTTAGTGTTTGATACGTATTGAACATTTGGTTCTGATTCTGTAATTTCCTGTTGTGAGTGAGAGTTGCTATATGTTCCGCTTCGAAGCAGTGGAAAAAGTTTACGTTGTTTTCTGACTTCGTAGTCTTAATAGCTACCTGCATGGTTTCCATTACAGTTATTTTACTTCATCTATTTTCCCTATGTACAGGCGGTTTCTTGCCAAGTGGTTTTCTGCACATTTGATACACGCCGGGATTCGGTTGCAATTATTTGTGCGTCCGTATCGTTGACTCCGTATGCATTACGGTATGTCCTTTTTAGAATGTGGTGGTTCAATTGTTCCTATTGTGTTTAAGATTTTTTTAATATCGAAGATTTCTTTGTTATTGATTTTGGGTTCGATTTCTATTAGGAACAGTAGCAATGGTTGTTTTGTATCGTATCTGGTTATATTATTAATTGTTCTTACTTGGTGTCCGATTTTTGCTACTTCCTCGCATGTATATTTTGTTTTTGTTTTTGTGGTTGGTCTACTTTTTCCCTCCTTTCTGGTTTCAGCTGGTGCGATACCCAGCGTTCTTCTCTCTTAATGTTTGCGTCACATCTCTAAAGATTTTTGAAATATTTGTTTGTGCTTTTATTTGTTCTAATTTTAATTGCTTTATATCGAAGTTTTCGTTTCCGGCAGTGTTGCTTAATATTTCAATAAGAGAATTTATTATTTGCGCAAATATGTAGATCGGTGGTGGTTTAACGATATCAGTTGTGACTTTTCTTTTGGTTCCGTATCTATCTCTTCTATCAGTGAACTGAATGAATTTCGGATGTCTTGTAACCACTGTTGCTTTTCTGTATCTGGAATTTCCATAGCACGTATGTCTGGTATGATTTTACGCATTTTGTGAGCTATTGCTACCTTCCAATTTTCATCTTGATAGGATAGCGTATTATTATAGCTGTTCTCTTCTTGCTTTTGCAATGTTACTATTTCTCTTATAGTTGATCTTTAATGTTCACCGTTAAATGCTTGTTTTTGGCTTAGCACATTTGTAGCTTTATTTATGTAGTATATTTCACATTTGTTATTTCGATTGGCGCCATGTGTTGTTGCGTTTCGCAGCTTTTACCATTTGGCAGTGTTCGTTGACATTTTCACCACCTACATTCATTACTTGTCGCACTACATCAAGTTCAATCATTCCCTTATTATACTCAATGACACTCATTTTGGTTTCAAAGAACAATTGAATCGATTATTGTCCGGTTCAGTCCGCAGCAGTCTGCTGCTTCTGTTTTTGAAGCAGTTTTGAAGAAAGGATATAAATGTCTCTCTCGTCTATCTTTCCATTTCAACGCCAGTATTCCATAGATTCCATCAGATTCTCATTCTGTATTCATCCTTTTTTAATTTTACTTGACAGGAACATTTTGCCATGCTATTCCTCTTGAACAGTTTTGGTGAAGCCTTACCAACTGTCTAAACATAAATGTAATACTGACTGTGGTAGCTCTCTGACAACACTTTGAGATGCACTGTCACTGGAATTTATGTTATCACTACGAGTATATATTTTAAAGTCATAGCAATAACCTGATTTCGACTAACATAATTTATAAAATTTTATGCCGAATCTTGTTTCTTTTAATGGATTAAACTGTTTGTAGGACAAGCGTCCGTTATTGTCCGGAATTTTGAGTTCCCATTCCCAGCTTTAGGAAATTCCGAATTGCATGTCCTCCCCGAGTTGTAAACCTAACGACTCCAATAATCAATTGTTGAGCGATTATAACCGAGATATTATCAAGTTATTACCTATTCTATTTGTTAAACGAACGTCTTTGTACGAACGTCTATCGACGGTATCAGACTCATTCGCCACATACTGCATGTCCAAATGCGGCCAAGAAAAAAGTGTTTATCGCATGTAGCCCGAAGAACGTACAAGGTTCCAAAGTACACGTGTTTGTTTATGTTTGGTTGTGATTCTACGTGTCACGCCTCTAACACAACGTTGCAGATTAAAGGGTTGATAGGGGTTGAAATAACATTGTAAGTAAACCCCGTTATGGACGACCAAAAAATTGACTATATAGGAAGAAAAGCCAATTACACGGAAAATGATAATTGGTCCTTTCGTTTCTGGATCGCAATTAGTATGAATAGTACGTACACAGTTCGATGAAAAAGTACATTCAGAATTGTGTCGACGACTGTTACGAAACAATAATTTACATGCACCAGTTGCGAGAAGAAAATCATTCATTCAGAAATTATTATTTTATTGTTATTATTAGAGTATTCTTTTCTAATGAGAATAAATATATTTTTGATAACGATGGACGTAAAAGAGTTTGGCAAGGACAAAATACAGAATTTGAAATAATAAATTTACAGCCAACTATTAAACATAAAGGTAGATCTGTGATAGTATAGAGATGTATGGCAGATAATTATGCGAGAAACCTCATGTTCATCGATAGGATCTTAGATAAAATGGAATATTTAAAAGTTTTGCAAAATAATTTGAAAGACAGTGTAGCATAATCAAATCTAGCAAGTTTTGATTTTGTTGAAGTAATTAAATACAGTTCAGTAAAATAAAGAAAAGGGGGGGGAGAATATGAATGTTGTTTGGAAAGTCTAGAAACAAAGAGCTACCGAGAAGATTTTTCTCTTGTAAATTTCAGCTGGAGTAATTACACACCAAAGTGAATCTCATTTGATAATGTGCTTTGTTGCAAATATAACAACATCCTCACCTTCAATTCATACACTATATTTATACCTGTACTTATACTTAGAGCGTCAACGATGTTTCGATTCATCAGAGTTAAAAATAAACAAATTCCAGACAAAATCATTATCGTTTAGAGTTTAAAATGATGATGGAACAGGGAATAATACGACCATCGAAAAGTTCATGGGCATCGTGTCGTACCGTCTTTGGTGCGGAGGCCTACGACTTTGCGGCAATTACCGTGCGTTCAACCCCCGCACCATAGTCGTGTCACAGATCAAACTAAGTATGCGATAAGTTATGATTCCAAACGCCTCATCACGTATCATCGTCCGGGTAGCATTCGGTCACTCTAGCCGTTCTTACAAATGTATGATAAGTACGACCAAAGGCCTTCTCCCACTCCAACGAATAAAGAATATAAATACTCCCTTCAAAATCATTCAAGACAGTCCGAATAAATCCGTACTAGCCTGAATATTAAAAAGTCTATCTTCGCGAACCGCAAATGCTATTTTATTGTATAAATTGAGTGAAAATAAAGAACTCGATCTCCTGTTCGGAAATCGACAAGTTTTTCTTTATTTTAGTCAATTGTTGAATTTTTTACGCCACAACCGCACATCGAAGACTGCGCAACATTTACACTTGTCCATGTTTACCATCAAATTCCGATCGCGCTAGAAGTTTACAAGAACAAAAGAATATATTGACAATAACAACACCTTTATGACTTTTCAAAGCGATCAATACGATGTTCGGGCTTCGAAAGACGACAAGCAACGACGCGAACATTATTCAACCGCCTAAACGACCACGGGGTCGTGACAAACCCCGTGAAATGCGACTTCGGCACGCACGAAATTACATTTCTCGGATACACGGTAAACGCCGGTTATTTTCAAATTTTGTCCATGTTTCCTTAACACCTATCCTATACGTTTTACACAAATTTAAGACTAGGTTTGCACCGGAAAATCGAAATATTTTAAATAATCGACAAGGGAACTCGAACCTGATGTTTTCATAGAGAAATTGGACGAAATGTTGACGGATGAGGTTGTAAATAATATTGACGTAGCCGACAGGGCGGAAAGAATACTGAGGTGCGTAGAAAGCACGCGCAAGGAAAAATTGAAAAAAAGCAAGTAGCACGGTGAAGAATAAATGCAGAAAATATTGGTGAAACAACGGAATTAACGAGCTAAGGGAAAACGTGATCAAAAATAGGAGAAAGGTGACGAGAGCGAAGAGAAAAGCGAATATAACAATAGATGTTCTAATAAAGGAATCCGAGGAAACGAGGAGGAACTTGAAATACGAAATTGCCAAGGGCAAAAAGAGAGCGTGGGTGAAATTTTGTGAGGTCCTAGAGGGAGATCCCTGGGGAAAGCCATATCG
This sequence comes from Bombus dahlbomii, assembly GCA_037178635.1. NCBI lineage: Eukaryota > Metazoa > Arthropoda > Insecta > Hymenoptera > Apidae > Bombus > Bombus dahlbomii. The sequence continues at coordinate 12,321,197 of CM074107.1, read as the reverse complement.
TATGGTTAAAACAAGATGCAGGAATAAATATTCGCCAAATGACATGTTTAGTAAGGTAAGGATAATCATAAATGTGCTATTTATAACAAGACGCGGACCACTACTGCAGGATATTGTAGTAAGGGAAATGACCGATAATGAGGAATACGATTTAATAATAGAGAAGGACAATGTGAAAGAAATCGCAGAGAAAATTAACTCTAAGAAGATGATAGGGATTGACAGAGTAATATCATTAAGTTAATTGTAGGTCATAAGAGCGACATAATAACGGAAATGATAAATGGTATCACCGAAATAGAACAAACTTCAAAGAAATGGTAACTAATCAAATTGATTTTACTACTAAAGCCGGGTATAGATCTGAAATTACTCAATACATATAAACCCATCAGCATACTACCAGCATTAAGAAAAGTATGAGAAAAATGCCTAAAACTGCTGATGGAGAGATGCGTGAATATGGATCCGTTCCATAGAAAGCAATATGGTTTTCGGTGGGAACGCAATGCCGCGAATGCAACAACTCCAGTTAAGAATAGTGCTGACAATTATAAGAAGAGAGGGCGGATTTACGTGCTGGTAACGCTCGATATAACGTACGTTTTCAATATTCTCCGTTGGGAGCATAAAGAAAGAAATAATAAGAAAATCGTTATCAGCCTTCCCCCGGTAAGCGGCTCTGCCTGGGTTGACATCTTTTCCGCAAGGAATTGAAGACACCCAGAAGCCTCGGTGGAGTGCCGTACGAACCAGATGATGAATATGAAACCATAAAAAACCAAGAATAATAATAAAAATAAAACAAAAACAAAAAAAAAATGAAATGGAAAAGGAGGAGGAAGTCGCGAGAGGAAGCGGCGAAGCGCAGTTGGTCCATTGAAACGGTCACCGGAAATACGAGGAACGAGGACTCTGCCAAGAAGGGGTTCTACCGCTTCCCACGAAAACGGAGAGCCAACTTATCGAAGAATCGTCGGAGGACGGCGGATATTCCGAGATCCCCCCCGGCACTAGTCGACAAGATGAAGATATCAACTATGGATTATTTGGTGAACTTTTTAGGGGCACATACGTGAAGATGCTGAGGGAAGCGGCGAGGTCCACAACCACAGGTGTAAAAGAGTTTGCGAGAAGGATTGGCCCTGGCCCTGGCGCCTCCGCGATGAAGGAAGGACGCACGGCGGCGTTGGGAGCGGAGAACGAGACGCTACGAAAGGAGATGGCCAGACTGACCTCGCCTTCCACGGCGGAGAAGTGTTGCGAGTCGAGCGCAAGTTGTAGGAGCCCGATAGCGGATGGGCAGCATTCGTGGAGTACTTGGATGGGGTTGACAACTGCGTCAGGCGGCACCTTCCCCACCAGGTGCTCGTCCTGGGAAGTTTCAACGTCCACTCCACAGAATGGGGAAACCCCAGGACCTAAGCGCGACCGCACGCTGTCAGATTGGACCGCGGGTCTCGGACTATACCACGAGGCGTATCGTGAGGTGTGGCGGTCGCTGCAGAGGCAAATCAAGATCGCAAAAGCGCGGACCTGGTCAGATCTGTAGTCGTGTATAAGCTCTGCTCGTAAGGTCACCAGGCAACGGCGGAAATGGAATCAATACTGCTGCTAGAGGTCATTGGAACGCTTTCCCTCCTACAGAATGCATCATCTCTTGATGAATTAAGTGAGGAATCGATTAGTGAATGCCTGTGTAATCTGAGAAATGAAATAGAGAAAACTTCCGAAGTCCCTCGTCCCACACGAGGAATGAAGAATAAGTTAAAGAGTGTGTGGGATGAGTTTAGAGGCAAATAATAACAGCTGTTATACCCATAATCTTGTCGTAAAACATAATCTACTCCTCGATCAAGATTGCTACAAGCTGTCAAGACATATCAACTGAAGCTCATAATAATCCTGTGGCGATACGTGAGTCATAGGACGAAGCGAAGCGAAAGCGACTCACGTTGTTTTGCGCCTCGGATTCAGGATTTCGCCTTGACATACAAAATTAGCGGCTGATTATCTTCAGGCAGAAACAATGTCGTCGCTGAGGGCAATCGTCGTTCCAAGTCAAATCTTTCATCATCTTTCAACTGCTCGGTGTAAATAAGCGGACACGATCGCGAGTTATCTATTGCGAGCGATTACCGAGACGTGCGAGTATCTACGAGTTATTATCGAGTTTTCCGCGACTGATTTATTCCATTTTGTTACATACTTTGTACGAACGTCTATCGACGCTATCAGTTATTTAATTAATTTATTCGAAATACATTTCGACGGTTGAAACGGCAATCGCTTTTGTCATTTCATTGTTCCAAACATCTATACATCATCCGTTACAATCCTAAGGAACTGTCATAACGTTTCTTGAGGTTATTGCTCATTGCGATAAAACACGGGAAAAACGGATGTAACCGTTGGTGGACGGTAACATTCAACAGGAAAAATAAAGCATATAAAATTTGGAAAACAATAATCATGAGCAGGCAAGACAGAGAAAAAGAGGGCAAGAGTAATATAAGATGCATATGAATAGAAGAAAATGTTAGAAATTCACAATCACTCTTATAGTGAGCAACTTAGCGTGGAACAAATGATGGCGACGATTACGGAAAAGATTGAATCTGGCAATGAATAGGGATAACCCTGAAATAATGCTGTATAGTGATGTCAGAGCTGTCCCATGGCCTAATAAAAGGAGGAGAGACTTTTAGTGGATATGATGCGGGCTACTGGGTATGCGTAATTGCATGTTCCCCTCCTCGTGCGCAAGAAAATGGTTATGGCTGATGAATAGGTATTGTTAGTGCAGGTTGTACTAAATGCATTAGGTCTGTTTATTAAAAATGGAATTTTGTAGGAAGATGTCGATGTCTTTTGCCTTGAATGCTGAATTGGAAGACCTATTCATTATTATCTAATACCTGTACAGCCCATGCTCACACAGGCATCGTTTGTTCAGTTTATATGCGTGTAGTAATCTATGAGTATACTTATTTCCGTTAACTGGTGCATGTAAACCCATGTTTCTTGGCGTGTGTGTGTAAATTCCTTAACTGTTTAAATGTTACAAAACATTTTTCAACACGACTGGCGCTTTCCGGATATCTTGTATCGTACAAAGTTGCAGATGTACACGCGCTTTTTTCATATTTATCAAATAACCAAAAGTTATTTCGAGCTTCTCATTATTTGAAAACATTTTTCGAGAACAGTTGTTACCAACTTGAATATAATATGTGTGCTTATAAATACAATGTTTGTCTGTATTTTAAATTTCAGGTGAGCGTGTTTGTATAGAATTGCGCTCTGTCTAGATATCTCGAGGAAATTAGTCGGCAAGCAAGCAACAATTTTAGCAGTATGAAAGATGTATTTATTTATGATTACTTGGAACCGGGAACGTTGTGGTTATTCAGAGACTTACAAGAAATATCAATGTCGAACCGATGTCAAAGTTTACGATAATCCCCTGCATTTACTGGACATTCATAAATTCAAGATCATGTCACGGTCATTGCGATGAGTTCGCCTTGTCATCAGTTACAAGACTATAAAGTGAAAAATACATAATATTATTTTTAAAAAAATCAAGGCGACCTTCATTTTTATCGAAGGAAGTATTTTTTGGTAGCAAATTCTACGTTAGAATTTGTTGTCGGCTTAACACTGAATAACTTTGAATTAAAATATTTTTCTGTCAGATTATGTGAGTGTTGCAAATATATGGTGGACATTTTTTACAATAAGGTTTATCCAAAAAGAATACTGCACACTGGCACCGAAGTACCATTTCGGTCTTTATTGTTTGTTACTATTTTAAATAGCATCTGCAGTGACAGTCCTGTCTGAGCAACCGAGCTAAACAAACTGAGAAACTGCGCGTCAGTGAAACTGCGACAAGCAGTTAATTTAGGTGAACAAAACGACAACGAACGCTGCCAAATGGTTAAAGCTACAAATTTGGTTGAACCAAAAACAATCATTTGACAAAGAGTGGAAAGGTTCAGCTATAAAAGAGATGAAAACATTGCAAGAGCAAGAAGAGAACAGGTATAATAACGAACGATCCTATCAAGATGAGAACTGGAAGGTAATAACAGCTCACAAAAAGCGTAAAATCATACCAGACACAAGCGCTACGAAGCTTTCAGATGCAGAAAAAGAACAATGATTACAAGACATCCCACTCGAAATTCTTTCAGCTCACAGATGTAATATGTAGTTACGGATCCGAAAGAAGAAGTAACAATCGATATCGCTAAATCACCACCGTTCTAACATTCGTAGCCAAATAATAGATCCCCTTATAGAACTATTAAAGAAAACTGACGGAAAAAGACTTCAGTATAAATCGATTAGAATTGGAACAAGTAAAAGTACAGACAAATACTTCAGAAATCCTTAGAAAGCTGACGCAAACATTAAGAGAGTGTAGCGGTACATGAGTCGTCGGACGATTCGAATCGGGAGCGACTCGTATTGCTGTAGCTTAGAGTGTCAACGCACATTTTAATTTGCTAGGTTCAAGAGTAAACGAATTCCGGACAAAAATATTATCGCCGTTATGAGTAATCGGCAACGGAAATCGCATTTAAACTTTTTGAAAGTCTATCGATCGATAGCGGATCAGTCTTTATAGCAAGCGTTGTTACAACCAGTATAACGAATCAGTGTAGCGAGTCATAGGATTGTAGCATTGAGCGAGCGACGATTACCGATCTCTTTACTTATAGTAATATTGTAACAATACATTTCTTTAATAAACTAACACGTTTAATACCATCTCTGGAGAAAAACGCTGAGTAACTTAGTAATTTACTAACTATATAGCATAGTAGCATACTAACTTCAGTAATATTCATTTAATCGCGTTTAACCACCTAAATTCGCTTGAAAACTATTTGTTGTATAAAAGAATATTTCGAACATCATTTGATATCGATTTGGCATCGAGCGTAATAACCACTTTTTTAATATTTCTTGTCTTTATCGAGATATGAAAGTTGCTCTGAGCTTTTCTATCATAAGTAATGTAATATTTGGCCTTGAAATTTCAAAACGTATCGAATACCAAGTAAAAGACTACTAAAGTATATGAGGTCACAAACTAACAATTTCCCAGGTATTCTTTAATTTATTTTCAATTTAAATAATGCTTAAAACGCTGTCCATTACATTCGATGCAAGTACGCAAACGATTAATGAGAGCGAGTGACGCATGCTCAAGCGTTTCCGGAGTTACATCTTTGTATGTTCCAAAATTCGATCCATAGTGTCTTCAGGTGTCGGCTGGCTCCTGATAAACTTCGTTTTTTAAATATCCAAAGAAAGTAGTCGAGCGGCGCCAGATTCGGAGACCGAACCATCGATTAGGGAAAGATCGCCGCAACGCTCGATGTGTACTTGTCATGCGTAATATACAGGAAAACCGCCTTGTTGATACCACGTTGTCAGTGTTTGTAGTCATAAATCTGTTTGTAACGATGATAGTTTTTGGGATATGAGAATGGAATATTTGTGTCCAGTCAATGATCCCTCGATAAAATAAGATCCAATTATTAAGATATAAGATTTGACGAAGCCGATGTGGATTCTCTTGTCATCGTATATAATTATAATGCATATTTTTTATAATGGCTTGACCAAAATTAACGAATATGGCCTCATCGGTAGACAAGATATTTTGTAGAAATGTATCATTTGTATTTGTTTTATTTAAAAGCCTCTCACAAACTTTCATACGGTTTTGAAACTTTGTCCCTTGCAATTCTTCGTGCAATTGTATACGATCAGAAAAAGATTTTTGTGAAAGAGAATTCTTACAACACTTGTTTGGCTAATTCTTATAGTTTGAAGTATTTTTGCCGTGTATTAATATGATGATCCCGATTAACAGCGACAAGTATAATATTAATTTTATCTTCAGTTATTGCAATGTGCGAACGTTTATGCTTTGAATGGAAATTGCCAGTTTCTTCTAGTACTTTACAAAGCTTCTGAAACATACGGCGTGATGGTAGATGTTTGCCACGATATTTTTCCACATATAAGTGTTTTGTTAAAACAAACTTGTTTTCCTTGTATGCATCATAAACGAGAATCGTATCCAACATTTCAATATTAATAAATTTCATTGCATCGTTGCACCCCTCCTCTTCTACCTCTTCTACCGATAACGTACTACTACGGAACTCATTTAAGCATCAATATCGTCTGGCTGGAGAGGCCAGATATATTTACAAACGCATGAACACGTTCACGCCGGCGTGTATCACTAGTGGATAGTGACGTTCCAGTCTCCCAGCGGCTCACGGTTGAATGTTCCATCAGACAGCGTTGTATATGCATTTTCTTCCAATTTTTCGAAGCATTTCAAACAGAGTGCTGGCTGACCGTCACAACAATTGCAATACGTCGTTACTCTTTGATCTTTTTTCGTGATATGATCTCTACTCTTTTTATATATATATACAAGCATTTATAATATTCCTCGCATCTTTTTCTTGACTTTTTTCCAGACCCATCATACAAATCACGAATATGTGAATCTTTTTTTTGAAGTTATTTGCTTTTCAATAGCCATTTCTTCAATATTATGATTATTGGTCAAAAGTTGATCAATAGTTTATTTTCTGAGTTGTATAATGTTAATATGTTTCTCATCCCATCTTTAATGTATATACCACGCATTTGTATAATTAAGTGTATAATAATTTTTCTGTACCATTCGACGATTTTCCATAAACAACTATAGTACGATGTCATTTGATCGGATAAATCAACATTCTTTTTTGCATTATTATACAAAAACTACAATCGGGCTTTACCTTGTCACTTTTTCCTTCAATAATCGTACACACGTGATTCTTGAAAGCAGTTAACATACAAACTGGTCTTTTACCAGTCACTTTCGAAAATTTTAATCCGCTACGATTTTCTAAACTCATGCTGTCAGCTCGTTGTTATTTTCCGTATGGCGGTAGAAATTTTTTATTTATTTTTGCGGTACCACAAATAAATGAATTTTTCTCGAAAGTTCTTCAGCCAAGGGGAAAGTCGTATAATAGCTATCTATAAATATCATGCGGCCCTCAAATAATAATCGACGAGAGACACAAAGTAGCGCCGGCGTAAACCTGTGTATTTAGCAGGTACGTAAGTAAGAATATCTCGGTAATTGTTAGCTTTTACCCCATACACGTAGTAGCTTTTTACTTGGCATTTAATATCCTTTCAAATTACAAATGTCGTACTCTTCTTCTCTGTATTAAACAACTTTTGCTCGAAACGTTGTTTTATACTGTGAAAAAATTTGATCTCTTGCTTTACGATTTAAGTTGGAACAGCGCATGCCGTAACCAAAGGTAGGTCGGTCAGACGTCGAGCCATTTCATGATCTGGCTGAGTGTTGGAAGTCGTGCAAATCGCACCGTTCTTTTAATGTTTATATTATTTAAAAGTGAATAATAAATCATTAATTACAATTTTTATTACAATTTCTAAATAAACACATATTTTTAATTATTAATATCTTGATCAAATTTAAAAATATTTAATAATTTTCAAAAAATATTTAATAATTTTCAATCGTGTGGTATATTTAGAAGCATACGGATACATGTAATGCTACTTTACATATTTTGCACTCGCACGTTGTTTCGCTACGTTTTTCATGTTTATGCAAACTTTGCAGACTCTTGGTGGCTTTGATTTCGATATTGTTCGGTCTATATGCTAGGAAAATTGACTCTAATGCTTTGCCTGCAGTTTCTTAGGTAAATCTCCGTTCGATAATCGTCCTCTCCGTTTATACTCTGGTAACGGTATACTTTTTATGTAATGACTCGACTATTTCAATCCTATATTCAGTGTAAGTCTGTTTTTTGTTAGTTTGTTGTTTATTTTGTTGAATAAAATGTACCGTTCGCGAAGAGACGCGGTCGAGGTAGAGTTTTAATTCGCGCCAACGAGAGTTTTAATTCTCGCTACGATACGACGATCGACGCCACTAATCACTAGATCCCCTATTTCGGTTGCAACAATAAGGCTGATTGATATGATTATAACACTGAAATAACAGGTTAATTATACAGTTTATTCCAACAACTTTGATCATTTAAATATTTACGCGTGATGCGTGTAGGCGTGTTCTCAGCGAAGTGTTGATATCAAGTTAAGACGTTGAGTGATCAATACAACGAAAAATCAGTGAATGTCGGTGGTGGTACTGTTGCAAAGGGAAACTAGCGATGAATGTGTTTAAAGCACGGAAAAAAGCCCGGGGCAAGGATGAGCGTTGGCCGCCCACATCATAAATCGTATATGGGAAAAACACGCTTTCCTGTGTTTTCCCGGAATAAACAATAATCTTAAGCAATGCTTCAACTTATAAGATACTTGTATGGTGGTAAGAAATGCTAAAATCTATAATAGGTTTTTAAGATTATCGAGGAACCGTAATAAGGGTGTTTAGTTATCTGGTGGCCACCTTACCCGAGGGATAGAGTTTATGGTTTATATAGAGTCCCGGGACGTAACAATATCAAAGAGCTAAATGAAAACCAGTTTGTCTATTTTATTCCTTTAGTGAGGTCAGTATACTCAGTGGATGTTTTCTCTTTAGTCCTCTTTTTATGAGGGTTTTGCTCTTTTCAGCAGCAAGCTGGTTCAGATGTGTTGCCATTCTTCCCTTGTATTATTTTGCGTATCTTTTGATTTCTTCTATGACCGCCGGTATTTCTAGGTCCTCGTTTCTGACATATCACGGGGCTGATACCATGGGGCTATGTTCCATGCTCAGTTTAGAGTTTCGATTGCTTAGCCTAGTTACCCGGTACATCTGTCTTCTTTTTATCCGTATTCTGTCTGTAATTGATTTGGTATGTTACTTTAGTTATGCGTCTAACTGGAGCCCCAGGTACTTAACTTGCGTTGTTTGTGTTATGCGTGTGCCAGTCAATTGAATATTTGGCGGTTTCCGTTCTCCTAGTGTAAAAATAAAATGGTTTATCTTGTAACGATTATTCTATTTTTGTGATGAGTTCTTGTAGTAAATACTATAATGCTACATAACGTTATACATTACGCTGTAATGATATATATCGTTATACGTTATGCTGTAAGAACATACATCGTTATACGTCATACTATAATACTAGAATACCATCATACGTTATGCTGTAATACTACATAACGTCATACATTGTACTGTAATACTATATAACGTTATACGTCATATTATAATACTACATAACGTAATAAGTTATGCTGCAATACTACATAACGCTATACGTTGTGATGTAATACTATATAATGATATACGTTATACTATAATACTACACAACGATATATGTCATACTATAGTAACACATAACGTTATACGTTGTAACGTAATAACACACAACGTTATACGCAATAGTATAATACTATAAAATGTTATACATTATTCTGTAATATTATATAACATTATACGTCATACTATAATAGTATATAATGTTATATCCTGTATCATCATACCTCATAACGTCATACATTGTAACGTAAAACGATATAACGTTATGCGTTATAACGTGATACTATGAAACATTATACGCCATAACGCAGCAGTATATAACGTTATACGATATAACGTAATACTATATAACGTTATACGATATAACGCAGCAACACATAACGTTCTACGGAGTATCCTAGTACAATACAACGTTATACGTTATAACGTAATTCTAGAAAACGATATACCACATAAATTACTACTATATAAAGTTATAAGCTATAACGTAATGCAATATAACGCTACATGTCATAACGTAATACCATATATCGCTATACGTTATAGGGTAATGCTATATTACGTTAAACGTTATAACGTAATACTATATAACGTTATACGATATAACGTCAACTATATATCGTTATACGTTATAAAATAATACTAGATAACGTTATACGCAATAACGTATTACTATATAACGGTCTACGTTATAACGCAATACAATATATCGTTATACGTTATAACATAATACTATATAACGGTATACGTTATAACGAAATGCCATATAACGTTTTACGTTTTCTATATCGCTCTATGACGATATACGACATAACGAAATACTATATAACGTTAAACTATATAACGTAATACTATATAACGTCATACTATATGTCGTTAAACGTTACAACGTAATACTTTATTACGTTATACGATATAACGTCATACTAGATAACGTTATACGCTATAACGTAATACTAGATAACGTTATACGCTATAACGTAATACTATATAACGATATACGGTATAACGTCATACTAGATATCGTTATACGCTATAACTTAATACTAGATAACGTTATACGCTATAACGAAATACAATATGTCGGTGTACGTTATAATGTAATACTATATAACGTTATACCTTATAACGTAATACTATATAACGTTACACGTTATAACGTAATAATTTTTAACGTTATACATTATGAAATAACACTATAGAACGTTAAACGTTATAACGTAATACTATGTAACGTTATACGATATAACGTCAACTATATAACGTTATACGTTATATCGTAATAGTTTATAACGTTATACGATATAACGTCATACCGGATATCGTCATACGCTATAACTTAATACTATACAACGTTATACGTTATAACGTAATGCTATATAACGCTATACGTTATAACGTAATACTTTTTAACGTTATACGTTATAACGTAATACTATATAACGTTATGCAGTATAACGTAATACTAGATAACGCTATACGATATAAAGTCATACTATATATCGTTCTACGCTATAACTTAATACTATACAACGTTATACGTTATAACGTAATACTATATAACGGTAAACGATATAACGTAATACTATATATTGTTATACGTTAGAACGTAATACTTTATTACGCTATACGATATAACACCATACTAGATATCGTTATACGCTATAACATAATACTAGATAACGTTATACGCTATAATGCAATACAATATATCGTTATACGTTATAACATAATACTTTTTAACGTCATACGTTATGAAATAACACTATAAATAGTTAAACGTCACAACATAATGCTATATATCGTTATACGATACACCGTAATACTGCATAACGTTAAGCGATATAACGTAATACTATATAACGTTAAACGATATAACGCAATACTATACAACGTTATACGATATAACGTAATACTATATAACGGTTAAACGATATAACGCAATACTATTTAACGTTATACGATATAACGTCATACTAGATACCGTCATACGCTATAACCTAATACTATAGAACGTTAAACGCTATAACGTAATACTATATAACGTTATACGTTATGACGTAATACTTTATAACGTTATAAGTTATAACGTAAAAATATATGTAGCGTTATATGTTATTTAATAATCCTATATAAGTATATACGTTAAAACGTAATACTACATATCGTTATACGCTATAACGTAATACTATATAACGTTAAATGATATAACGTAATACTATATAACGTTAAACGATATAACGTAATACTAGATAACGCTATACGTTATAACGTCATACTATATATCGTTCTACGCTATAACTTAATACTATACAACGTTATACGTTATAACGTAATACTATATAACGGTAAACGATATAACGTAATACTATATATCGTTATACGTTAGAACGTAATACTTTATTACGCTATACGATATAACACCATACTAGATATCGTTATACGCTATAACTTAATACTATATAACGTTATACGATATAACGTCATACTAGATATCGTTAGACGCTAAAACTTAATACTAGATAACGTTATACGCTATAACGTAATACTAGAAAACGTCATAGGCTGTAACGTAATACTATATGACGTTCTACGTTATAACGCAATACAATATATCGTTATACGTTATAACATTATACTATATAACGCTATGCGTTATAGGGTAATTCTGTATTACGTTAAACGATATAACGTAATACTAAATAACGTTAAACGATATAACGAAATACTATATAACGTTATACGTTATAACGTAATCATTTTTAACGTTATACGTTACAAAATAATGCTATATAACTATATACGTTAAAACGTAATACTATATAACGTTATACGATATAACGTCATACTATATAACCTTATACGTTAGAACGTAGTACTATATAACTTTCCACGTTATTACGAAATGCAATATATCGTTAAACGTCATAACGTAATACCATATAACGTTATACGTTATAACGTAATAATATACAACGTTATACGTTACAAAATAATGCTATATAACTATATACGTTAAAACGTAATACTACATAACGTTATACGTTATAACGAAATAATTTTTAACGCTATACGTTATGAAATAACACTATAAAAAGTTAAACGATATAACGTAATACTATATAACGTGAAACGATATAACGTAATACTATACAACGTTAAACGAAATAACGTAATACTATATAACGTTATACGATATAACGTCATACTAGATTACGTTATACGCTATAACATAATACTAGATAACGTAATACGCTATAACGCAATACTATGTAACGTTATACGTTATAACGTAATAGTATATAACGTTAAACGTTATAACGTAATGACATATGAAGTTTTGCGTTTTCTGTATGGCTCTATAACGTTATATGTTATAACGAAATAATTTTTAACGCTATACGTTATGAAATAACACTATAAAAAGTTAAACGATATAGCGTAATACAATATAACGGTAAACGATATAACGTTATACTAGATAAAGTAATACTATATACCGTTATACGTTATAACGTAATACTGTATAACGTTATACGATATAACGTCATACTATATGTCGTTATACGTTATAACGTAACACTGTATTACGTTATAAGGTATAACGCTATAATATATAGCGTTATCTGTTATAAAATAAGGCTAAAGAACTATATAAGTTTAAACGTAATACTATATATCGTTATAAGTTATAACACAATAAAATCAATCGCTATACGTTATAACGTAATACTATATAACGTGATACGATATAACGTCATACTAGATATCGTTATACGCTATAAATTAATACTAGATATCGTTATACGTTATAACATTATACTATATAACGGTATACGTTGTAGCGTAATACTATATAACGCTATATGTTATAGGGTAATGATATATTACGTTACACGATATAACGTAATACTATATAACGTTAAACGAAATAACGCAATACTATATAACGTTATACGATATAACGACATACTAGACACCGTTATACGCTATAACTTAATACTATATGACAGTATACGTTATAACGTATTACTATATAAATTTATACGCTAGAACGTAACACTATATAACGTTATGCGATATAACGTCATACTATATATCGTTATACGTTATAACGTAATAATTTTTAACGTTATGCGTTATGAAATAACACTACAAAAAGTTAAACGTTATAACGTAATACTATATATCGTTATACGTTTCAACGTAATACTACATAACGTTAAACGATATAACGCAATACTATATAACGGTAAACGATATAACGTCATACTATATATCGTTATACGTTAGAACGTAATACTTTATTTCGCTATACGATATAACGCCATACTAGATATCGTTATACGCTATAACTTAATACTATTTGACAGTATACGTTATAACGTATTACTATATAAATTTATACGCTAGAACATAACACTATATAACGTTATGCGATATAACGTCATACTATATATCGTTATACGATATAACGTAATACCATATAACGTTATACGATATAACGTAATACTAGATAACGTTATACGCTATAACGTAATACAACATAACGTTATACGATAAAACGTCAACTATATTACGTTATACGTTATAGTGCAATACAATATATCGTTACACGTTATAACATAATACTATATAACGGTATACGATATATCGTAATAGTATATATTGTTAAACGTTATAACTTAATGCCATATACGCTTTGCGTTTTCTATATCGCTCTATAACGTTATACGATATAACGAAATACTATAAAACGTTAAAAGATATATCGTAATACTATATAATGTGAAACGCTATAACGTAATACTATATAACGTTAAACGACATAACGTAATACTGTATAACGTTAAACGATATAACGTAATATTATATAACGCTATACGATATATCGTCATACTAGATATCGTTATACGCTATAACTAATTACCATACAACGTTATACGTTATAGCGTAATACTATATAACGGTAAACGATATAACGTCATACTATATAACGTTAAACGATATAACGTAATACTATATAACGTTAAACGATATAACGTAATACTATATAACGTAATACTATATAACATTATACGTTATAACGTAACAGTATATAACGTTAAACGTTATAATGTAATGCCATATGAAGTTTTACGTTTTCTATATCGCTCTATAACGTTTTACGATATAACGTCATACTAGATATCGTTATACGATATAACGTCATACTAGATATCGTTATACGCTATAACTTAATACTTGATAACGTTATACGCTATAACGTAATACTATGTAACGTTATACGTTATAACGTAATAGTATATAACGTTAAACGTTATAACGTAATGCCATATGACGTTTCACGTTTTCTATATCGCTCTATAACTTTATACGATATAACGAAATACTATATAACGTTAAACGATATAACGTAATACTATATATCGTTATACGTTAGAACGTAACACTTAATTACGCTATACGATATAACGCCATACTTGATATCGTTATACGCCATAACTTAATACTATATGACGGTATACGTTATAACGTAATAATATATAACGTTATACGTTATGAAATAACACTATGAATAGTTAAACGATATAACGTAATACTATATATCGTTATACGTTAAAACGTAATACTACATAACGTTAAACGATATAACGCAATTCTATATAACGTAATACTATATAACGTTATACGTTATAACGTAATAATTTTTAACGTTATACGTTATGAAATAACACTATAAAAAGTTAAACGATATAACGTAATACTATATAACGTTAAACGAAATAACGTAATGCCATATGAAGTTTTACGTTTTCTATATCGCTCTATAACGTTATACGATATAACGAAATACTATATAACGTTGAACGATATAACGTAATGCTATATAACGTTAAACAATATAACGTAATAATATATAACGTTATACGCCATAACGTAATACTATGTAACGTTATACGTTATAACGTAATAGTATTTAACGTCAAACGTTATAACGTAATGCCATATGAAGTTTTACGTTTTCTATATCGCTCTATAACGTTATACGATATACCGAAATACTATATAACGTTAAACGATATAACGCAATACTATATAACGTTGAACGATATAACGTAATGCTATATAACGTTAAACGATATAACGTAATAATATAAAACGTTATACGTTAAAAAATAATGCTATATAACTATATACGATAAAACGTAATACTATATATCCCTATACGTTATAGCGTAATGCTATATTACGTTAAACGTTATAACGTTATACTATATAACGTTATACGATAAAACGTCATACTATATGTCGTTATACGTTATAACGTAATACTGTATTACGTTATACGATATAACGTAATACTATATAACGTTAAACGATATAACATCATAATATATATCGTTATACGTGAGAACGCAACACTTTATTACGCTACACGATATAACGCCATACTAGATATCGTTATACGCTATAACTTAATACTATATGCCGGTATACGTTATAACGTAATAATATATAACGTTAGACGTTATGAAATAACACTACAAAAAGTTAAACGATATAACGTAATACTATATAACGTTAAACGATATAACGTAATACTATATAACGTTAAACGATATAACGTCATACTATATATCGTTATACGTTAGAACGCAACACTTTATTACGCTACACGATATAACGCCATACTAGATATAGTTATACGCTATAACTTAATACTATATGCCGGTATACGTTATAACGTAATACTATATAACATTAAACGATATAACGTAATACTATATACCGCTATACGTTATAACGTCATACTAGATATCGTTATACGCTATAACTTAATACTATACAACGTTATACGTTATAACGTAATAATATATAACGTTATACGTTATGAAATAACACTATAAAAAGCTAAACGATAAAACGTAATACTATATAACGTTAAACGATATAACGCAATACTATATAACGTAATACTATCTAACGTTAAACGATATAACGTAATACTAGATAACGTTTTACGCTATAACGTAATACTAGATAACGATATACGCTATAACGTAATACTACATAACGTTATACGATATAACGTCATACTAGATATCGTTATACGCTATAACTTAATACTATATGACGGTATACGTTATAACGTCATACTATATAGCCTTATATGTTAGAACGTAGTACTATATAACTTTCCACGTTATTACGAAATGCAATATATCGTTAAACGTCATAACGTAATACCATATAACGTTATACGTTATAACGTAATAATATACAACGTTATACGTTACAAAATAATGCTATATAACTATATACGTTAAAACGTAATACTACATAACGTTATACGTTATAACGAAATAATTTATAACGCTATACGTTATGAAATAACACTATAAAAAGTTAAACGATATAACGTAATACTATATAACGTTAAACGATATAACGTAATACTATACAACGTTAAACGAAATAACGTAATACTATATAACGTTATACGATATAACGTCATACTAGATTACGTTATACGCTATAACTTAATACTAGATAACGTAATACGCTATAACGCAATACTATGTAACGTTATACGTTATAACGTAATAGTATATAACGTTAAACGTTATAACGTAATGACATATGAAGTTTTGCGTTTTCTGTATGGCTCTATAACGTTATACGTTATAACGAAATAATTTTTAACGCTATACGTTATGAAATAACACTATAAAAAGTTAAACGATATAGCGTAATACAATATAACGTTAAACGATATAACGTAATACTATACAACGTTAAACGAAATAACGTAATAATATTTAACGGTAAACGATATAACGTTATACTACATAAAATAATACTATATAACGTTATACGTTATAACGTAATACTGTATAACGTTATACGATATAACGTCATACTATATGTCGTTATACGTTATAACGTAACACTGTATTACGTTATAAGGTATAACGCTATAATATATAGCGTTATCTGTTATAAAATAAGGCTAAAGAACTATATAAGTTTAAACGTAATACTATATATCGTTATAAGTTATAACACAATAAAATCAATCGCTATACGTTATAACGTAATACTATATAACGTGATACGATATAACGTCATACTAGATATCGTTATACGCTATAAATTAATACTAGATATCGTTATACGTTATAACATTATACTATATAACGGTATACGTTATAGCGTAATTCTATATAACGCTATATGTTATAGGGTAATGATATATTACGTTACACGATATAACGTAATACTATATAACGTTAAACGAAATAACGCAATACTATATAACGTTATACGATATAACGACATACTAGATACCGTTATACGCTATAACTTAATACTAGATAACGTTATACGTTATAACGTATTACTATATAAATTTATACGCTAGAACGTAACACTATATAACGTTATGCGATATAACGTCATACTATATATCGTTATACGTGATAACGTAATAATTTTCAACGTTATGCGTTATGAAATGACACTACAAAAAGTTAAACGTTATAACGTAATACTATATATCGTTATACGTTTCAACGTAATACTACATAACGTTAAACGATATAACGTAATACTATATAACGGTAAACGATATAACGTCATACTATATATCGTTATACGTTAGAACGTAATACTTTATTTCGCTATACGATATAACGCCATACTAGATATCGTTATACGCTATAACTTAATACTATTTGACAGTATACGTTATAACGTATTACTATATAAATTTATACGCTAGAACGTAACACTATATAACGTTATGCGATATAACGTCATACTATATATCGTTATACGTTATAACGTAATAATTTTTAACGTTATACGTTATGAAATAACACTATAAAAAGTTAAACGATATAACGTAATACTATATAACGTTAAACGGTATAACGTAATACTAGATAACGTTATACGATATAACGTAATACCAGATAACGTTATACGCTATAACGTAATACTATGTAACGTTATACGTTATAACGTAATAGTATAGGACGTTAAACGTTATAATGTAATGCCATATGAAGTTTTACGTTTTCTATATCGCTCTATAACGTTATACGATATAACGAAATACTATATAACGTTAAACGGTATAACGTAATACTATATAACATAATACTATATAACGTTATACGTTATAACGTATTAATTTTTAACGTTATACGTTATTAAATAACACTATAAAAAGTTAAACGATATAACGTAATACCATATAACGTTATACGATATATCGTAATACTAGATAACGTTATACGCTATAACGTAATACAACATAACGTTATACGATAAAACGTCAACTATATTACGTTATACGTTATAGCGCAATACAATATATCGTTACACGTTATAACATAATACTATATAACGGTATACGTTATATCGTAATAGTATATATTGTTAAACGTTATAACTTAATGACATATACGCTTTGCGTTTTCTATATCGCTCTATAACGTTATACGATATAACGAAATACTATAAAACGTTAAAAGATATATCGTAATACTATATAATGTGAAACGATATAACGTAAGACTATATAACGTTAAACGACATAACGTAATACTATATAACGTTAAACGATATAACGTAATATTATATAACGCTATACGATATATCGTCATACTAGATATCGTTATACGCTATAACTAAATACTATACAACGTTATACGTTATAGCGTAATACTATATAACGGTAAACGATATAACGTCATACTATATAACGTTAAACGATATAACGTAATACTATATAACGTTAAACGATATAACGTAATACTATATAACGTAATACTATATAACATTATACGTTATAACGTAATAGTATATAACGTTAAACGTTATAATGTAATGCCGTATGAAGTTTTACGTTTTCTATATCGCTCTATAACGTTTTACGATATAACGTCATACTAGATATCGTTATACGATATAACGTCATACTAGATATCGTTATACGCTATAACTTAATACTTGATAACGTTATACGCTATAACGTAATACTATGTAACGTTATGCGTTATAATGTAATAGTATATAACGTTAAACGTTATAACGTAATGCAATATGACGTTTCACGTTTTCTATATCGCTCTATAACTTTATACGATATAACGAAATACTATATAACGTTAAACGATATAACGTAATACTATATATCGTTATACGTTAGAACGTAACACTTAATTACGCTATACGATATAACGCCATACTTGATATCGTTATACGCCATAACTTAATACTATATGACGGTATACGTTATAACGTAATAATATATAACGTTATACGTTATGACATAACACTATGAATAGTTAAACGATATAACGTAATACTATATTTCGTTATACGTTAAAACGTAATACTACATAACGTTAAACGATATAACGTAATTCTATATAACGTAATACTATATAACGTTATACGTTAGAACGTAATAATTTTTAACGTTATACGTTATGAAATAACACTATAAAAAGTTAAACGATATAACGTAATACTATATAACGTTAAACGATATAACGTAATACTATATAACGTTACACGATATAACGTAATTCTATATAACGTAATACTATATAACGTTATACGTTATAACGTAATAATTTTTAACGTTATACGTTATTAAATAACACTATAAAAAGTTAAACGTTATAACGTAACACTATATATCGTTATACGTTTTAACGTAATAATTTTTAACGTTATACGTTATGAAATAACACTATAAAAAGTTAAACGATATTACGTAATACTACATAACGTTAAACGATATAACGTAATACTAGATAACGTTATACGATATAACGTAATACAATATTACGTTGTACGTTATAACATAATACTATATAACGGTATACGTTATATCGTAATAGTATATATTGTTAAACGTTATAACTTAATGCCATATGACGTTTTGCGTTTTCAATATCGCTCTATAACGTTATACGATATAACGAAATAATATAAAACGTTAAAAGATATATCGTAAAACTATATAACGTGAAACGATATAACGTAATACTATATAACGTTAAACGATATAACGTAATACTATATAACGTTAAACGATATAACGTAATATTATATAAAGCTATACGATATATCGTCATACTAGATATCGTTATACGCTATAACTTAATACTATATGACGGTATACGTTCTAACGTATTAATATATAGCTTTATACGCTATAACGTAATACTATATATCGTTATACGTTATAACGTAATACTATATAACATAATACTATATACCGTTATACGTTATAACGTATTAATTTTTAACGTTATACGTTATCAAATAACACTATAAAGATTTAATCGATATAACGTAATACTATATAACGTTATACGATATAACGTAATACTAGATAACGTTATACGCTATAACGTAATACAACATAACGTTATACGATAAAACGTCAACTATATTACGTTATACGTTATAGCGCAATACAATATATCGTTACACGTTATAACATAATGCTATATAACGTTATACGTTATAACGTAATAATTTCTAACGTTATACGTTATTCAATAACACTATAAGAAGTTAAACGTTATATCGTCATACTAGATATCGTTATACGCTATAACTTAATACTATACAACGTTATACGTTATAACGTAAAACTATATAACGGTAAACGATATGACGTCATACTATATATCGTTATACTTTAGAACGTAATACCTTATTACGCTATGCCATATAACGCCATAATAGCTATCGTTATACGCTATAACTTACTACTATATGACGGTATACGTTATAACGTATTAGTATATAGCTTTATACGCTATAACGTAATACTATATATCGTTATACGTTTATAACGTAATAATTTTTAACGTTATACGTTATGAAATAACACTATAAAAAGGTAATTGTTATAACGTAATACTATATATCGTTATACGTTAGAACGTAATACTATATAACGTTATACGTTTATAACGTAATAATCTTTAACGTTATACGTTATGAAATAACATTATAAAAAGTTAAACGATATAACGTAATACTATATAACGGTAAACGATATAACGTAATACTAGATAGCGTTAGACGATATAACGTAATACCAGATGACGTTATACGCTATAACGTAATACTACATAACGTTAAACGATATAACGTAATACTATATAACGGTAAACGATATAACGTAATACTAGATAACGTTATACGATATAACGTAATACTAGATAACATTATACGATATAACGTAATACTATATTACGTTGTACGTTATAACATAATACTATATAACGGTATACGTTATATCGTAATAGTATATATTGTTAAACGTTATAACTTAATGCCATATGACGTTTTGCGTTTTCTATATCGCTCTATAACTTTATACGATATAACGAAATACTATATAACGTTAAACGATATAACGTAATACTATATATCGTTATACGTTAGAACGTAACACTTAATTACGCTATACGATATAACGCCATACTTGATATCGTTATACGCCATAACTTAATACTATATGACGGTATATGTTCTAACGTATTAATATATAGCTTTATACGCTATAACGTAATACTATATATCGTTATACGTTATAACGTAATACTATATAACATAATACTATATAACGTTATACGTTATAACGTATTAATTTTTAACGTTATACGTTATCAAATAACACTATAAAGATTTAATCGATATAACGTAATACTATATAACGTTATACGATATAACGTAATACTAGATAACGTTATACGCTATAACGTAATACAACATAACGTTATACGATAAAACGTCAACTATATTACGTTATACGTTATAGCGCAATACAATATATCGTTACACGTTATAACATAATGCTATATAACGTTATACGTTATAACGTAATAATTTCTAACGTTATACGTTATTCAATAACACTATAAGAAGTTAAACGTTATATCGTCATACTAGATATCGTTATACGCTATAACTTAATACTATACAACGTTATTCGTTATAACGTAAAACTATATAACGGTAAACGATATGACGTCATACTATATATCGTTATACTTTAGAACGTAATACCTTATTACGCTATGCCATATAACGCCGTAATAGCTATCGTTATACGCTATAACTTACTACTATATGACGGTATACGTTATAACGTATTAGTATATAGCTTTATACGCTATAACGTAATACTATATATCGTTATGCGTTATAATGTAATAGTATATAACGTTAAACGTTATAACGTAATGCAATATGACGTTTCACGTTTTCTATATCGCTCTATAACTTTATACGATATAACGAAATACTATATAACGTTAAACGATATAACGTAATACTATATATCGTTATACGTTAGAACGTAACACTTAATTACGCTATACGATATAACGCCATACTTGATATCGTTATACGCCATAACTTAATACTATATGACGGTATACGTTATAACGTAATAATATATAACGTTATACGTTATGACATAACACTATGAATAGTTAAACGATATAACGTAATACTATATATCGTTATACGTTAAAACGTAATACTACATAACGTTAAACGATATAACGTAATTCTATATAACGTAATACTATATAACGTTATACGTTAGAACGTAATAATTTTTAACGTTATACGTTATGAAATAACACTATAAAAAGTTAAACGATATAACGTAATACTATATAACGTTAAACGATATAACGTAATACTATATAACGTTACACGATATAACGTAAATCTATATAACGTAATACTATATAACGTTATACGTTATAACGTAATAATTTTTAACGTTATACGTTATTAAATAACACTATAAAAAGTTAAACGTTATAACGTAATACTATATATCGTTATACGTTACAACGTAATACTACATAATGTTAAACGATATAACGTTATACTATATAACGGTAACCGATATAACGTCATACTATATATCGTTATACGTTAGAAGGTAATACTTTATTTCGCTATACGATATAACGCCATACTAGATATCGTTATACGCTATAACATAATACTATATGACGGTATACGTTATAACGTATTAATATATAGCTTCATACGCTATAACGTAATACTATATATCGTTATACGTTATAAAGTAATACTATATAACATAACACTATATATCGTTATACGTTTTAACGTAATAATTTTTAACGTTATACGTTATGAAATAACACTATAAAAAGTTAAACGATATTACGTAATACTACATAACGTTAAACGATATAACGTAATACTAGATAACGTTATACGATATAACGTAATACAATATTACGTTGTACGTTATAACATAATACTATATAACGGTATACGTTATATCGTAATAGTATATATTGTTAAACGTTATAACTTAATGCCATATGACGTTTTGCGTTTTCAATATCGCTCTATAACGTTATACGATATAACGAAATAATATAAAACGTTAAAAGATATATCGTAAAACTATATAACGTGAAACGATATAACGTAATACTATATAACGTTAAACGATATAACGTAATACTATATAACGTTAAACGATATAACGTAATATTATATAAAGCTATACGATATATCGTCATACTAGATATCGTTATACGCTATAACTTAATACTATATGACGGTATACGTTCTAACGTATTAATATATAGCTTTATACGCTATAACGTAATACTATATATCGTTATACGTTATAACGTAATACTATATAACATAATACTATATAACGTTATACGTTATAACGTATTAATTTTTAACGTTATACGTTATCAAATAACACTATAAAGATTTAATCGATATAACGTAATACTATATAACGTTATACGATATAACGTAATACTAGATAACGTTATACGCTATAACGTAATACAACATAACGTTATACGATAAAACGTCAACTATATTACGTTATACGTTATAGCGCAATACAATATATCGTTACACGTTATAACATAATGCTATATAACGTTATACGTTATAACGTAATAATTTCTAACGTTATACGTTATTCAATAACACTATAAGAAGTTAAACGTTATATCGTCATACTAGATATCGTTATACGCTATAACTTAATACTATACAACGTTATTCGTTATAACGTAAAACTATATAACGGTAAACGATATGACGTCATACTATATATCGTTATACTTTAGAACGTAATACCTTATTACGCTATGCCATATAACGCCGTAATAGCTATCGTTATACGCTATAACTTACTACTATATGACGGTATACGTTATAACGTATTAGTATATAGCTTTATACGCTATAACGTAATACTATATATCGTTATGCGTTATAATGTAATAGTATATAACGTTAAACGTTATAACGTAATGCAATATGACATTTCACGTTTTCTATATCGCTCTATAACTTTATACGATATAACGAAATACTATATAACGTTAAACGATATAACGTAATACTATATATCCTTATACGTTAGAACGTAACACTTAATTACGCTATACGATATAACGCCATACTTGATATCGTTATACGCCATAACTTAATACTATATGACGGTATACGTTATAACGTAATAATATATAACGTTATACGTTATGACATAACACTATGAATAGTTAAACGATATAACGTAATACTATATATCGTTATACGTTAAAACGTAATACTACATAACGTTAAACGATATAACGTAATTCTATATAACGTAATACTATATAACGTTATACGTTAGAACGTAATAATTTTTAACGTTATACGTTATGAAATAACACTATAAAAAGTTAAACGATATAACGTAATACTATATAACGTTAAACGATATAACGTAATACTATATAACGTTACACGATATAACGTAATTCTATATAACGTAATACTATATAACGTTATACGTTATAACGTAATAATTTTTAACGTTATACGTTATTAAATAACACTATAAAAAGTTAAACGTTATAACGTAATACTATATATCGTTATACGTTACAACGTAATACTACATAACGTTAAACGATATAACGTTATACTATATAACGGTAACCGATATAACGTCATACTATATATCGTTATACGTTAGAAGGTAATACTTTATTTCGCTATACGATATAACGCCATACTAGATATCGTTATACGCTATAACATAATACTATATGACGGTATACGTTATAACGTATTAATATATAGCTTCATACGCTATAACGTAATACTATATATCGTTATACGTTATAAAGTAATACTATATAACATAACACTATATATCGTTATACGTTTTAACGTAATAATTTTTAACGTTATACGTTATGAAATAACACTATAAAAAGTTAAACGATATTACGTAATACTACATAACGTTAAACGATATAACGTAATACTAGATAACGTTATACGATATAACGTAATACAATATTACGTTGTACGTTATAACATAATACTATATAACGGTATACGTTATATCGTAATAGTATATATTGTTAAACGTTATAACTTAATGCCATATGACGTTTTGCGTTTTCAATATCGCTCTATAACGTTATACGATATAACGAAATAATATAAAACGTTAAAAGATATATCGTAAAACTATATAACGTGAAACGATATAACGTAATACTATATAACGTTAAACGATATAACGTAATACTATATAACGTTAAACGATATAACGTAATATTATATAAAGCTATACGATATATCGTCATACTAGATATCGTTATACGCTATAACTTAATACTATATGACGGTATACGTTCTAACGTATTAATATATAGCTTTATACGCTATAACGTAATACTATATATCGTTATACGTTATAACGTAATACTATATAACATAATACTATATAACGTTATACGTTATAACGTATTAATTTTTAACGTTATACGTTATCAAATAACACTATAAAGATTTAATCGATATAACGTAATACTATATAACGTTATACGATATAACGTAATACTAGATAACGTTATACGCTATAACGTAATACAACATAACGTTATACGATAAAACGTCAACTATATTACGTTATACGTTATAGCGCAATACAATATATCGTTACACGTTATAACATAATGCTATATAACGTTATACGTTATAACGTAATAATTTCTAACGTTATACGTTATTCAATAACACTATAAGAAGTTAAACGTTATATCGTCATACTAGATATCGTTATACGCTATAACTTAATACTATACAACGTTATTCGTTATAACGTAAAACTATATAACGGTAAACGATATGACGTCATACTATATATCGTTATACTTTAGAACGTAATACCTTATTACGCTATGCCATATAACGCCGTAATAGCTATCGTTATACGCTATAACTTACTACTATATGACGGTATACGTTATAACGTATTAGTATATAGCTTTATACGCTATAACGTAATACTATATATCGTTATGCGTTATAATGTAATAGTATATAACGTTAAACGTTATAACGTAATGCAATATGACGTTTCACGTTTTCTATATCGCTCTATAACTTTATACGATATAACGAAATACTATATAACGTTAAACGATATAACGTAATACTATATATCGTTATACGTTAGAACGTAACACTTAATTACGCTATACGATATAACGCCATACTTGATATCGTTATACGCCATAACTTAATACTATATGACGGTATACGTTATAACGTAATAATATATAACGTTATACGTTATGACATAACACTATGAATAGTTAAACGATATAACGTAATACTATATATCGTTATACGTTAAAACGTAATACTACATAACGTTAAACGATATAACGTAATTCTATATAACGTAATACTATATAACGTTATACGTTAGAACGTAATAATTTTTAACGTTATACGTTATGAAATAACACTTTAAAAAGTTAAACGATATAACGTAATACTATATAACGTTAAACGATATAACGTAATACTATATAACGTTACACGATATAACGTAATTCTATATAACGTAATACTATATAACGTTATACGTTATAACGTAATAATTTTTAACGTTATACGTTATTAAATAACACTATAAAAAGTTAAACGTTATAACGTAATACTATATATCGTTATACGTTACAACGTAATACTACATAACGTTAAACGATATAACGTTATACTATATAACGGTAACCGATATAACGTCATACTATATATCGTTATACGTTAGAAGGTAATACTTTATTTCGCTATACGATATAACGCCATACTAGATATCGTTATACGCTATAACATAATACTATATGACGGTATACGTTATAACGTATTAATATATAGCTTCATACGCTATAACGTAATACTATATATCGTTATACGTTATAAAGTAATACTATATAACATAACACTATATATCGTTATACGTTTCAACGTAATAATTTTTAACGTTATACGTTATGAAATAACACTATAAAAAGTTAAACGATATTACGTAATACTACATAACGTTAAACGATATAACGTAATACTAGATAACGTTATACGATATAACGTAATACAATATTACGTTGTACGTTATAACATAATACTATATAACGGTATACGTTATATCGTAATAGTATATATTGTTAAACGTTATAACTTAATGCCATATGACGTTTTGCGTTTTCAATATCGCTCTATAACGTTATACGATATAACGAAATAATATAAAACGTTAAAAGATATATCGTAAAACTATATAACGTGAAACGATATAACGTAATACTATATAACGTTAAACGATATAACGTAATACTATATAACGTTAAACGATATAACGTAATATTATATAAAGCTATACGATATATCGTCATACTAGATATCGTTATACGCTATAACTTAATACTATATGACGGTATACGTTCTAACGTATTAATATATAGCTTTATACGCTATAACGTAATACTATATATCGTTATACGTTATAACGTAATACTATATAACATAATACTATATAACGTTATACGTTATAACGTATTAATTTTTAACGTTATATGTTATCAAATAACACTATAAAGATTTAATCGATATAACGTAATACTATATAACGTTATACGATATAACGTAATACTAGATAACGTTATACGCTATAACGTAATACAACATAACGTTATACGATAAAACGTCAACTATATTACGTTATACGTTATAGCGCAATACAATATATCGTTACACGTTATAACATAATGCTATATAACGTTATACGTTATAACGTAATAATTTCTAACGTTATACGTTATTCAATAACACTATAAGAAGTTAAACGTTATATCGTCATACTAGATATCGTTATACGCTGTAACTTAATACTATACAACGTTATTCGTTATAACGTAAAACTATATAACGGTAAACGATATGACGTCATACTATATATCGTTATACTTTAGAACGTAATACCTTATTACGCTATGCCATATAACGCCGTAATAGCTATCGTTATACGCTATAACTTACTACTATATGACGGTATACGTTATAACGTATTAGTATATAGCTTTATACGCTATACCGTAATACTATATATCGTTATACGTTTATAACGTAATAATTTTTAACGTTATACGTTATGAAATAACACTATAAAAAGGTAATTGTTATAACGTAATACTATATATCGTTATACGTTAGAACGTAATACTATATAACGTTATACGTTTATAACGTAATAATCTTTAACGTTATACGTTATGAAATAACATTATAAAAAGTTAAACGATATAACGTAATACTATATAACGGTAAACGATATAACGTAATACTAGATAGCGTTATACGATATAACGTAATACCAGATGACGTTATACGCTATAACGTAATACTACATAACGTTAAACGATATAACGTAATACTATATAACGGTAAACGATATAACGTAATACTAGATAACGTTATACGATATAACGTAATACTAGATAACATTATACGATATAACGTAATACTATATTACGTTGTACGTTATAACATAATACTATATAACGGTATACGTTATATCGTAATAGTATATATTGTTAAACGTTATAACTTAATGCCATATGACGTTTTGCGTTTTCTATATCGCTCTATAACGTTATACGATATAACTAAATAATATAAAACTTTAAAAGATATATCGTAATACTATATAACGTGAAACGATATAACGTAATACTATATACCGTTAAACGATATAACGTAATACTATATAACGTTAAACGATATAACGTAATATTATATAAAGCTATACGATATATCGTCATACTAGATATCGCTATACGCTATAACGTAATACTATATGACGTTACATGTTATAACGTAGTACTATGTAACGTAATACTATATAACGCTATACGTTATAACGTAATAATTTTTAACGTTATACGTTATGAAATAACACTATGAAAAGTTAAACGTTAAAAGGTAATACTATATATCTTTATACGTTATAACGTATGACTATATAATGTAATAACATATAACGTCATACGTTATAACGTTATAATTATTAACGTTATACGTTATGAAATAACACTATAAGAAGTTGAACGATATAACGTAATACTATATAACGATAAACAATATAACGTAATACCAGATGACGTTATACGCTATAACGTAATACTACATAACGTTAAACGATATAACGTAATACTATATAACGGTAAACGATATAACGTAATACTAGATAGCGTTATACGATATAACGTAATACCAGATGACGTTATACGCTATAACGTAATACTACATAACGTTAAACGATATAACGTAATACTATATAACGGTAAACGATATAACGTAATACTAGATAACGTTATACGATATAACGTAATACTAGATAACATTATACGATATAACGTAATACTATATTACGTTGTACGTTATAACATAATACTATATAACGGTATACGTTATATCGTAATAGTATATATTGTTAAACGTTATAACTTAATGCCATATGACGTTTTGCGTTTTCTATATCGCTCTATAACGTTATACGATATAACTAAATAATATAAAACTTTAAAAGATATATCGTAATACTATATAACGTGAAACGATATAACGTAATACTATATACCGTTAAACGATATAACGTAATACTATATAACGTTAAACGATATAACGTAATATTATATAAAGCTATACGATATATCGTCATACTAGATATCGCTATACGCTATAACGTAATACTATATGACGTTACATGTTATAACGTAGTACTATGTAACGTAATACTATATAACGCTATACGTTATAACGTAATAATTTTTAACGTTATACGTTATGAAATAACACTATGAAAAGTTAAACGTTATAAGGTAATACTATATATCTTTATACGTTATAACGTATGACTATATAATGTAATAACATATAACGTCATACGTTATAACGTTATAATTATTAACGTTATACGTTATGAAATAACACTATAAGAAGTTGAACGATATAACGTAATACTATATAACGATAAACAATATAACGTAATACTAGATAACGTTATACGCTATAACGTAATACTATATAACGTTAAACGATATAACGTAATACTATATAACGTTATACCATATAACGTCATTCCAGATATCGTTATACGCTATAACTTAATACTAGATAACGTTATACTGTATAACGTAATACTATATAACGTTATACGTTATAACGTATTAGTATACATCGTTAAACGTTATAACGTAATGCCATATGACGTTTTACGTTTTCTATATCGCTCTATAACGTTATACGATATAACGAAATACAATAAAACGTTAAAAGATATAACGTAATACTATATAACGTGAAACGATATAACGTAACACTATATAACGTTATACGATATAACGTCATACTAGATATTGTTATACGCTATAACATATTACTATATGACGGTATACGTTATAACGTAATAATATATAACGTTATACGTTACAAAATAATGCTATATAACTATATATGTTAAAACGTAATACTATATAACGTTATACGATATAACGTTATACTAGATATCGTTATACGCTATAACTTAATACGATATGCCGGTATACGTTATAACGTAATAATATATAACGTCAGACGTTACAAAATAATGCTATATAACTATATACGTTAAAACGTAATACTATATATCCCTATACGTTATAGCGTAATGCTATATTACGTTAAACGTTATAACGTAATACTGTATAACGTTATACGATATAACGTCATACTATATGTCGTTATACGTTATAACGTTTTACTGTATTGCGTTATACGATATAACGTCATACTACATACCGTTATACGCTGTAACGTAATAGTAGATAACGTTATACCCCATTACGTAATACTGTATAAAGTTCTACGTTATAACGCAATACAATATATCGTTATACCTTGTAACATATTACTATCTAAAACTATACGTTATAACGTAATGCTATATAACGCTATACGTGATAGGGTAATGCTATATTACGTTACACGTTATAACGTAATACTTTATAACGTTATAAGATATAACGTTATAATATATAGCGTTATATGTTATAAAATAAGGCTATATAACCATATAAGTTTAAACGTAATACTATATATCGTTATAAGTTATAACACATCACAATCAATCGCTATACGTTATAACGTAATACTATATAACGCGATACGATATAACGTCATACTAGATAACGTTATACGCTATAAATTAATACTAGATACCGTTATACGTTATAACACTATACTATATAACGGTATACGTTATAGCGTAATACTATATAACACTATATGTTATAGGGTAATGATATATTACGTTACACGATATAACGTAATACTATATAACGTTAAACGAAATAACGCAATACTATATAACGTTATACGATATAACGACATACTAGATACCGTTGTACGCTATAACTTAATACTAGATAACGTTATACGTTATAACGTATTACTATATATCGTTATACGTTTCAACGTAATACTACATAACGTTAAACGATATAACGTAATACTAGATAACGGTAAACGATATAACGTAATACTAGATAACGTTATACGATATAACGTAATACTAGATAACGTTATACGATATAACGTAATACTATATTACGTTGTATGTTATAACATAATACTATATAACGGTATACGTTATATCGTAATAGTATATATTGTTAAACGTTATAACTTAATGCCATATGACGTTTTGCGTTTTCTATATCGCTCTATAACGTTATACGATATAACTAAATAATATAAAACTTTAAAAGATATATCGTAATACTATATAACGTGAAACGATATAACGTAATACTATATACCGTTAAACGATATAACGTAATACTATATAACGTTAAACGATATAACGTAATATTATATAAAGCTATACGGTATATCGTCATACTAGATATCGCTATACGCTATAACGTAATACTATATAACGTTACATGTTATAACGTAGTACTATGTAACGTAATACTATATAACGGTATACGTTATAACGTAATAATTTTTAACGTTATACGTTATGAAATAACACTATGAAAAGTTAAACGTTATAAGGTAATACTATATATCTTTATACGTTATAACGTATGACTATATAATGTAATAACATATAACGTTATACGTTATAACGTTATAATTATTAACGTTATACGTTATGAAATAACACTATAAGAAGTTAAACGATATAACGTAATAGTATTTAACGATAAACGATATAACGTAATACTAGATAACGTTATACGATATAACGTCAACTATATTACGTTATACGTTATAACGTAATACTTTATAACGTCAAACGATATAACGTAATATTATATAACGCTATACTATATATCGTCATACTAGATATCGTTATACGCTATAACTTAATACTATATGACGGTATACGTTATAACGTATTAATATAGAACTTTATACGCTACGACGTAATACTGTATATCGTTATACGTTATAACGTAATACTATATAACGTAATACTATATAACGTTATACGCTTATAACGTAATAATTTTTAACGTTATACGTTATGAAATAACACTATAAAAAGTTAAACGATAAAACGTAATACTATATAACGTTAAACGATATAACGTAATACTATATAACGCTCTACGTTATAACGCATTAAAATATATCGTTATATGTTATAACATTATACTATATAACGGTATACGTTATAGCGTAGTACTATATAACGCTATACGTTATAGGGTAATGCTATATTACGTTAAACGATATAACGTAATACTATATAACTTTAAACGAAATAACGTAATACTATATAACGTTATACGATATAACGTCATAATAGATATCGTTATACGATATAAAGTCATACTAGATATCGTTATACGCTATAACTTAATACTAGATAACGTTATACGCTATAACGTACTGCTGTGTAACGTTATACGTTATAACGTAATAGTATATAACGTTAAACGTTATAATGTAATGCCATATGAAGTTTTACGTTTGCTATATCGCTCTATAACGTTATACGATATAACATCATACTAGGTATCGTTATACGATATAACGTCATATTAGATATCGTTATACGCTATAAATTAATACTAGATACCGTTATACGTTATAACATTATACTATATCACGGTATACGTTATAGCGTAATACTATATAACGCTTTATGTTATACAGTAATGATATATTACGTTAAACGATATAACGTAATACTATATAACGTTATACGATATAACGTCATACTAGATATCGTTATACGATATAAAGTCATACTAGATATCGTTATACGCTATAACTTAATACTAGATAACGTTATACGCTATAACGTAATGCTGTGTAACGTTATACGTTATAACGTAATAGTATATAACGTTAAACGTTATAATGTAATGCCATATGAAGTTTTACGTTTGCTATATCGCTCTATAACGTTATACGATATAACGTCATACTAGGTATCGTTATACGATATAACGTCATATTAGATATCGTTATACGCTATAACTTAATACTAGATAACGTTATTCGCTATAACGTAATACTATGTAACGTTATACGCTATAACGTGATAGTATATAACGTTAAACGTTATAACGTAATGCCATATGACGTTTCACGTTTTCTATATCGCTCTATAACGTTATACGATATAACGGATTACTATATAACGTTAAACGATATAACGTAATACTATATAACGTTAAACGATATAACGTCATACTATATATTGTTATACGTTAGAACGTAACACTTATTTACGATATACGATATAACGCCATACTTGATATCGTTATACGCCATAACTTAATACTATATGACGGTATATGTTATAACGTAATAATATATAACGTTATACGTTATGAAATAACACTATAAAAAGTTAAATGATATAACGTAATACTATATAACGTTACACGATATAACGTAATACTATATAACGTTATACGTTATAACGTAATAATTTCTGACGTTATACGTTATTAAATAACACTATAAAAAGTTAAACGTTATAACGTAATACTATATATCGTTATACGTTACAAAGTAATACTACATAACGTTAAACGATATAACGTTATACTATATAACGGTAACCGATAAAACGTCATACTATATATCGTTATACGTTAGAACGTAATACTTTATTTCGCTATACGATATAATGCCATACTAGATATCGTTATACGCTATAACTTAATACTATATGACGGTATACGTTATAACGTATTAATATATAGCTTTATAAGCTATAACGTAATACTTATATAACGTTACATGTTATAACGGAATACTATGTAACGTAATACTATATAACGGTATATGTTATAACGTAATAATTTTTAACGTTATACGTTATGAAATAACACTATGAAAAGTTAAACGTTATAAGGTAATACTATATATCTTTATACGTTATAACGTATGACTATATAATGTAATAACATATAACGTTATACGTTATAACGTTATAATTATTAACGTTATACGTTATGAAATAACACTATAAAAAGTGAAACGATATAACGTAATACTATATAACGATAAACGATATAACGTAATACTAGGTAACGTTATACGATAAAACGTCAACTATATTACGTTATACGTTATAGAGCAATACAATATATCGTTACAGGTTATAACATAATACTATATAACGGTATACGTTATATCGTAATAGTATATATTGTTAAACGTTATAACGTAATGCCATATGACGATTTACGTTTTCTGTATCGCTCTATAACGTTATACGATATGACGACATACTATAAAACGTTAAAAGATATAACGTAATACTATATATCGTGAAACGATATAACGTAATACTATACAACGCTATACGATATAACGTCAACTATATTACGTTATACGCTATAACGTAACACTGTATAACGTTAAACGATATAACGAAATACAATAAAACGTTAAAAGATATAACGTAATACTATATAACGCTATACTATATATCGTCATACTAGATATCGTTATACGCTATAACTTAATACTATACAACGTTATACGTTATAACGTAATACTGTATAACGGTAAACGATATAACGTCATACTATATAACGTTAAACGATATAACGTTTTACTGTATTGCGTTATACGATATAACGTCATACTACATACCGTTATACGCTGTAACGTAATAGTAGATAACGTTATACGCCATAACGTAATACTGTATAACGTTCTACGTTATAACGCAATACAATATATCGTTATACCTTGTAACATAATACTATCTAAAGCAATACGTTATAACGTAATACTATATATCGCAATACGTGATAGGGTAATGCTATATTACGTTACACGTTATAACGTAATACTTTATAACGTTATAAGATATAACGTTATAATATATAGCGTTATATGTTATAAAATAAGGCTATATAACTATATAAGTTTAAACGTAATACTATATATAGTTATAAGTTATAACACATCACAATCAATCGCTATACGTTATAACGTAATACTATATAACGCGATACGATATAACGTCATACTAGATAACGTTATACGCTATAAATTAATACTAGATATCGTTATACGTTATAACATTATACTATATCACGGTATACGTTATAGCGTAATACTATATAACGCTATATGTTATATAGTAATGATATATTACGTTAAACGATATAACGTAATACTATATAACGTTAAACGAAATAACGTAATACTATATAACGTTATACGATATTACGTCAACTATATTACGTTATACGTTATAACGTAATACTTTATAACGTTATAAGATATAACGTTATAATATATAGCGTTATACGTCACAAAATAATGCTATATAACTATATACGTTAAAACGTAATACTATATATCCCAATATGTTATAGCGTAATGCTATATTACGTTAAACGTTATAACGTAATACTGTATAACGTTATACGATATAACGACATACTAGATACCGGTATACGCTATAACTTAATACTAGATAACGTTATACGTTATAACGTAATTCTATGTAACGTTATACGTTATAACGAAGAAGTATATAACGTTAAACGTTATAACGTAATGCCATATGACGTTTCACGTTTTCTATATCGCTCTATAACGTTATACGATATAACGAAATACTATATAACGTTAAACGATATAACGTAGTACTATATAACGATAAACGATATAACGTAATACTAGATAACGTTATACGGTATAACGTCAACTATATTACGTTATACGTTATAACGTAATACTTTATAACGTTACACGATAAAATGTAATAATATATAACGTTATATGTTATAAAGTAATGCTATATAACTATATACGTTAAAACGTAATACTACATAACGTTATACGCTAGAACGTAATACTACATAACGTTATACGATAAAACGTCAACTATATTACGTTATACGTTATAGCGCAATACAATATACCGTTACAGGTTATAACATAATACTATCTAACGGTATACGTTATATCGTAATAGTATATATTGTTAAACGTTATAACGTAATGCCATATGACGATTTACGTTTTCTGTATCGCTCTATAACGTTATACGATATGACGAAATATTATAAAACGTTAAAAGATATAACGTAATATTATATATCGTGAAACGAAATAACGTAATACTATATAACGTTATACGATATAACGTTATACTAGATATCGTTATACGCTATAACTTAATACGATATGCCGGTATACGTTATAACGTAATAATATATAACGTCATACGTTACAAAATAATGCTATATAACTATATACGTTAAAACGTAATACTATATATCCCTATACGTTATAGCGTAATGCTATATTACGTTAAACGTTATAACGTAATACTGTATAACGTTATACCATGTAACGTCATACTATATGTCGTTATACGTTATAACGTTTTACTGTATAGCGTTATACGATATAACGTCTTACTACATACCGTTATACGCTGTAACGTAATAGTAGATAACGTTATACGCCATAACGTAATACTGTATAACGTTCTACGTTATAACGCAATACAATATATCGTTATACCTTGTAACATAATACTATCTAAAGCTATACGTTATAACGTAATGCTATATATCGCTATACGTGATAGGGTAATGCTATATTACGTTACACGTTATAACGTAATACTTTATAACGGTATAAGATATAACGTTATAATATATAGCGTTATATGTTATAAAATAAGGCTATATAACCATATAAGTTTAAACGTAATACTATATATCGTTATAAGTTATAACACATCACAATCAATCGCTATACGTTATAACGTAATACTATATAACGCGATACGATATAACGTCATACTAGATAACGTTATACGCTATAAATTAATACTAGATACCGTTATACGTTATAACATTATACTATATAACGGTATACGTTATAGCGTAATACTATATAACACTATATGTTATAGGGTAATGATATATTACGTTACACGATATAACGTAATACTATATAACGTTAAACGAAATAACGCAATACTATATACCGTTATACGATATAACGACATACTAGATACCGTTGTACGCTATAACTTAATACTAGATAACGTTATACGTTATAACGTAATACTATATATCGTTATACGTTTCAACGTAATACTACATAACGTTAAACGATATAACGTAATACTATATAACGGTAAACGATATAACGTAATACTAGATAACGTTATACGATATAACGTAATACCAGATGACGTTATACGCTATAACGTAATACTACATAACGTTAAACGATATAACGTAATACTATATAACGGTAAACGATATAACGTAATACTAGATAACGTTATACGATATAACGTAATACTAGATAACGTTATACGATATAACGTAATACTAGATAACGTTATACGATATAACGTAATACTATATTACGTTGTATGTTATAACATAATACTATATAACGGTATACGTTATATCGTAATAGTATATATTGTTAAACGTTATAACTTAATGCCATATGACGTTTTGCGTTTTCTATATCGCTCTATAACGTTATACGATATAACTAAATAATATAAAACTTTAAAAGATATATCGTAATACTATATAACGTGAAACGATATAACGTAATACTATATACCGTTAAACGATATAACGTAATACTATATAACGTTAAACGATATAACGTAATATTATATAAAGCTATACGGTATATCGTCTTACTAGATATCGCTATACGCTATAACGTAATACTATATAACGTTACATGTTATAACGTAGTACTATGTAACGTAATACTATATAACGGTATACGTTATAACGTAATAATTTTTAACGTTATACGCTATGAAATAACACTATGAAAAGTTAAACGTTATAAGGTAATACTATATATCTTTATACGTTATAACGTATGACTATATAATGTAATAACATATAACGTTATACGTTATAACGTTATAATTATTAACGTTATACGTTATGAAATAACACTATAAGAAGTTAAACGATATAACGTAATAGTATTTAACGATAAACGATATAACGTAATACTAGATAACGTTATACGATATAACGTCAACTATATTACGTTATACGTTATAACGTAATACTTTATAACGTCAAACGATATAACGTAATATTATATAACGCTATACTATATATCGTCATACTAGATATCGTTATACGCTATAACTTAATACTATACAACGTTATACGTTATAACGTAATACTATATAACGGTAAACGATATAACGTCATACTATATAACGTGAAACGATATAACGTAATACTATATAACGTTAAACGATATAACGTAATAGTATATAACGTAATACTATATAACATTATACGTTATAACGTAATAATTTTTAACGTTATACGTTATGAAATAACACTATAAAAAGTTAAACGATATAACGTAATACTATATAACGTTAAACGCTACAACGTAATACTACATAACTTATAACGATATAACGCAATACTATATAACGGTAAACGATAAAACGGCATGCTATATATCGTTATACGTTGGAACGTAATACTTTATTTCGCTATACGATATAACGCCACACTAGATACCGTTATACGCTATAACTTAATACTATATGACGGTATACGTTATAACGTATTAATATAGAACTTTATACGCTACGACGTAATACTGTATATCGTTATACGTTATAACGTAATACTATATAGCGTAATACTATATAACGTTATACGGTTATAACGTAATAATTTTTAACGTTATACGTTATGAAATAACACTATAAAAAGTTAAACGATAAAACGTAATACTATATAACGTTAAACGATATAACGTAATACTATATAACGCTCTACGTTATAACGCATTAAAATATATCGTTATATGTTATAACATTATACTATATAACGGTATACGTTATAGCGTAGTACTATATAACGCTATACGTTATAGGGTAATGCTATATTACGTTAAACGATATAACGTAATACTATATAACTTTAAACGAAATAACGTAATACTATATAACGTTATACGATATAACGTCATACTAGATATCGTTATACGATATAAAGTCATACTAGATATCGTTATACGCTATAACTTAATACTAGATAACGTTATACGCTATAACGTAATGCTGTGTAACGTTATACGTTATAACGTAATAGTATATAACGTTAAACGTTATAATGTAATGCCATATGAAGTTTTACGTTTGCTATATCGCTCTATAACGTTATACGATATAACATCATACTAGGTATCGTTATACGATATAACGTCATATTAGATATCGTTATACGCTATAAATTAATACTAGATACCGTTATACGTTATAACATTATACTATATCACGGTATACGTTATAGCGTAATACTATATAACGCTTTATGTTATACGGTAATGATATATTACGTTAAACGATATAACGTAATACTATATAACGTTATACGATATAACGTCATACTAGATATCGTTATACGATATAAAGTCATACTAGATATCGTTATACGCTATAACTTAATACTAGATAACGTTATACGCTATAACGTAATGCTGTGTAACGTTATACGTTATAACGTAATAGTATATAACGTTAAACGTTATAATGTAATGCCATATGAAGTTTTACGTTTGCTATATCGCTCTATAACGTTATACGATATAACGTCATACTAGGTATCGTTATACGATATAACGTCATATTAGATATCGTTATACGCTATAACTTAATACTAGATAACGTTATTCGCTATAACGTAATACTATGTAACGTTATACGCTATAACGTAATAGTATATAACGTTAAACGTTATAACGTAATGCCATATGACGTTTCACGTTTTCTATATCGCTCTATAACGTTATACGATATAACGGATTACTATATAACGTTAAACGATATAACGTAATACTATATAACGTTAAACGATATAACGTCATACTATATATCGTTATACGTTAGAACGTAACACTTATTTACGATATACGATATAACGCCATACTTGATATCGTTATACGCCATAACTTAATACTATATGACGGAATACGTTATAACGTAATAATATATAACGTTATACGTTATGAAATAACACTATAAAAAGTTAAATGATATAACGTAATACTATATAACGTTACACGATATAACGTAATACTATATAACGTTATACGTTACAACGTAATAATTTCTGACGTTATACGTTATTAAATAACACTATAAAAAGTTAAACGTTATAACGTAATACTATATATCGTTATACGTTACAAAGTAATACTACATAACGTTAAACGATATAACGTTATACTATATAACGGTAACCGATATAACGTCATACTATATATCGTTATACGTTAGAACGTAATACTTTATTTCGCTATACGATATAATGCCATACTAGATATCGTTATACGCTATAACTTAATACTATATGACGGTATACGTTATAACGTATTAATATATAGCTTTATAAGCTATAACGTAATACTTATATAACGTTACATGTTATAACGTAATACTATGTAACGTAATACTATATAACGGTATATGTTATAACGTAATAATTTTTAACGTTATACGTTATGAAATAACACTATGAAAAGTTAAACGTTATAAGGTAATACTATATATCTTTATACGTTATAACGTATGACTATATAATGTAATAACATATAACGTTATACGTTATAACGTTATAATTATTAACGTTATACGTTATGAAATAACACTATAAAAAGTGAAACGATATAACGTAATACTATATAACGATAAACGATATAACGTAATACTAGGTAACGTTATACGATAAAACGTCAACTATATTACGTTATACGTTATAGAGCAATACAATATATCGTTACAGGTTATAACATAATACTATATAACGGTATACGTTATATCGTAATAGTATATATTGTTAAACGTTATAACGTAATGCCATATGACGATTTACGTTTTCTGTATCGCTCTATAACGTTATACGATATGACGAAATACTATAAAACGTTAAAAGATATAACGTAATACTATATATCGTGAAACGATATAACGTAATACTATACAACGCTATACGATATAACGTCAACTATATTACGTTATACGCTATAACGTAACACT
The DNA here is from genome assembly GCA_037178635.1 of Bombus dahlbomii. Taxonomy (NCBI): domain Eukaryota; kingdom Metazoa; phylum Arthropoda; class Insecta; order Hymenoptera; family Apidae; genus Bombus; species Bombus dahlbomii. The sequence continues at coordinate 12,278,892 of CM074107.1, read as the reverse complement.
GTATAACGTTAAACGATATAACGAAATACAATAAAACGTTAAAAGATATAACGTAATACTATATAACGCTATACTATATATCGTCATACTAGATATCGTTATACGCTATAACTTAATACTATACAACGTTATACGTTATAACGTAATACTGTATAACGGTAAACGATATAACGTCATACTATATAACGTTAATCGATATAACGTTTTACTGTATTGCGTTATACGATATAACGCCATACTACATACCGTTATACGCTGTAACGTAATAGTAGGTAACGTTATACGCCATAATGTAATACTGTATAACGTTCTACGTTATAACGCAATACAATATATCGTTATACTTTGTAACATAATACTATCTAAAGCTATACGTTATAACGTAATACTATATAACGCAATACGCGATAGGGTAATGCTATATTACGTTACTCGTTATAACGTAATACTTTATAACGTTATAAGATATAACGTTATAATATATAGCGATATATGTTATAAAATAAGGCTATATAACTATATAAGTTTAAACGTAATACTATATATCGTTATAAGTTATAACACATCACAATCAATCGCTATACGTTATAACGTAATACTATATAACGCGATACGATATAACGTCATACTAGATATCGTTATACGCTATAAATTAATACTAGATATCGTTATACGTTATAACATTATACTATATAACGGTATACGTTATAGCGTAATACTATATAACGCTATATGTTATAGAGTAATAATATATTACGTTAAACGATATAACGTAATACTATATAACGTTAAACGAAATAACGTAATACTATATAACGTTATACGATATAACGACATACTAGATACCGGTATACGCTATAACTTAATACTAGATTACGTTATACGTTATAACGTAATACTATGTAACGTTATACGTTATAACGTAGAAGTATATAACGTTAAACGTTATAACGTAATGCCATATGACGTTTCACGTTTTCTATATCGCGCTATAACGTTATACGATATAACGAAATACTATATAACTTTAAACGATATAACGTAGTACTATATAACGATAAACGATATAACGTAATATTAGATAACGTTATACGATATAACGAAATACTATATAACGTTAAACGATATAACGTAGTATTATATAACGATAAACGATATAACGTAATACTAGATAACGTTATACGATATTACGTCAACTATATTACGTTATACGTTATAACGTAATACTTTATAACGTTATAAGATATAACGTTATAATATATAGCATTATACGTTACAAAATAATGCTATATAACTATATACGTTAAAACGTAATACTATATATCCCTATATGTTATAGCGTAATGCTATATTACGTTAAACGTTACAACGTAATACTGTATAACGTTATACGATATAACGTCAACTATATTACGTTATACGCTATAACGTAATACTATATATCGTTATACGTTATAACGTAATACTATATAACATAACACTATATATCGTTATACGTTTTAACGTAATACTATATAACGTAATACTATATAACGTTATACTAGATATCGCTATACGCTATAACTTAATACTATATGACGGTATACGTTATAACGTAATAATATATAACGATAAACGTTACAAAATAATGCTATATAACTATATACGTTGAAACGTAATACTATATAACGTTAAACGATATAACGAAATACAATAAAACGTTAAAAGATATAACGTAATACTATATAACGTGGAATGATATAACGTAACACTATATAACGTTATACGATATAACGTCATACCAGATATTGTTATACGCTATAACATATTACTATATGACGGTATACGTTATAACGTAATAATATATAACGTTATACGTTACAAAATAATGCAATATATCTATATACGTTAAAACGTAATACTATATATCCCTATACGTTATAGCGTAATGCTATATTACGTTAAACGTTATAACGTAATACTGTATAACGTTATACGATGTAACGTCATACTATATGTCGTTATACGTTATAATGTTTTACTGTATTGCGTTATACGATATAACGTCATACTACATACCGTTATACGCTGTAACGTAATAGTAGATAACGTTATACGCCATAACGTAATACTGTATAACGTTCTACGTTATAACGCAATACAATATATCGTTATACCTTGTAACATAATACTATCTAAAGCAATACGTTATAACGTAATACTATATATCGCAATACGTGATAGGGTAATGCTATATTACGTTACACGTTATAACGTAATACTTTATAACGTTATAAGATATAACGTTATAATATATAGCGTTATATGTTATAAAATAAGGCTATATAACTATATAAGTTTAAACGTAATACTATATATAGTTATAAGTTATAACACATCACAATCAATCGCTATACGTTATAACGTAATACTATATAACGCGATACGATATAACGTCATACTAGATAACGTTATACGCTATAAATTAATACTAGATATCGTTATACGTTATAACATTATACTATATCACGGTATACGTTATAGCGTAATACTATATAACGCTATATGTTATATAGTAATGATATATTACGTTAAACGATATAACGTAATACTATATAACGTTAAACGAAATAACGTAATACTATATAACGTTATACGATATTACGTCAACTATATTACGTTATACGTTATAACGTAATACTTTATAACGTTATAAGATATAACGTTATAATATATAGCGTTATACGTCACAAAATAATGCTATATAACTATATACGTTAAAACGTAATACTATATATCCCAATATGTTATAGCGTAATGCTATATTACGTTAAACGTTATAACGTAATACTGTATAACGTTATACGATATAACGACATACTAGCTACCGGTATACGCTATAACTTAATACTAGATAACGTTATACGTTATAACGTAATTCTATGTAACGTTATACGTTATAACGAAGAAGTATATAACGTTAAACGTTATAACGTAATGCCATATGACGTTTCACGTTTTCTATATCGCTCTATAACGTTATACGATATAACGAAATACTATATAACGTTAAACGATATAACGTAGTACTATATAACGATAAACGATATAACGTAATACTAGATAACGTTATACGGTATAACGTCAACTATATTACGTTATACGTTATAACGTAATACTTTATAACGTTACACGATAAAATGTAATAATATATAACGTTATATGTTATAAAGTAATGCTATATAACTATATACGTTAAAACGTAATACTACATAACGTTATACGCTAGAACGTAATACTACATAACGTTATACGATAAAACGTCAACTATATTACGTTATACGTTATAGCGCAATACAATATACCGTTACAGGTGTTAACATAATACTATCTAACGGTATACGTTATATCGTAATAGTATATATTGTTAAACGTTATAACGTAATGTCATATGACGATTTACGTTTTCTGTATCGCTCTATAACGTTATACGATATGACGAAATATTATAAAACGTTAAAAGATATAACGTAATATTATATATCGTGAAACGAAATAACGTAATACTATATAACGTTATACGATATAACGTTATACTAGATATCGTTATACGCTATAACTTAATACGATATGCCGGTATACGTTATAACGTAATAATATATAACGTCATACGTTACAAAATAATGCTATATAACTATATACGTTAAAACGTAATACTATATATCCCTATACGTTATAGCGTAATGCTATATTACGTTAAACGTTATAACGTAATACTGTATAACGTTATACCATGTAACGTCATACTATATGTCGTTATACGTTATAACGTTTTACTGTATAGCGTTATACGATATAACGTCTTACTACATACCGTTATACGCTGTAACGTAATAGTAGATAACGTTATACGCCATAACGTAATACTGTATAACGTTAAACGATATAACGTAATACTATATAACGTCAAACGATATAACGTAATATTATATAACGCTATACTATATATCGTCATACTAGATATCGTTATACGCTATAACTTAATACTATACAACGTTATACGTTATAACGTAATACTGTATAACGGTAAACGATATAACGTCATACTATATAACGTTATACGTCATATCATAATTATTTTTAACGTTAGACGTTATGAAATAACACTATAAAAATTTAAACGATATAACGTAATACTATATAACGTTAAACGCTACAACGTAATACTACATAACTTATAACGATATAACGCAATACTATATAACGGTAAACGATAAAACGGCATGCTATATATCGTTATACGTTGGAACGTAATACTTTATTTCGCTATAGGATATAACGCCACACTAGATACCGTTATACGCTATAACTTAATACTATATGACGGTATACGTTATAACGTATTAATATAGAACTTTATACGCTATGACGTAATACTGTATATCGTTATACGTTATAACGTAATACTATATAACGTAATACTATATAACGTTATACGCTTATAACGTAATAATTTTTAACGTTATACGTTATGAAATAACACTATAAAAAGTTAAACGATAAAACGTAATACTATATAACGTTAAACGATATAACGTAATACTATATAACGCTCTACGTTATAACGCATTAAAATATATCGTTATATGTTATAACATTATACTATATAACGGTATACGTTATAGCGTAATACTATATAACGCTGTACGTTATATTGTAATGCTATATTACGTTAAACGATATAACGTAATACTATATAACTTTAAACGAAATAACGTAATACTATATAACGTTATACGATATAACGTCATACTAGATATCGTTATACAATATAACGTCATACTAGATATCGTTATACGCTATAACTTAATACTAGATAACATTATACGCTATAACGTAATGCTATGTAACGTTATACGTTATAACGTAATATTATATAACGTAATACTATATAACGTTATACGCTTATAACGTAATAATTTTTAACGTTATACGTTATGAAATAACACTATAAAAAGTTAAACGATAAAACGTAATACTATATAACGTTAAACGATATAACGTAATACTATATAACGCTCTACGTTATAACGCATTAAAATATATCGTTATATGTTATAACATTATACTATATAACGGTATACGTTATAGCGTAATACTATATAACGCTATACGTTATAGGGTAATGCTATATTACGTTAAACGATATAACGTAATACTATATAACTTTAAACGAAATAACGTAATACTATATAACGTTATACGATATAACGTCATATTAGATATCGTTATACGCTATAAATTAATACTAGATACCGTTATACGTTATAACATTATACTATATCACGGTATACGTTATAGCGTAATACTATATAACGCTTTATGTTACACGGTAATGGTATATTACGTTAAACGATATAACGTAATACTATATAACGTTATACGATATAACGTCATACTACATATCGTTATACGATATAACGTCATACTAGATATCGTTATACGCTATAACTTAATACTAGATAACGTTATACGCTATAACGTAATACTATGTAACGTTATACGTTATAACGTAATAGTATATAACGTTAACCGTTATATCGTAATGCCATATGACGTTTCACGTTTTCTATATCGCTCTATAACGTTATACGATATAACGAATTACTATATAACGTTAAACGATATAACGTAATACTATATAACGTTAAACGATATAACGTCATACTATATATCGTTATACGCCATAACTTAATACTATATGACGGTATACGTTATAACGTAATAATATATAACGTTAAACGTTACAAAATATTGCTATATAACTATATACGTTGAAACGTAATACTATGTAACGTTATACGATATAACGTCATACTATATAGCCTTATACGTTAGAAAGTAGTACTATATAACTTTCCACGTTATTACGAAATGCAATATATCGTTAAAAGTCATAACGTAATACTATATAACGTTATACGTTATAACGTAATAATATACAACGCTATACGTTACAAAATAATGCTATATAACTATATACGTTAAAACGTAATACTACATAACGTTATACGCTATAACGAAATAATTTTTAACGCTATACGTTATGAAATAACACTATAAAAAGTTAAACGATATAACGCAATACTATGTAACGTTATACGTTATAACGTAATAGTATATAACGTTAAACGTTATAACGTAATGACATATGAAGTTTTGCGTTTTCTGTATTGCTCTATAACGTTATACGATATAACGAAATAATATATAACGTTAAACGATATAGCGTAATACAATATAACGTTAAACGATATAACGTAATACTATACAACGTTAAACGAAATAACGTAATACTATTTAACGGTAAACGATATAACGTTATACTACATAAAGTAATACTATATAACGTTATACGTTATAACGTAATACTGTATAACGTTATACGATATAACGTCATACTATATGTCGTTATACGTTATAACGTAATACTGTATTACGTTATAAGGTATAACGCTATAATATATAGCGTTATCTGTTATAAAATAAGGCTATATAACTATATAAGTTTAAACGTAATACTATATATCGTTAGAAGTTATAACACAATAAAATCAATCGCTATACGTTATAACGTAATACTATATAACGTGATACGATATAACGTCATACTAGATATCGTTATACGCTATAAATTAATACTAGATATCGTTATACGTTATAACATTATACTATATAACGGTATACGTTATAGCGTAATACTATATAACGCTATATGTTATAGGGTAATGATATATTACGTTACACGATATAACGTAATACTATATAACGTTAAACGAAATAACGCAATACTATATAACGTTATACGATATAACGACATACTAGATACCGTTATACGCTATAACTTAATACTAGATAACGTTATACGTTATAACGTATTACTATATATCGTTATACGTTTCAACGTAATACTACATAACGTTAAACGATACAACGTAATACTATATAACGGTAAACGATATAACGTAATACTAGATAACGTTATACGATATAACGTAATACCAGATAACGTTATACGCTATAACGTAATACTACATAACGTTAAACGATATAAAGTAATACTATATAACGGTAAACGATATAACGTAATACTAGATAACGTTATACGATATAACGTAATACTATATTACGTTGTACGTTATAACATAATACTATATAACGGTATACGTTATATCGTAATAGTATATATTGTTAAACGTTATAACTTAATGCCATATGACGTTTTGCGTTTTCTATATCGCTCTATAACGTTATACGATATAACTAAATAATATAAAACTTTAAAAGATATATCGTAATACTATATAACGTGAAACGATATAACGTAATACTATATACCGTTAAACGATATAACGTAATACTATATAACGGTATACGTTATAACGTAATAATTTTTAACGTTATACGTTATGAAATAACACTATGAAAAGTTAAACGATATAAGGTAATACTATATATCTTTATACGTTATAACGTATGACTATATAATGTAATAACATATAACGTTATACGTTATAACGTTATAATTATTAAGGTTATACGTTATGAAATAACACTATAAGAAGTTAAACGATATAACGTAATACTATATAACGATAAACGATATAACGTAATACTAGATAACGTTATACGATATAACGTCAACTATATTACGTTATACGTTATAACGTAATACTTTATAACGTTATACGATAAAACGTAATAATATTTAACGTTATATGTTATAAAGTAATCCTGTATAACTATATACGTTAAAACGTAATACTACATAACGTTATACGCTAGAACGTAATACTACATAACGTTATACGATAAAACGTCAACTATATTACGTTATACGTTATAGCGCAATACAATATATCGTTACAGGTTATAACATAATACTATCCAACGGTATACATTATATCGTAATACTATATATTGTTAAACGTTATAACGTAACGCCATATGACGATTTACGTTTTCTGTATCGCTCTATAACGTTATACGATATGACGAAATACTATAAAACGTTAAAAGATATAACGTAATACTATATATCGTGAAACGATATAACGTAATACTATATAACGTTATACGATATAACGTCAACTATATTACGTTATACGCTATAACGTAATACTATATAACGTTAAACGATATAACGTAATACTATATAACGTTATACCATATAACGTCATTCCAGATATCGTTATACGCTATAACTTAATACTAGATAACGTTATACTGTATAACGTAATACTATATAACGTTATACGTTATAACGTAATAGTAAATATCGTTAAACGTTATAACGTAATGCCATATGACGTTTTACGTTTTCTATATCGCTCTATAACGTTATACGATATAACGAAATACAATAAAACGTTGAAAGATATAACGTAATACTATATAACGTGAAACGATATAACGTAACACTATATAACGTTATACGATATAACGTCATACTAGATATTGTTATACGCTATAACATATTACTATATGACGGTATACGTTATAACGTAATAATATATAACGTAATACGTTACAAAATAATGCTATATAACTATATATGTTAAAACGTAATACTATATAACGTTATACGATATAACGTTATACTAGATATCGTGATACGCTATAACTTAATTCGATATGACGTTATACGTTATAACGTAATAATATATAACGTCATACGTTACAAAATAATGCTATATAACTATATACGTTAAAACGTAATACTATATATCCCTATATGTTAATTCGTAATGCTATATTACGTTAAACGTTATAACGTAATACTGTATAACGTTATACGATATAACGTCATACTATATGTCGTTATACGTTATAACGTTTTACTGTATTGCGTTATACGATATAACGTCATACTACATACCGTTATACGCTGTAACGTAATAGTAGATAACGTTATACGCTATAACGTAATACTGTATCACGTTCTACGTTATAACGCAATACAATATATCGTTATACCTTGTAACATAATACTATCTAAAGCTATACGTTATAACGTAATGCTATATATCGCTATACGTGATAGGGTAATGCTATATTACTTTACACGTTATAACGTAATACTTTATGACGATATAAGATATAACGTTATAATATACAGCGTTATATGTTATAAAATAAGGCTATATAACTATATAAGTTTAAACGTAATACTATATATCGTTATAAGTTATAACACATCACAATCAATCGCTATACGTTATAGCGTAATACTATATAACCCTATATGTTATATAGTAATGATGTATTACGTTAAACGATATAACGTAATACTAAGTAACGTTATACGTTATAACGTAGAAGTATATAACGTTAAACGTTATAACGTAATGCCATATGACGTTTCACGTTTTCTATATCGCGCTATAACGTTATACGATATAACGAAATACTATATAACGTAAAACGATATAACGTAGTAGTATATAACGATAAACGATATAACGTAATACTAGATAACGTTATACGATATAACGAAATGCTATATAACGTTAAACGACATAACGTAGTACTATATAACGATAAACGATATAACGTAATACTAGATAACGTTATACGATATTACGTCAACTATATTACGTTATACGTTATAACGTAATACTTTATAACGTTATAAGATATAACGTTAAAATATATAGCGACATACGTTACAAAATAATGCTATATAACTATATACGTTAAAACGTAATACTATATATCCCTATATGTTATAGCGTAATGCTATATTACGTTAAACGTTATAACGTAATACTGTATAACGTTATACGATATAACGTCAACTATATTACGTTATACGCTATAACGTAATACTATATACCGTTAAACGATATAACGTAATACTATATAACGTCAAACGATATAACGTAATATTATATAACGCTATACTATATATCGTCATACTAGATATCGTTATACGCTATAACTTAATACTATACAACGTTATACGTTATAACGTAATACTGTATAACGGTAAACGATATAACGTCATACTATATAACGTTAAACGATATTACGTAATACTATATAACGTTAAACGATATAACGTAATACTATATAACGTAATACTATATAACATTATACGTTATAACGTAATAATTTTTAACGTTATACGTTATGAAATAACACTATAAAAAGTTAAACGATATAACGTAATACTATATAACGTTAAACGCTACAACGTAATACTACATAACTTATAACGATATAACGCAATACTATATAACGGTAAACGATAAAACGGCATGCTATATATCGTTATTCGTTGGAACGTAATACTTTATTTCGCTATACGATATAACGCCACACTAGATACCGTTATACGCTATAACTTAATACTATATGACGGTATACGTTATAACGTATTAATATAAAACTTTATACGCTATGACGTAATACTGTATATCGTTATACGTTATAACGTAATACTATATAACGTAATACTATATAACGTTATACGCTTATAACGTAATAATTTTTAACGTTATACGTTATGAAATAACACTATAAAAAGTTAAACGATAAAACGTAATACTATATAACGTTAAACGATATAACGTAATACTATATAACGCTCTACGTTATAACGCATTAAAATATATCGTTATATGTTATAACATTATACTATATAACGGTATACGTTATAGCGTAATACTATATAACGCTGTACGTTATATTGTAATGCTATATTACGTTAAACGATATAACGTAATACTATATAACTTTAAACGAAATAACGTAATACTATATAACGTTATACGATATAACGTCATACTAGATATCGTTATACAATATAACGTCATACTAGATATCGTTATACGCTATAACTTAATACTAGATAACATTATACGCTATAACGTAATGCTATGTAACGTTATACGTTATAACGTAATACTATATAACGTTAAACGATATAACGTCATACTATATATCGTTATACGCCATAACTTAATACTATATGACGGTATACGTTATAACGTAATAATATATAACGTTATACATTATGAAATAACACTATAAAAAGTTAAATGATATAACGTAATACTATATAACGTTACACGATATAACGTAATACTATATAACGTTATACGTTATAACGTATTAATTTCTAACATTATACGTTATTAAATAACACTATAAAAAGTTAAACGTTATAACGTAATACTATATATCGTTATACGTTACAAAGTAATACTACATAACTTATAACGATATAACGCAATACTATATAACGGTAACCGATAAAACGTCATACTATATATCGTTATACGTTAGAACGTAATACTTTATTTCGCAATACGATATAACGCCATACTAGATATCGTTATACGCTATAACTTAATACTATATGACGGTATACGTTATAACGTATTAATATAGAACTTTATACGCTATGACGTAATACTGTATATCGTTATACGTTATAACGTAATATTATATAACGTAATACTATATAACGTTATACGCTTATAACGTAATAATTTTTAACGTTATACGTTATGAAATAACACTATAAAAAGTTAAACGATAAAACGTAATACTATATAACGTTAAACGATATAACGTAATACTATATAACGCTCTACGTTATAACGCATTAAAATATATCGTTATATGTTATAACATTATACTATATAACGGTATACGTTATAGCGTAATACTATATAACGCTATACGTTATAGGGTAATGCTATATTACGTTAAACGATATAACGTAATACTATATAACTTTAAACGAAATAACGTAATACTATATAACGTTATACGATATAACGTCATATTAGATATCGTTATACGCTATAAATTAATACTAGATACCGTTATACGTTATAACATTATACTATATCACGGTATACGTTATAGCGTAATACTATATAACGCTTTATGTTACACGGTAATGGTATATTACGTTAAACGATATAACGTAATACTATATAACGTTATACGATATAACGTCATACTACATATCGTTATACGATATAACGTCATACTAGATATCGTTATACGCTATAACTTAATACTAGATAACGTTATACGCTATAACGTAATACTATGTAACGTTATACGTTATAACGTAATAGTATATAACGTTAACCGTTATATCGTAATGCCATATGACGTTTCACGTTTTCTATATCGCTCTATAACGTTATACGATATAACGAATTACTATATAACGTTAAACGATATAACGTAATACTATATAACGTTAAACGATATAACGTCATACTATATATCGTTATACGCCATAACTTAATACTATATGACGGTATACGTTATAACGTAATAATATATAACGTTAAACGTTACAAAATATTGCTATATAACTATATACGTTGAAACGTAATACTATGTAACGTTATACGATATAACGTCATACTATATAGCCTTATACGTTAGAAAGTAGTACTATATAACTTTCCACGTTATTACGAAATGCAATATATCGTTAAAAGTCATAACGTAATACTATATAACGTTATACGTTATAACGTAATAATATACAACGCTATACGTTACAAAATAATGCTATATAACTATATACGTTAAAACGTAATACTACATAACGTTATACGCTATAACGAAATAATTTTTAACGCTATACGTTATGAAATAACACTATAAAAAGTTAAACGATATAACGCAATACTATGTAACGTTATACGTTATAACGTAATAGTATATAACGTTAAACGTTATAACGTAATGACATATGAAGTTTTGCGTTTTCTGTATTGCTCTATAACGTTATACGATATAACGAAATAATATATAACGTTAAACGATATAGCGTAATACAATATAACGTTAAACGATATAACGTAATACTATACAACGTTAAACGAAATAACGTAATACTATTTAACGGTAAACGATATAACGTTATACTACATAAAGTAATACTATATAACGTTATACGTTATAACGTAATACTGTATAACGTTATACGATATAACGTCATACTATATGTCGTTATACGTTATAACGTAATACTGTATTACGTTATAAGGTATAACGCTATAATATATAGCGTTATCTGTTATAAAATAAGGCTATATAACTATATAAGTTTAAACGTAATACTATATATCGTTAGAAGTTATAACACAATAAAATCAATCGCTATACGTTATAACGTAATACTATATAACGTGATACGATATAACGTCATACTAGATATCGTTATACGCTATAAATTAATACTAGATATCGTTATACGTTATAACATTATACTATATAACGGTATACGTTATAGCGTAATACTATATAACGCTATATGTTATAGGGTAATGATATATTACGTTACACGATATAACGTAATACTATATAACGTTAAACGGAATAACGCAATACTATATAACGTTATACGATATAACGACATACTAGATACCGTTATACGCTATAACTTAATACTAGATAACGTTATACGTTATAACGTATTACTATATATCGTTATACGTTTCAACGTAATACTACATAACGTTAAACGATACAACGTAATACTATATAACGGTAAACGATATAACGTAATACTAGATAACGTTATACGATATAACGTAATACCAGATAACGTTATACGCTATAACGTAATACTACATAACGTTAAACGATATAAAGTAATACTATATAACGGTAAACGATGTAACGTAATACTAGATAACGTTATACGATATAACGTAATACTATATTACGTTGTACGTTATAACATAATACTATATAACGGTATACGTTATATCGTAATAGTATATATTGTTAAACGTTATAACTTAATGCCATTTGACGTTTTGCGTTTTCTATATCGCTCTATAACGTTATACGATATAACTAAATAATATAAAACTTTAAAAGATATATCGTAATACTATATAACGTGAAACGATATAACGTAATACTATATACCGTTAAACGATATAACGTAATACTATATAACGGTATACGTTATAACGTAATAATTTTTAACGTTATACGTTATGAAATAACACTATGAAAAGTTAAACGATATAAGGTAATACTATATATCTTTATACGTTATAACGTATGACTATATAATGTAATAACATATAACGTTATACGTTATAACGTTATAATTATTAAGGTTATACGTTATGAAATAACACTATAAGAAGTTAAACGATATAACGTAATACTATATAACGATAAACGATATAACGTAATACTAGATAACGTTATACGATATAACGTCAACTATATTACGTTATACGTTATAACGTAATACTTTATAACGTTATACGATAAAACGTAATAATATATAACGTTATATGTTATAAAGTAATGCTATATAACTATATACGTTAAAACGTAATACTACATAACGTTATACGCTAGAACGTAATACTACATAACGTTATACGATAAAACGTCAACTATATTACGTTATACGTTATAGCGCAATACAATATATCGTTACAGGTTATAACATAATACTATCTAACGGTATACATTATATCGTAATAGTATATATTGTTAAACGTTATAACGTAACGCCATATGACGATTTACGTTTTCTGTATCGCTCTATAACGTTATACGATATCACGAAATACTATAAAACGTTAAAAGATATAACGTAATACTATATATCGTGAAACGATATAACGTAATACTATATAACGTTATACGATATAACGTCAACTATATTACGTTATACGCTATAACGTAATACTATATAACGTTAAACGATATAACGTAATACTATATAACGTTATACCATATAACGTCATTCCAGATATCGTTATACGCTATAACTTAATACTAGATAACGTTATACTGTATAACGTAATACTATATAACGTTATACGTTATAACGTAATAGTAAATATCGTTAAACGTTATAACGTAATGCCATATGACGTTTTACGTTTTCTATATCGCTCTATAACGTTATACGATATAACGAAATACAATAAAACGTTGAAAGATATAACGTAATACTATATAACGTGAAACGATATAACGTAACACTATATAACGTTATACGATATAACGTCATACTAGATATTGTTATACGCTATAACATATTACTATATGACGGTATCCGTTATAACGTAATAATATATAACGTAATACGTTACAAAATAATGCTATATAACTATATATGTTAAAACGTAATACTATATAACGTTATACGATATAACGTTATACTAGATATCGTTATACGCTATAACTTAATACGACATGCCGGTATACGTTATAACGTAATAATATATAACGTCATACGTTACAAAATAATGCTATATAACTATATACGTTAAAACGTAATACTATATATCCCTATATGTTAATTCGTAATGCTATATTACGTTAAACGTTATAACGTAATACTGTATAACGTTATACGATATAACGTCATACTATATGTCGTTATACGTTATAACGTTTTACTGTATTGCGTTATACGATATAACGTCATACTACATACCGTTATACGCTATAACGTAATACTGTATCACGTTCTACGTTATAACGCAATACAATATATCGTTATACCTTGTAACATAATACTATCTAAAGCTATACGTTATAACGTAATGCTATATATCGCTATACGTGATAGGGTAATGCTATATTACTTTACACGTTATAACGAAATACTTTATGACGATATAAGATATAACGTCATAATATACAGCGTTATATGTTATAAAATAAGGCTATATAACTATATAAGTTTAAACGTAATACTATATATCGTTATAAGTTATAACACATCACAATCAATCGCTATACGTTATAACGTAATACTATATAACGCGATACGATATAACGTCATACTAGATAACGTTATACGCTATAAATTAATACTAGATATCGTTATACGTTATAACATTATACTATATCACGGCATACGTTATAGCGTAATACTATATAACGCTATATGTTATATAGTAATGATGTATTACGTTAAACGATATAACGTAATACTAAGTAACGTTATACGTTATAACGTAGAAGTATATAACGTTAAACGTTATAACGTAATGCCATATGACGTTTCACGTTTTCTATATCGCGCTATAACGTTATACGATATAACGAAATACTATATAACGTAAAACGATATAACGTAGTAGTATATAACGATAAACGATATAACGTAATACTAGATAACGTTATACGATATAACGAAATGCTATATAACGTTAAACGACATAACGTAGTACTATATAACGATAAACGATATAACGTAATACTAGATAACGTTATACGATATTACGTCAACTATATTACGTTATACGTTATAACGTAATACTTTATAACGTTATAAGATATAACGTTAAAATATATAGCGACATACGTTACAAAATAATGCTATATAACTATATACGTTAAAACGTAATACTATATATCCCTATATGTTATAGCGTAATGCTATATTACGTTAAACGTTATAACGTAATACTGTATAACGTTATACGATATAACGTCAACTATATTACGTTATACGCTATAACGTAATACTATATAACGTTAAACGATATAACGTAATACTATATAACGTCAAACGATATAACATAATATTATATAACGCTATACTATATATCGTCATACTAGATATCGTTATACGCTATAACTTAATACTATACAACGTTATACGTTATAACGTAATACTGTATAACGGTAAACGATATAACGTCATACTATATAACGTTAAACGATATTACGTAATACTATATAACGTTAAACGATATAACGTAATACTATATAACGTAATACTATATAACATTATACGTTATAACGTAATAATTTTTAACGTTATACGTTATGAAATAACACTATAAAAAGTTAAACGATATAACGTAATACTATATAACGTTAAACGCTACAACGTAATACTACATAACTTATAACGATATAACGCAATACTATATAACGGTAAACGATAAAACGGCATGCTATATATCGTTATTCGTTGGAACGTAATACTTTATTTCGCTATACGATATAACGCCACACTAGATACCGTTATACGCTATAACTTAATACTATATGACGGTATACGTTATAACGTATTAATATAGAACTTTATACGCTATGACGTAATACTGTATATCGTTATACGTTATAACGTAATATTATATAACGTAATACTATATAACGTTATACGCTTATAACGTCATTCCAGATATCGTTATACGCTACAACTTAATACTAGATAACGTTATACTGTATAACGTAATACTATATAACGTTATACGTTATAACGTAATAGTATATATCGTTAAACGTTATAACGTAATGCCATATGACGTTTTACGTTTTCTATATCGCTCTATAACGTTATACGATATAACGAAATACAATAAAACGTTAAAAGATATAACGTAATACTATATAAAGTGAAACGATATAACGTAACACTATATAACGTTATACGATATAACGTTATACTAGATATTGTTATACGCTATAACATATTACTATATGACGGTATACGTTATAACGTAATAATATATAACGTTATACGTTACAAAATAATGCTATATAACTATATATGTTAAAACGTTATACTATATAACGTTATACGATATAACGTCATACTATATATCGTTATACGTTAGAACGTAATACTATATAATGTTCAACGTTATTAGGAAAAGCAATATATCGTTAAACGTCTTAACGTAATACTATATAACGGCATACGATATAACGTCATACTATATGTCGTTATACGTTATAACGTAATACTATATAACGCTCTACGTTATAACGCATTAAAATATATCGTTATATGTTATAACATTATACTATATAAAGGTATACGTTATAACGTAATACTATATAACGCTATACGTTATAGGGTAATGCTATATTACGTTAAACGATATAACGTAATACTATATAACTTTAAACGAAATAACGTAACACTATATAACGTTATACGATATAACGTCATACTAGATATCGTTATACGATATAACGTCATACTAGATATCGTTATACGCTATAAATTAATACTAGATATCGTTATACGTTCTAACATTATACTATATCACGGTATACGTTATAGCGTAATACTATATAACGCTATATGTTATAGGGTAATGATATATTACGTTAAACGATATAACGTAATACTATATAACGTTAAACGAAATGACGTAATACTATATAACGTTATACGATAAAACGACATACTAGATACCGGTATACGCTATAACTTAATACTAGATAGCGTTATACGTTATAACGTAATATTATGTAACGTTATACGTTATAACGTAGTAGTATATAACGTTAAACGTTATAACGTAATGCCATATGACGTTTCACGTTTTCTATATCGGACTATAACGTTATACGATATAACGAAATATTATATAACGTTAAACGATATAACGTAATATTATATAACGCTATACGATATATCGTCATACTAGATATCGTTATACGCTATAACGTAATACTATATAACGTTAAACGATATAACGTAATACTATATAACGTAATACTATATAACGTTATATGTCATATCATAATTATTTTTAACGTTAGACGTTATGAAATAACACTATAAAACGTTAAACTATATAACGTAATGCTATATAACGTTAAACGATATAACGTAATACTATATAACGTTATACGTTATAACATAATAATTTTTAACGTTATACGTTATGAAATAACACTATAAAAAGTGAAACGTTATAAAGTAATACTATATATCGTTATACGTTAGAACGTAATACTTTATTTCGCTATAACGTATTACTATATAACTTTATACGCTATAACGTAATACTATATAACGTGGAACGATATAACGTAATACTATATAACCTTAAACGATATAACGTAATACTATACAACGCTATACCATATAACGTCATTCCAGATACCGTTATACGCTACAACTTAATACTAGATCACGTTATACTGTATAACGTAATACTATATAACGTTATACGTTATAACGTAATAGTATATATCGTTAAACGTTATAACGTAATGCCATATGACGTTTTACGTTTTCTATATCGCTCTATAACGTTATACGATATAACGAAATACAATAAAACGTTAAAAGATATAACGTAATACTATATAACGTGAAACGATATAACGTAACACTATATAACGTTATACGATATAACGTTATACTAGATATTGTTATACGCTATAACATATTACTATATGACGGTATACGTTATAACGTAATAATATATAACGTTATACGTTACAAAATAATGCTATATAACTATATATGTTAAAACGTTATACTATATAACGTTATACGATATAACGTCATACTATATATCGTTATACGTTAGAACGTAATACTATATAATGTTCAACGTTATTAGGAAATGCAATATATCGTTAAACGTCTTAACGTAATACTATATAACGGCATACGATATAACGTCATACTATATGTCGTTATACGTTATAACGTAATACTATATAACGCTCTACGTTATAACGCATTAAAATATATCGTTATATGTTATAACATTATACTATATAAAGGTATACGTTATAACGTAATACTATATAACGCTATACGTTATAGGGTAATGCTATATTACGTTAAACGATATAACGTAATACTATATAACTTTAAACGAAATAACGTAACACTATATAACGTTATACGATATAACGTCATACTAGATATCGTTATACGATATAACGTCATACTAGATATCGTTATACGCTATAAATTAATACTAGATATCGTTATACGTTCTAACATTATACTATATCACGGTATACGTTATAGCGTAATACTATATAACGCTATATGTTATAGGGTAATGATATATTACGTTAAACGATATAACGTAATACTATATAACGTTAAACGAAATGACGTAATACTATATAACGTTATACGCCATATCATAATTATTTTTAACGTTAGACGTTATGAAATAACACTATAAAACGTTAAACTATATAACGTAATGCTATATAACGTTAAACGATATAACGTAATACTATATAACGTTATACGTTATAACATAATAATTTTTAACGTTATACGTTATGAAATAACACTATAAAAAGTTAAACGTTATAAAGTAATACTATATATCGTTATACGTTTCAACGTAATACTATATAACGGTAAACGATATAACGTCATACTAAATATCGTTATACGTTAGAACGTAATACTTTATTTCGCTATAACGTATTACTATATAACTTTATACGCTATAACGTAATACTATATAACGTGGAACGATATAACGTAATACTATATAACCTTAAACGATATAACGTAATACTATACAACGCTATACGATATAACGTCATACTAGATATCGTTATACGCTATAACTATTAAGTTATATAAGTTAACTATTAAGTTACTATACAACGTTATACGTTATAACGTAATACTATATAACGGGAAACGATATAACGTCATACCATATATCGTTATACGTTAGAACGTAATACTTTGTTACGCTATACGATATAACGCCATACTTGATATCGTTATACGCTATAACTTAATACTATATGACGGTTTACGTTATAACGTAATAATATATAACGTTATACGTTATGAAATAACACTATAAAAAGTTAAATGATATAACGTAATACTATATAACGTTAAACGATATAACGTAATACTATATAACGTAATACTATATAACGTTATACGTTATAACGTAATAATTTCTAACGTTATACGTTATTAAATAACACTATAAAAAGTTAAACGTTATAACGTAATACTATATATCGTTACAGGTTATAACATAATACTATATAACGGTATACGTTATATCGTAATAGTATATATTGTTAAACGTTATAACGTAATGCCATATGACGATTTACGTTTTCTGTATCGCTCTATAACGTTATACGATATGACGAAATACTATAAAACGTTAAAAGATATAACGTAATACTATATATCGTGAAACGATATAACGTAATACTATTTAACGTTATACGATATAATGTCAACTATATTACGTTATACGCTATAACGTAATACTATATAACGTGGAACGATATAACGTAACACTATATAACGTTATACGATATAACGTCATACTAGATATTGTTACGCGCTATAACATATTACTATATGACGGTATACGTCATAACGTAATAATATATAACGTTATACGTTACAAAATAATGCTATATAACTATATATGTTAAAACGTAATACTATATAACGTTATACGATATAACGTTATACTAGATATCGTTATACGCTATAACTTAATACGATATGCCGGTATACGTTATAACGTAATACTATATAACGTTATACGTTATAACGTAATAATTTTTAACGTTATACGTTATGAAATAACACTATAAAAAGTTAAACGATATAACGTAATACTATATAACGTTATACGATATAACGTAATACTATTTAACGTTATACGATATAATGTCAACTATATTACGTTATACGCTATAACGTAATACTATATAACGTGGAACGATATAACGTAACACTATATAACGTTATACGATATAACGTCATACTAGATATTGTTACGCGCTATAACATATTACTATATGACGGTATACGTCATAACGTAATAATATATAACGTTATACGTTACAAAATAATGCTATATAACTATATATGTTAAAACGTAATACTATATAACGTTATACGATATAACGTTATACTAGATATCGTTATACGCTATAACTTAATACGATATGACGGTATACGTTATAACGTAATAATATATAACGTTATACGTTACAAAATAATGCTATATAACTATATACGTTAATACGTAATACTATATATCCCTATACGTTATAGCGTAATGCTATATTACGTTAAACGTTATAACGTAATACTAGATATCGTTATACGCCATAACTTAATATTATATGTCGGTATACGTTATAACGTAATAATATATAACGTTATACGATAAAACGTAATAATATATAACGTCATATGTTATAAAATAATGCTATATAACTATATTCGTTAAAACGTTATACTACATTACGTTATACGCTATAACGTAACACTTTGTAACGTTAAACGATATAACGTAATACTATATAACGTTAAACGCTATAACGTAATACTATGTAACGTTATACATTGTGAAATAACACTATAAAAAGTTAAACGATATAACGTAATACTATATAACAGTAACCGATAAAACGTCATACTATATGTCGTTATACGTTAGAACGTAATACTTTATTTCGCTATACGATATAACGCCATACTAGATACAGTTATACGCTATAACTTAATACTATATGACGCTATTAATATATAGCTTTATACGCTATAACGTAATGCTATATATCGTTATACGTTATAACGTAATACTATATATCATAATACTATATAACGTTATACGTTATAACCTATTAATTTTTATCGTTATACGTTATGAAATAACACTATAAAAAGTTAAACGATATAACGTAATACAATATAACGTTATACGATATAACGTAATACTAGATAACGTTATACGCTATAACGTAATACAACATAACGTTATACGATAAAACGTCAACTATATTACGTTATACGTTATAGCACCATACAATATATCGTTACACGTTATAACATAATACTATATAACGGTATACGTTACATCGTAATAGTATATATTGTTAAACGTTATAACTTAATGCCATATGACGTTTTGCGTTTTCTATATCGCTCTATAACGTTATACGATATAACGAAATACTATAAAACGTTAAAAGATATATCGTAATACTATATAACGTGAAACGATATAACGTAATATTATATTACGCTATAGGATATATCGTCATAATAGATATCGTTATACGCTATAACTTAATACTATACAACGTTATACGTTATAACGTAATAATATATAACGTTAGACGTTCTGAAATAACACTATAAAAATTTAAACGATATAACGTAATACTATAAAACGTTAAACGATATAAAGTAATACCACATAACGTAATACTATATAACGTTGTATGTTATAACGTAATAATTTTTAACGTTATACGTTATTAAATAACACTATAAAAAGTTAAACGTTATAACATTATACTATATAACGGTATACGTTATAGCGTAATACTATATAACTCTATACGTTATAGGGTAATGCTATATTACGTTAAACGATATAACGTAATATTATATAACTTTAAACGAAATAACGTAATACTATATAACCTTATACGATATAACGTCATTCTAGATATCGTTATACGATATAACGCCATACTATATATCGTTATACGCTATAACTTAATACTATATGACGGTGTACGTTATAACGTAATAATATATAACGTTAGATGTTATGAAATAACACTACAAAAAGTTAAACGATATAACGTAATACTATAAAACGTTAAACGATATAACAAAATAATTTTTAACGTTATACGTTATGAAATAACACTACAAAAAGTTAAACGTTTTAACGTAATACTATATATCTTTATAAGTTATAACGTATGACTATATAATGTAATAACATATAACGTTATACGTTATAACGTCATACTATATATCGTTATACGTTAGAACGTAATACTATATAACGTTCAACGTTATTACGAAATGCAATATATCGTTAAACGTCTTAACGTAATACTATATAACGTTATACGATTTAACGTCATACTATATGTCGTTATACGTTATAACGTAATACTGTATTACGTTATACGATATAACGTCATACTAGATATCGTTATACGCTATAACTTAATACGATATGACGGTATACGTTATAACGTAATAATATATAACGTTATACGTTACAAAATAATGCTATATAACTATATACGTTAATACGTAATACTATATATCCCTATACGTTATAGCGTAATGCTATATTACGTTAAAAGTTATAACGTAATACTAGATAACGTTATAAGCCATAACGTAATACTATATAACATTCTACGTTATAACGCAAAACAATATATCCTTATACCTTATAACATAATACTATCTAAAGCTATACGTTATAACGTAATACTATATATCGCTATACGTGATAGGGTAATGCTATATTACGTTACACGTTATAACGTAATACTTTATAACGTTATAAGATATAACGTTACAATATATAGCGATATATGTTATAAAATAAGGCTATATAACTATATAAGTTTAAACGTAATACTATATATCGTTATAAGTTAGAACACAATACAATCAATCGCTATACGTTATAGCGTAATACTATATAACGCTATATGTTATAGGGTAATGATATATTACGTTAAACGATATAATGTAATACTATATAACGTTATACGATATAACGACATACTAGATACCGTTATTCGCTATAACTTAATACTAGATAACGTTATACGTTATAACGTAATACTATGTAACGTTTTACGTTATAACGTAATAGTATATAACGTTAAACGTTATAACGTAATGCCGTATGAAGTTTTACGTTTTCTATATCGCTCTATAACGTTATACGATATAACGAAATACTATATAACGCTAAACGATATAACGTAATACTATATAACGTTAAACGATAAAACGTAATACTATATAACGCTATACGAGATAACATCATACTAGATATCGTTATACGTTATAACGTAATACTGTATTACGTTATACGATATAACGTCATACTAGATAACGTTATACGCTATAACATGATACTAGATAACGTTATACGCTATAACTTAATACTATATGACGGTATACGTTATAACGTACTAACATATAGCTTTATACGTTATAACGTAATACTATATATCGTTATACGTTTTAACGTAATACTATATAACATAATACTATATAACGTTATATGTTATGACGTAATAACTTTTAACGTTATACGTTATGAAATAACACTATAAAAAGTTAAACGATATAACGTAGCACTATATAACGTTAAACGATATAACGTAATACGAGATAATGTTATACGATATAACGTAATACTAGATAACGTTATACGCTATAACGTAATACTACATAACGTTATACGATAAATCGTCAACTATATTACTTTATACGTTATAGCGCAATACAATATATCCTTAAACGTTATAACATAATACTATATAACGGTATACGTTATATCGTAATACTATATATTGTTAAACGTTATAACTTAATGGCATATATCGTTTTACGTTTTCTATATCGCTCTATAACGTTATACAATACAACGAAATACTATAAAACGTTAAAAGATATATCGTATTACTATATAACGTGAAACGATATAACGTAATACTATATAACGGTAAACGATATAACGCCATACTATATATCGTTATACGTTAGAACGTAATACTATATAACGCTCTACGATATAACGTCATACTATATGTCGTTATACGTTATAACGCAATACAATATATCGTTATACGTTATAACATTATACTATATAACGGTATACGTTATAGCGTAATACTATATTACGTTAGACGATATAACGTAATACTATATAACGTTAAACGATATAACGTAATACTACATAACGTTATACGATATAACGTCAACTATATTACGTTATACGTTATAACGTAATACTTTATAACGTTATACGTTAAAACGTAATACTACATAACGCTATCCGCTATAACGTAATACTATATAACGTTAAACGATATAACGCAATACTATATATCGCTCTACGATATAACGTTATACTATATGTCGTTATACGTTATAACGCAATACAATATATCGTTATACGTTATAACATTATACTATATAACGGTATACGTTATAGCGTAATAGTATATTACGTTAAACGATATAACGTAATACTATATAACTTTAAAGGAAATAACGTAATACTATATAACGTTATACGATATAACGTCATACTAGATATCGTTATACGCTATATCTTAATACTAAATATCGTTATACGCTATAACTTAATACTATACAACGTTATACGTTATAACGTAATAGTATATAACGTTAAACGTTATAATGAAATGCCATATGAAGTTTTACGATTTCTATACCGCTCTATAACGTTATACGATATAACGAAATACTATATAACGTTAGACGACATAACGTAATACTATATAACGTTAAACGATATAACTTAATACTATATAACGCTATACGATATAACGCCATACTAGATATCGTTATACGCCATAACTTAATATTATATGTCGGTATACGTTATAACGTAATAATATATAACGTTATACGATAAAACGTAATAATATATAACGTCATATGTTATAAAATAATGCTATATAACTATATTCGTTAAAACGTTATACTACATTACGTTATACGCTATAACGTAACACTTTGTAACGTTAAACGATATAACGTAATACTATATAACGTTAAACGCTATAACGTAATACTATGTAACGTTATACATTGTGAAATAACACTATAAAAAGTTAAACGATATAACGTAATACTATATAACGGTAACCGATAAAACGTCATACTATATGTCGTTATACGTTAGAACGTAATACTTTATTTCGCTATACGATATAACGCCATACTAGATACAGTTATACGCTATAACTTAATACTATATGACGCTATACGTTATAACGTATTAATATATAGCTTTATACGCTATAACGTAATGCTATATATCGTTATACGTTATAACGTAATACTATATATCATATTACTATATAACGTTATACGTTATAACGTATTAATTCTTAACGTTATACTTTATGAAATAACACTATAAAAAGTTAAACGATATAACGTAATACAATATAACGTTATACGATATAACGTAATACTAGATAACGTTATACGCTATAACGTAATACAACATAACGTTATACGATAAAACGTCAACTATATTACGTTATACGTTATAGCACCATACAATATATCGTAACACGTTATAACATAATACTATATAACGGTATACGTTATATCGTAATAGTATATATTGTTAAACGTTATAACTTAATGCCATATGACGTTTTGCGTTTTCTATATCGCTCTATAACGTTATACGATATAACGAAATACTATAAAACATTAAAAGATATATCGTAATACTATATAACGTGAAACGATATAACGTAATATTATATAACGTTAAACGATACAACGTAATACTATATAACGTTAAACGATATAACGTAATATTATATAACGCTATATGACATATCGTCATAATAGATATCGTTATACGCTATAACTTAATACTATACAACGTTATACGTTATAACGTAATATTATATAACGTTAGACGTTATGAAATAACACTATAAAAATTTAACCGATATAACGTAATACTATAAAACGATAAACGATATAAAGTAATACTACATAACGTAATACTATATAACGTTGTATGTTATAACGTAATAATTTTTAACGTTATACGTTATTAAATAACACTATAAGAAGTTAAACGTTATAACATTATACTGTATAACGGTATACGTTATAGCGTAATACTATATAACTCTATACGTTATAGGGTAATGCTATATTACGTTAAACGATATAACGTATTATTATATAACTTTAAACGATATAACGTCATACTATATATCGTTCTACGTTAGAACGTAATACTTTATTACGCTATACGATATAACACCATACTAGATATCGTTATCCGCTATAACTTAATACTATATGACGGTATACGTTATAACGTAATAATATATTACGATAGACGTTATGTAATAACACTACAAAAAGTTAAACGATATAACGTAATACTATAAAACGTTAAACGATATAACAAAATAATTTTTAACGTTATACGTTATGAAATAACACTACAAAAAGTTAAACGTTTTAACGTAATACTATATATCTTTATACGTTATAACGTATGACTATATAATGTAATAACATATAACGTTATACGTTACAAAATAATGCTATATAACTATATACGTTAATACGTAATACTATATATCCCTATACGTTATAGCGTAATGCTATATTACGTTAAACGTTATAACGTAATACTGTATAACGTTATACGATATAACGTCATACTATATGTCGTTATACGTTATAACGTTATACTGTATTGCGTTATACGATATATCGTCATACTACATACCGTTATACGCTGTAACGTAATACTAGATAACGTTATACGCCATAACGTAATACTATATAACATTCTACGTTATAACGCAAAACAATATATACCTATACCTTATAACATAATACTATCTAAAGCTATACGTTATAACGTAATACTATATATCGCTATACGTGATAGGGTAATGCTATATTACGTTACACGTTATAACGTAATACTTTATAGCGTTATAAGATATAACGTTATAATATATAGCGTTATATGTTATAAAATAAGGCTATATAACTATATAAGTTTAAACGTAATACTATATATCGTTATAAGTTATAACACAATACAATCAATCGCTATACGTTATAACGTAATACTGTATAACGTGATACGGTATAATGTCATACTAGATATCGTTATACGCTATAAATTAATACTAGATATCGTTATACGTTATAACATTATACTATATCACGGTATACGTTATAGCGTAATACTATATAACGCTATATGTTATAGGGTAATGATATATTACGTTAAACGATATAACGTAATACTATATAACGTTAAACGAAATAACGTAATACTATATAACGTTAAACGAAATAACGTAATACTATATAACGTTATACGATATAACGACATACTAGATACCGTTATACGTTATAACGTAATACTGTATTACGTTATACGATATAACGTCATACTAGATAACGTTATACGCTATAACATGATACTAGATAAAGTTATACGCTATAATTTAATACTATATGACGGTATACGTTATAACGTATTAATATATAGCTTTATACGTTATAACGTAATACTATATATCGTTATACGTTATAACGTAATAGTATATAACGTTAAACGTTATAACGTAATGCCGTATGAAGTTTTACGTTTTCTATATCGCTCTATAACGTTATACGATATAACGAAATACTATATAACGCTAAACGATATAACGTAATACTATATAACGTTAAACGATATAACGTAATACTATATAACGCTATACGATATAACGCCATACTAGATATCGTTATACGCCATAACTTAATATTATATGTCGGTATACGTTATAACGTAATAATATATAACGTTATACGATAAAACGTAATAATATATAACGTCATATGTTATAAAATAATGCTATATAACTATATTCGTTAAAACGTTATACTACATTACGTTATACGCTATAACGTAACACTTTGTAACGTTATACGCTATAACGTAATACTATGTAACGTTATACGTTATAACGTAATAGTATATAACGTTAAACGTTATAACGTAATGCCGTATGAAGTTTTACGTTTTCTATATCGCTCTATAACGTTATACGATATAACGAAATACTATATAACGCTAAACGATATAACGTAATACTATATAACGTTATACGATATAACGTCAACTATATTACGTTATACGTTATAGAGCAATACAATATATCGTTACAGGTTATAACATAATACTATATAACGGTATACGTTATATCGTAATAGTATATATTGTTAAACGTTATAACGTAATGCCATATGACGATTTACGTTTTCTGTATCGCTCTATAACGTTATACGATATGACGAAATACTATAAAACGTTAAAAGATATAACGTAATACTATATATCGTGAAACGATATAACGTAATACTATACAACGCTATACGATATAACGTCAACTATATTACGTTATACGCTATAACGTAACACTGTATAACGTTAAACGATATAACGAAATACAATAAAACGTTAAAAGATATAACGTAATACTATATAACGCTATACTATATATCGTCATACTAGATATCGTTATACGCTATAACTTAATACTATACAACGTTATACGTTATAACGTAATACTGTATAACGGTAAACGATATAACGTCATACTATATAACGTTAAACGATATAACGTTTTACTGTATTGCGTTATACGATATAACGCCATACTACATACCGTTATACGCTGTAACGTAATAGTAGGTAACGTTATACGCCATAATGTAATACTGTATAACGTTCTACGTTATAACGCAATACAATATATCGTTATACTTTGTAACATAATACTATCTAAAGCTATACGTTATAACGTAATACTATATATCGCAATACGCGATAGGGTAATGCTATATTACGTTACTCGTTATAACGTAATACTTTATAACGTTATAAGATATAACGTTATAATATATAGCGATATATGTTATAAAATAAGGCTATATAACTATATAAGTTTAAACGTAATACTATATATCGTTATAAGTTATAACACATCACAATCAATCGCTATACGTTATAACGTAATACTATATAACGCGATACGATATAACGTCATACTAGATATCGTTATACGCTATAAATTAATACTAGATATCGTTATACGTTATAACATTATACTATATAACGGTATACGTTATAGCGTAATACTATATAACGCTATATGTTATAGAGTAATAATATATTACGTTAAACGATATAACGTAATACTATATAACGTTAAACGAAATAACGTAATACTATATAACGTTATACGATATAACGACATACTAGATACCGGTATACGCTATAACTTAATACTAGATTACGTTATACGTTATAACGTAATACTATGTAACGTTATACGTTATAACGTAGAAGTATATAACGTTAAACGTTATAACGTAATGCCATATGACGTTTCACGTTTTCCATATCGCGCTATAACGTTATACGATATAACGAAATACTATATAACTTTAAACGATATAACGTAGTACTATATAACGATAAACGATATAACGTAATACTAGATAACGTTATACGATATTACGTCAACTATATTACGTTATACGTTATAACGTAATACTTTATAACGTTATAAGATATAACGTTATAATATATAGCATTATACGTTACAAAATAATGCTATATAACTATATACGTTAAAACGTAATACTATATATCCCTATATGTTATAGCGTAATGCTATATTACGTTAAACGTTACAACGTAATACTGTATAACGTTATACGATATAACGTCAACTATATTACGTTATACGCTATAACGTAATACTATATATCGTTATACGTTATAACGTAATACTATATAACATAACACTATATATCGTTATACGTTTTAACGTAATACTATATAACGTAATACTATATAACGTTATACTAGATATCGCTATACGCTATAACTTAATACTATATGACGGTATACGTTATAACGTAATAATATATAACGATAAACGTTACAAAATAATGCTATATAACTATATACGTTGAAACGTAATACTATATAACGTTAAACGATATAACGTAATACTATATAACGTAATACTATCTAACGTTAAACGATATAACGTAATACTACATAACGTTATATGCTATAACGTAATACTAGATAACGATATACGCTATAACGTAATACTACATAACGTTAAACGATATAACGAAATACAATAAAACGTTAAAAGATATAACGTAATACTATATAACGTGGAATGATATAACGTAACACTATATAACGTTATACGATATAACGTCATACCAGATATTGTTATACGCTATAACATATTACTATATGACGGTATACGTTATAACGTAATAATATATAACGTTATACGTTACAAAATAATGCAATATATCTATATACGTTAAAACGTAATACTATATATCCCTATACGTTATAGCGTAATGCTATATTACGTTAAACGTTATAACGTAATACTGTATAACGTTATACGATGTAACGTCATACTATATGTCGTTATACGTTATAACGTTTTACTGTATTGCGTTATACGATATAACGTCATACTACATACCGTTATACGCTGTAACGTAATAGTAGATAACGTTATACGCCATAACGTAATACTGTATAACGTTCTACGTTATAACGCAATACAATATATCGTTATACCTTGTAACATAATACTATCTAAAGCAATACGTTATAACGTAATACTATATATCGCAATACGTGATAGGGTAATGCTATATTACGTTACACGTTATAACGTAATACTTTATAACGTTATAAGATATAACGTTATAATATATAGCGTTATATGTTATAAAATAAGGCTATATAACTATATAAGTTTAAACGTAATACTATATATAGTTATAAGTTATAACACATCACAATCAATCGCTATACGTTATAACGTAATACTATATAACGCGATACGATATAACGTCATACTAGATAACGTTATACGCTATAAATTAATACTAGATATCGTTATACGTTATAACATTATACTATATCACGGTATACGTTATAGCGTAATACTATATAACGCTATATGTTATATAGTAATGATATATTACGTTAAACGATATAACGTAATACTATATAACGTTAAACGAAATAACGTAATACTATATAACGTTATACGATATTACGTCAACTATATTACGTTATACGTTATAACGTAATACTTTATAACGTTATAAGATATAACGTTATAATATATAGCGTTATACGTCACAAAATAATGCTATATAACTATATACGTTAAAACGTAATACTATATATCCCAATATGTTATAGCGTAATGCTATATTACGTTAAACGTTATAACGTAATACTGTATAACGTTATACGATATAACGACATACTAGATACCGGTATACGCTATAACTTAATACTAGATAACGTTATACGTTATGACGTAATTCTATGTAACGTTATACGTTATAACGAAGAAGTATATAACGTTAAACGTTATAACGTAATGCCATATGACGTTTCACGTTTTCTATATCGCTCTATAACGTTATACGATATAACGAAATACTATATAACGTTAAACGATATAACGTAGTACTATATAACGATAAACGATATAACGTAATACTAGATAACGTTATACGGTATAACGTCAACTATATTACGTTATACGTTATAACGTAATACTTTATAACGTTACACGATAAAATGTAATAATATATAACGTTATATGTTATAAAGTAATGCTATATAACTATATACGTTAAAACGTAATACTACATAACGTTATACGCTAGAACGTAATACTACATAACGTTATACGATAAAACGTCAACTATATTACGTTATACGTTATAGCGCAATACAATATACCGTTACAGGTGTTAACATAATACTATCTAACGGTATACGTTATATCGTAATAGTATATATTGTTAAACGTTATAACGTAATGCCATATGACGATTTACGTTTTCTGTATCGCTCTATAACGTTATACGATATGACGAAATATTATAAAACGTTAAAAGATATAACGTAATATTATATATCGTGAAACGAAATAACGTAATACTATATAACGTTATACGATATAACGTTATACTAGATATCGTTATACGCTATAACTTAATACGATATGCCGGTATACGTTATAACGTAATAATATATAACGTCATACGTTACAAAATAATGCTATATAACTATATACGTTAAAACGTAATACTATATATCCCTATACGTTATAGCGTAATGCTATATTACGTTAAACGTTATAACGTAATACTGTATAACGTTATACCATGTAACGTCATACTATATGTCGTTATACGTTATAACGTTTTACTGTATAGCGTTATACGATATAACGTCTTACTACATACCGTTATACGCTGTAACGTAATAGTAGATAACGTTATACGCCATAACGTAATACTGTATAACGTTAAACGATATAACGTAATACTATATAACGTCAAACGATATAACGTAATATTATATAACGCTATACTATATATCGTCATACTAGATATCGTTATACGCTATAACTTAATACTATACAACGTTATACGTTATAACGTAATACTGTATAACGGTAAACGATATAACGTCATACTATATAACGTTATACGTCATATCATAATTATTTTTAACGTTAGACGTTATGAAATAACACTATAAAAAGTTAAACGATATAACGTAATACTATATAACGTTAAACGCTACAACGTAATACTACATAACTTATAACGATATAACGCAATACTATATAACGGTAAACGATAAAACGGCATGCTATATATCGTTATACGTTGGAACGTAATACTTTATTTCGCTATAGGATATAACGCCACACTAGATACCGTTATACGCTATAACTTAATACTATATGACGGTATACGTTATAACGTATTAATATAGAACTTTATACGCTATGACGTAATACTGTATATCGTTATACGTTATAACGTAATATTATATAACGTAATACTATATAACGTTATACGCTTATAACGTAATAATTTTTAACGTTATACGTTATGAAATAACACTATAAAAAGTTAAACGATAAAACGTAATACTATATAACGTTAAACGATATAACGTAATACTATATAACGCTCTACGTTATAACGCATTAAAATATATCGTTATATGTTATAACATTATACTATATAACGGTATACGTTATAGCGTAATACTATATAACGCTATACGTTATAGGGTAATGCAATATTACGTTAAACGATATAACGTAATACTATATAACTTTAAACGAAATAACGTAATACTATATAACGTTATACGATATAACGTCATATTAGATATCGTTATACGCTATAAATTAATACTAGATACCGTTATACGTTATAACATTATACTATATCACGGTATACGTTATAGCGTAATACTATATAACGCTTTATGTTACACGGTAATGGTATATTACGTTAAACGATATAACGTAATACTATATAACGTTATACGATATAACGTCATACTACATATCGTTATACGATATAACGTCATACTAGATATCGTTATACGCTATAACTTAATACTAGATAACGTTATACGCTATAACGTAATACTATGTAACGTTATACGTTATAACGTAATAGTATATAACGTTAACCGTTATATCGTAATGCCATATGACGTTTCACGTTTTCTATATCGCTCTATAACGTTATACGATATAACGAATTACTATATAACGTTAAACGATATAACGTAATACTATATAACGTTAAACGATATAACGTCATACTATATATCGTTATACGCCATAACTTAATACTATATGACGGTATACGTTATAACGTAATAATATATAACGTTAAACGTTACAAAATATTGCTATATAACTATATACGTTGAAACGTAATACTATGTAACGTTATACGATATAACGTCATACTATATAGCCTTATACGTTAGAAAGTAGTACTATATAACTTTCCACGTTATTACGAAATGCAATATATCGTTAAAAGTCATAACGTAATACTATATAACGTTATACGTTATAACGTAATAATATACAACGCTATACGTTACAAAATAATGCTATATAACTATATACGTTAAAACGTAATACTACATAACGTTATACGCTATAACGAAATAATTTTTAACGCTATACGTTATGAAATAACACTATAAAAAGTTAAACGATATAACGCAATACTATGTAACGTTATACGTTATAACGTAATAGTATATAACGTTAAACGTTATAACGTAATGACATATGAAGTTTTGCGTTTTCTGTATTGCTCTATAACGTTATACGATATAACGAAATAATATATAACGTTAAACGATATAGCGTAATACAATATAACGTTAAACGATATAACGTAATACTATACAACGTTAAACGAAATAACGTAATACTATTTAACGGTAAACGATATAACGTTATACTACATAAAGTAATACTATATAACGTTATACGTTATAACGTAATACTGTATAACGTTATACGATATAACGTCATACTATATGTCGTTATACGTTATAACGTAATACTGTATTACGTTATAAGGTATAACGCTATAATATATAGCGTTATCTGTTATAAAATAAGGCTATATAACTATATAAGTTTAAACGTAATACTATATATCGTTAGAAGTTATAACACAATAAAATCAATCGCTATACGTTATAACGTAATACTATATAACGTGATACGATATAACGTCATACTAGATATCGTTATACGCTATAAATTAATACTAGATATCGTTATACGTTATAACATTATACTATATAACGGTATACGTTATAGCGTAATACTATATAACGCTATATGTTATAGGGTAATGATATATTACGTTACACGATATAACGTAATACTATATAACGTTAAACGAAATAACGCAATACTATATAACGTTATACGATATAACGACATACTAGATACCGTTATACGCTATAACTTAATACTAGATAACGTTATACGTTATAACGTATTACTATATATCGTTATACGTTTCAACGTAATACTACATAACGTTAAACGATACAACGTAATACTATATAACGGTAAACGATATAACGTAATACTAGATAACGTTATACGATATAACGTAATACCAGATAACGTTATACGCTATAACGTAATACTACATAACGTTAAACGATATAAAGTAATACTATATAACGGTAAACGATATAACGTAATACTAGATAACGTTATACGATATAACGTAATACTATATTACGTTGTACGTTATAACATAATACTATATAACGGTATACGTTATATCGTAATAGTATATATTGTTAAACGTTATAACTTAATGCCATATGACGTTTTGCGTTTTCTATATCGCTCTATAACGTTATACGATATAACTAAATAATATAAAACTTTAAAAGATATATCGTAATACTATATAACGTGAAACGATATAACGTAATACTATATACCGTTAAACGATATAACGTAATACTATATAACGGTATACGTTATAACGTAATAATTTTTAACGTTATACGTTATGAAATAACACTATGAAAAGTTAAACGATATAAGGTAATACTATATATCTTTATACGTTATAACGTATGACTATATAATGTAATAACATATAACGTTATACGTTATAACGTTATAATTATTAAGGTTATACGTTATGAAATAACACTATAAGAAGTTAAACGATATAACGTAATACTATATAACGATAAACGATATAACGTAATACTAGATAACGTTATACGATATAACGTCAACTATATTACGTTATACGTTATAACGTAATACTTTATAACGTTATACGATAAAACGTAATAATATTTAACGTTATATGTTATAAAGTAATCCTGTATAACTATATACGTTAAAACGTAATACTACATAACGTTATACGCTAGAACGTAATACTACATAACGTTATACGATAAAACGTCAACTATATTACGTTATACGTTATAGCGCAATACAATATATCGTTACAGGTTATAACATAATACTATCTAACGGTATACATTATATCGTAATACTATATATTGTTAAACGTTATAACGTAACGCCATATGACGATTTACGTTTTCTGTATCGCTCTATAACGTTATACGATATGACGAAATACTATAAAACGTTAAAAGATATAACGTAATACTATATATCGTGAAACGATATAACGTAATACTATATAACGTTATACGATATAACGTCAACTATATTACGTTATACGCTATAACGTAATACTATATAACGTTAAACGATATAACGTAATACTATATAACGTTATACCATATAACGTCATTCCAGATATCGTTATACGCTATAACTTAATACTAGATAACGTTATACTGTATAACGTAATACTATATAACGTTATACGTTATAACGTAATAGTAAATATCGTTAAACGTTATAACGTAATGCCATATGACGTTTTACGTTTTCTATATCGCTCTATAACGTTATACGATATAACGAAATACAATAAAACGTTGAAAGATATAACGTAATACTATATAACGTGAAACGATATAACGTAACACTATATAACGTTATACGATATAACGTCATACTAGATATTGTTATACGCTATAACATATTACTATATGACGGTATACGTTATAACGTAATAATATATAACGTAATACGTTACAAAATAATGCTATATAACTATATATGTTAAAACGTAATACTATATAACGTTATACGATATAACGTTATACTAGATATCGTTATACGCTATAACTTAATTCGATATGACGTTATACGTTATAACGTAATAATATATAACGTCATACGTTACAAAATAATGCTATATAACTATATACGTTAAAACGTAATACTATATATCCCTATATGTTAATTCGTAATGCTATATTACGTTAAACGTTATAACGTAATACTGTATAACGTTATACGATATAACGTTATACTATATGTCGTTATACGTTATAACGTAATAATTTTTAACGTTATACGTTATGAAATAACACTATGAAAAGTTAAACGATATAAGGTAATACTATATATCTTTATACGTTATAACGTATGACTATATAATGTAATAACATATAACGTTATACGTTATAACGTTATAATTATTAAGGTTATACGTTATGAAATAACACTATAAGAAGTTAAACGATATAACGTAATACTATATAACGATAAACGATATAACGTAATACTAGATAACGTTATACGATATAACGTCAACTATATTACGTTATACGTTATAACGTAATACTTTATAACGTTATACGATAAAACGTAATAATATATAACGTTATATGTTATAAAGTAATGCTATATAACTATATACGTTAAAACGTAATACTACATAACGTTATACGCTAGAACGTAATACTACATAACGCTATACGATAAAACGTCAACTATATTACGTTATACGTTATAGCGCAATACAATATATCGTTACAGGTTATAACATAATACTATCTAACGGTATACATTATATCGTAATAGTATATATTGTTAAACGTTATAACGTAACGCCATATGACGATTTACGTTTTCTGTATCGCTCTATAACGTTATACGATATCACGAAATACTATAAAACGTTAAAAGATATAACGTAATACTATATATCGTGAAACGATATAACGTAATACTATATAACGTTATACGATATAACGTCAACTATATTACGTTATACGCTATAACGTAATACTATATAACGTTAAACGATATAACGTAATACTATATAACGTTATACCATATAACGTCATTCCAGATATCGTTATACGCTATAACTTAATACTAGATAACGTTATACTGTATAACGTAATACTATATAACGTTATACGTTATAACGTAATAGTAAATATCGTTAAACGTTATAACGTAATGCCATATGACGTTTTACGTTTTCTATATCGCTCTATAACGTTATACGATATAACGAAATACAATAAAACGTTGAAAGATATAACGTAATACTATATAACGTGAAACGATATAACGTAACACTATATAACGTTATACGATATAACGTCATACTAGATATTGTTATACGCTATAACATATTACTATATGACGGTATCCGTTATAACGTAATAATATATAACGTCATACGTTACAAAATAATGCTATATAACTATATACGTTAAAACGTAATACTATATATCCCTATATGTTAATTCGTAATGCTATATTACGTTAAACGTTATAACGTAATACTGTATAACGTTATACGATATAACGTCATACTATATGTCGTTATACGTTATAACGTTTTACTGTATTGCGTTATACGATATAACGTCATACTACATACCGTTATACTCTATAACGTAATACTGTATCACGTTCTACGTTATAACGCAATACAATATATCGTTATACCTTGTAACATAATACTATCTAAAGCTATACCTTATAACGTAATGCTATATATCGCTATACGTGATAGGGTAATGCTATATTACTTTACACGTTATAACGTAATACTTTATGACGATATAAGATATAACGTCATAATATACAGCGTTATATGTTATAAAATAAGGCTATATAACTATATAAGTTTAAACGTAATACTATATATCGTTATAAGTTATAACACATCACAATCAATCGCTATACGTTATAACGTAATACTATATAACGCGATACGATATAACGTCATACTAGATAACGTTATACGCTATAAATTAATACTAGATATCGTTATACGTTATAACATTATACTATATCACGGTATACGTTATAGCGTAATACTATATAACGCTATATGTTATATAGTAATGATGTATTACGTTAAACGATATAACGTAATACTAAGTAACGTTATACGTTATAACGTAGAAGTATATAACGTTAAACGTTATAACGTAATGCCATATGACGTTTCACGTTTTCTATATCGCGCTATAACGTTATACGATATAACGAAATACTATATAACGTAAAACGATATAACGTAGTAGTATATAACGATAAACGATATAACGTAATACTAGATAACGTTATACGATATAACGAAATGCGATATAACGTTAAACGACATAACGTAGTACTATATAACGATAAACGATATAACGTAATACTAGATAACGTTATA
Organism: Bombus dahlbomii; assembly: GCA_037178635.1. Classification (NCBI taxonomy): domain Eukaryota; kingdom Metazoa; phylum Arthropoda; class Insecta; order Hymenoptera; family Apidae; genus Bombus; species Bombus dahlbomii. The sequence goes on along the minus strand of CM074107.1, from coordinate 12,238,523 downwards.
CGATATTACGTCAACTATATTACGTTATACGTTATAACGTAATACTTTATAACGTTATAAGATATAACGTTAAAATATATAGCGACATACGTTACAAAATAATGCTATATAACTATATACGTTAAAACGTAATACTATATATCCCTATATGTTATAGCGTAATGCTATATTACGTTAAACGTTATAACGTAATACTGTATAACGTTATACGATATAACGTCAACTATATTACGTTATACGCTATAACGTAATACTATATAACGTTAAACGATATAACGTAATACTATATAACGTGAAACGATATAACGTAACACTATATAACGTTATACGATATAACGTCATACTAGATATTGTTATACGCTATAACATATTACTATATGACGGTATACGTTATAACGTAATAATATATAACGTAATACGTTACAAAATAATGCTATATAACTATATATGTTAAAACGTAATACTATATAACGTTATACGATATAACGTTATACTAGATATCGTTATACGCTATAACTTAATTCGATATGACGTTATACGTTATAACGTAATAATATATAACGTCATACGTTACAAAATAATGCTATATAACTATATACGTTAAAACGTAATACTATATATCCCTATATGTTAATTCGTAATGCTATATTACGTTAAACGTTATAACGTAATACTGTATAACGTTATACGATATAACGTCATACTATATGTCGTTATACGTTATAACGTAATAATTTTTAACGTTATACGTTATGAAATAACACTATGAAAAGTTAAACGATATAAGGTAATACTATATATCTTTATACGTTATAACGTATGACTATATAATGTAATAACATATAACGTTATACGTTATAACGTTATAATTATTAAGGTTATACGTTATGAAATAACACTATAAGAAGTTAAACGATATAACGTAATACTATATAACGATAAACGATATAACGTAATACTAGATAACGTTATACGATATAACGTCAACTATATTACGTTATACGTTATAACGTAATACTTTATAACGTTATACGATAAAACGTAATAATATTTAACGTTATATGTTATAAAGTAATCCTGTATAACTATATACGTTAAAACGTAATACTACATAACGTTATACGCTAGAACGTAATACTACATAACGTTATACGATAAAACGTCAACTATATTACGTTATACGTTATAGCGCAATACAATATATCGTTACAGGTTATAACATAATACTATCTAACGGTATACATTATATCGTAATACTATATATTGTTAAACGTTATAACGTAACGCCATATGACGATTTACGTTTTCTGTATCGCTCTATAACGTTATACGATATGACGAAATACTATAAAACGTTAAAAGATATAACGTAATACTATATATCGTGAAACGATATAACGTAATACTATATAACGTTATACGATATAACGTCAACTATATTACGTTATACGCTATAACGTAATACTATATAACGTTAAACGATATAACGTAATACTATATAACGTTATACCATATAACGTCATTCCAGATATCGTTATACGCTATAACTTAATACTAGATAACGTTATACTGTATAACGTAATACTATATAACGTTATACGTTATAACGTAATAGTAAATATCGTTAAACGTTATAACGTAATGCCATATGACGTTTTACGTTTTCTATATCGCTCTATAACGTTATACGATATAACGAAATACAATAAAACGTTGAAAGATATAACGTAATACTATATAACGTGAAACGATATAACGTAACACTATATAACGTTATACGATATAACGTCATACTAGATATTGTTATACGCTATAACATATTACTATATGACGGTATACGTTATAACGTAATAATATATAACGTAATACGTTACAAAATAATGCTATATAACTATATATGTTAAAACGTAATACTATATAACGTTATACGATATAACGTTATACTAGATATCGTTATACGCTATAACTTAATTCGATATGACGTTATACGTTATAACGTAATAATATATAACGTCATACGTTACAAAATAATGCTATATAACTATATACGTTAAAACGTAATACTATATATCCCTATATGTTAATTCGTAATGCTATATTACGTTAAACGTTATAACGTAATACTGTATAACGTTATACGATATAACGTCATACTATATGTCGTTATACGTTATAACGTTTTACTGTATTGCGTTATACGATATAACGTCATACTACATACCGTTATACGCTGTAACGTAATAGTAGATAACGTTATACGCTATAACGTAATACTGTATCACGTTCTACGTTATAACGCAATACAATATATCGTTATACCTTGTAACATAATACTATCTAAAGCTATACGTTATAACGTAATGCTATATATCGCTATACGTGATAGGGTAATGCTATATTACTTTACACGTTATAACGTAATACTTTATGACGATATAAGATATAACGTTATAATATACAGCGTTATATGTTATAAAATAAGGCTATATAACTATATAAGTTTAAACGTAATACTATATATCGTTATAAGTTATAACACATCACAATCAATCGCTATACGTTATAGCGTAATACTATATAACGCTATATGTTATATAGTAATGATGTATTACGTTAAACGATATAACGTAATACTAAGTAACGTTATACGTTATAACGTAGAAGTATATAACGTTAAACGTTATAACGTAATGCCATATGACGTTTCACGTTTTCTATATCGCGCTATAACGTTATACGATATAACGAAATACTATATAACGTAAAACGATATAACGTAGTAGTATATAACGATAAACGATATAACGTAATACTAGATAACGTTATACGATATAACGAAATGCTATATAACGTTAAACGACATAACGTAGTACTATATAACGATAAACGATATAACGTAATACTAGATAACGTTATACGATATTACGTCAACTATATTACGTTATACGTTATAACGTAATACTTTATAACGTTATAAGATATAACGTTAAAATATATAGCGACATACGTTACAAAATAATGCTATATAACTATATACGTTAAAACGTAATACTATATATCCCTATATGTTATAGCGTAATGCTATATTACGTTAAACGTTATAACGTAATACTGTATAACGTTATACGATATAACGTCAACTATATTACGTTATACGCTATAACGTAATACTATATACCGTTAAACGATATAACGTAATACTATATAACGTCAAACGATATAACGTAATATTATATAACGCTATACTATATATCGTCATACTAGATATCGTTATACGCTATAACTTAATACTATACAACGTTATACGTTATAACGTAATACTGTATAACGGTAAACGATATAACGTCATACTATATAACGTTAAACGATATTACGTAATACTATATAACGTTAAACGATATAACGTAATACTATATAACGTAATACTATATAACATTATACGTTATAACGTAATAATTTTTAACGTTATACGTTATGAAATAACACTATAAAAAGTTAAACGATATAACGTAATACTATATAACGTTAAACGCTACAACGTAATACTACATAACTTATAACGATATAACGCAATACTATATAACGGTAAACGATAAAACGGCATGCTATATATCGTTATTCGTTGGAACGTAATACTTTATTTCGCTATACGATATAACGCCACACTAGATACCGTTATACGCTATAACTTAATACTATATGACGGTATACGTTATAACGTATTAATATAAAACTTTATACGCTATGACGTAATACTGTATATCGTTATACGTTATAACGTAATACTATATAACGTAATACTATATAACGTTATACGCTTATAACGTAATAATTTTTAACGTTATACGTTATGAAATAACACTATAAAAAGTTAAACGATAAAACGTAATACTATATAACGTTAAACGATATAACGTAATACTATATAACGCTCTACGTTATAACGCATTAAAATATATCGTTATATGTTATAACATTATACTATATAACGGTATACGTTATAGCGTAATACTATATAACGCTGTACGTTATATTGTAATGCTATATTACGTTAAACGATATAACGTAATACTATATAACTTTAAACGAAATAACGTAATACTATATAACGTTATACGATATAACGTCATACTAGATATCGTTATACAATATAACGTCATACTAGATATCGTTATACGCTATAACTTAATACTAGATAACATTATACGCTATAACGTAATGCTATGTAACGTTATACGTTATAACGTAATACTATATAACGTTAAACGATATAACGTCATACTATATATCGTTATACGCCATAACTTAATACTATATGACGGTATACGTTATAACGTAATAATATATAACGTTATACATTATGAAATAACACTATAAAAAGTTAAATGATATAACGTAATACTATATAACGTTACACGATATAACGTAATACTATATAACGTTATACGTTATAACGTATTAATTTCTAACATTATACGTTATTAAATAACACTATAAAAAGTTAAACGTTATAACGTAATACTATATATCGTTATACGTTACAAAGTAATACTACATAACTTATAACGATATAACGCAATACTATATAACGGTAACCGATAAAACGTCATACTATATATCGTTATACGTTAGAACGTAATACTTTATTTCGCAATACGATATAACGCCATACTAGATATCGTTATACGCTATAACTTAATACTATATGACGGTATACGTTATAACGTATTAATATAGAACTTTATACGCTATGACGTAATACTGTTTATCGTTATACGTTATAACGTAATACTATATAACGTAATACTATATAACGTTATACGCTTATAACGTAATAATTTTTAACGTTATACGTTATGAAATAACACTATAAAAAGTTAAACGATAAAACGTAATACTATATAACGTTAAACGATATAACGTAATACTATATAACGCTCTACGTTATAACGCATTAAAATATATCGTTATATGTTATAACATTATACTATATAACGGTATACGTTATAGCGTAATACTATATAACGCTGTACGTTATATTGTAATGCTATATTACGTTAAACGATATAACGTAATACTATATAACTTTAAACGAAATAACGTAATACTATATAACGTTATACGATATAACGTCATACTAGATATCGTTATACGATATAACGTCATACTAGATATCGTTATACGCTATAACTTAATACTAGATAACATTATACGCTATAACGTAATGCTATGTAACGTTATACGTTATAACGTAATACTATATAACGTTAAACGATATAACGTCATACTATATATCGTTATACGCCATAACTTAATACTATATGACGGTATACGTTATAACGTAATAATATATAACGTTATACATTATGAAATAACACTATAAAAAGTTAAATGATATAACGTAATACTATATAACGTTACACGATATAACGTAATACTATATAACGTTATACGTTATAACGTTATAATTATTAACGTTATACGTTATTATATAACACTATAAAAAGTTAAACTATATAACATAATACTATATAACGATAAACGATATAACGTAATACTAGGAAACGTTATACGATAAAACGTCAACTATATTACGTTATACGTTATAGAGCAATACAATATATCGTTACAGGTTATAACATAATACTATATAACGGTATACGTTATATCGTAATAGTATATATTGTTAAACGTTATAACGTAATGCCATATGACGATTTACGTTATCTGTATCGCACTATAACGTTATACGATATGACGAAATACTATAAAACGTTAAAAGATATAACGTAATACTATATATCGTGAAACGATATAACGTAATACTATACAACGCTATACGATATATCGTCAACTATGTTACGTTATACGCTATAACGTAATACTATATAACGTTAAACGATATAACGTAATACTATATAACGTTATACCATATAACGTCATTCCAGATATCGTTATACGCTATAACTTAATACTAGATAACGTTATACTGTATGACGTAATACTATATAACGCTATACGTTATAGGGTAATGCTACATTACGTTAAACGATATAACGTAATGCCATATGACGTTTTACGTTTTCTATATCGCTCTATAACGTTATACGATATAACGAAATACAATAAAACGTTAAAAGATATAACGTAATACTATATAACGTGGAACGATATAACGTAACACTATATAACGTTATACGATATAACGTCATAGCAGATATTGTTATACGCTATAACATATTACTATATGACGGTATACGTTATAACGTAATAATATATAACGTTATACGTTACAAAATAATGCTATATAACTATATATGTTAAAACGTAATACTATATAACGTTATACGATATAACGTTATACTAGATATCGTTATACGCTATAACTTAATTCGATATGACGTTATACGTTATAACGTAATAATATATAACGTCATACGTTACAAAATAATGCTATATAACTATATACGTTAAAACGTAATACTACATATCCCTATACGTTATAGCGTAATGCTATATTACGTTAAACGTTATAACGTAATACTGTATAACGTTATACGATATAACGTCATACTATATGTCGTTATACGTTATAACGTTTTACTGTATTGCGTTATACGCTATAACGTAATACTATATAACGTTAAACGATATAACGTAATACTATATAACGTTATACCATATAACGTCATTCCAGGTATCGTTATACGCTATAACTTAATACTAGATAACGTTATACTGTATAACATAATACTATCTAAAGCTATACGTTATAACGTAATACTATATATCGCTATACGTGATAGGGTAATGCTATATTACGTTACACGTTATAACGTAATACTTTATAACGTTATAAGATATAACGTTATAATATATAGCGTTATATGTTATAAAATAAGGCTATATAACTATATAAGTTTAAACGTAATACTATATATCGTTATAAGATATAACACATCACAATCAATCGCTATACGTTATAACGTAATACTATATAACGCGATACGATATAACGTCATACTAGATAACGTTATACGCTATAAATTAATACTAGATATCGTTATACGTTATAACATTATAGTATATCACGGTATACGTTATAGCGTAATACTATATAACGCTATATGTTATATAGTAATGATATATTACGTTAAACGATATAACGTAATACTATGTAACGTTATACGTTATAACGTAGAAGTATATAACGTTAAACGTTATAACGTAATGCCATATGACGATTTACGTTTTCTGTATCGCACTATAACGTTATACGATATGACGAAATACTATAAAACGTTAAAAGATATAACGTAATACTATATATCGTGAAACGATATAACGTAATACTATACAACGCTATACGATATATCGTCAACTATGTTACGTTATACGCTATAACGTAATACTATATAACGTTAAACGATATAACGTAATACTATATAACGTTATACCATATAACGTCATTCCAGATATCGTTATACGCTATAACTTAATACTAGATAACGTTATACTGTATGACGTAATACTATATAACGCTATACGTTATAGGGTAATGCTACATTACGTTAAACGATATAACGTAATGCCATATGACGTTTTACGTTTTCTATATCGCTCTATAACGTTATACGATATAACGAAATACAATAAAACGTTAAAAGATATAACGTAATACTATATAACGTGGAACGATATAACGTAACACTATATAACGTTATACGATATAACGTCATAGCAGATATTGTTATACGCTATAACATATTACTATATGACGGTATACGTTATAACGTAATAATATATAACGTTATACGTTACAAAATAATGCTATATAACTATATATGTTAAAACGTAATACTATATAACGTTATACGATATAACGTTATACTAGATATCGTTATACGCTATAACTTAATTCGATATGACGTTATACGTTATAACGTAATAATATATAACGTCATACGTTACAAAATAATGCTATATAACTATATACGTTAAAACGTAATACTACATATCCCTATACGTTATAGCGTAATGCTATATTACGTTAAACGTTATAACGTAATACTGTATAACGTTATACGATATAACGTCATACTATATGTCGTTATACGTTATAACGTTTTACTGTATTGCGTTATACGCTATAACGTAATACTATATAACGTTAAACGATATAACGTAATACTATATAACGTTATACCATATAACGTCATTCCAGGTATCGTTATACGCTATAACTTAATACTAGATAACGTTATACTGTATAACATAATACTATCTAAAGCTATACGTTATAACGTAATACTATATATCGCTATACGTGATAGGGTAATGCTATATTACGTTACACGTTATAACGTAATACTTTATAACGTTATAAGATATAACGTTATAATATATAGCGTTATATGTTATAAAATAAGGCTATATAACTATATAAGTTTAAACGTAATACTATATATCGTTATAAGATATAACACATCACAATCAATCGCTATACGTTATAACGTAATACTATATAACGCGATACGATATAACGTCATACTAGATAACGTTATACGCTATAAATTAATACTAGATATCGTTATACGTTATAACATTATAGTATATCACGGTATACGTTATAGCGTAATACTATATAACGCTATATGTTATATAGTAATGATATATTACGTTAAACGATATAACGTAATACTATGTAACGTTATACGTTATAACGTAGAAGTATATAACGTTAAACGTTATAACGTAATGCCATATGACGTTTCACGTTTTCTATATCGCGCTATAACGTTATACGATATAACGAAATACTATATAACGTTAAATGATATAACGTAGTACTATATAACGATAAACGATATAACGTAATACTAGATATGGTTATACGATATAACGAAATACTATATAACGTTAAACGACATAACGTAGTACTATATAACGATAAACGATATAACGTAATACTAGATAACGTTATACGATATTACGTCAACTATATTACGTTATACGTTATAACGTAATACTTTATAACGTTATAAGTTATAACGTTATAATATATAGCGTTATACGTTACAAAATAATGCTATATAACTATATACGTTATAACGTAATACTATATATCCCTATATGTTATAGCGTAATGCTATATTACGTTAAACGTTATAACGTAATACTATATAACGTCAAACGATATAACGTAATATTATATAACGCTATACTATATATCGTCATACTAGATATCGTTATACGCTATAACTTAATACCATACAACGTTATACGATATAACGTCAACTATATTACGTTATACGCTATAACGTAATACTATATAACGTTAAACGATATAACGTAATACTATATAACGTCAAACGATATAACGTAATATTATATAACGCTATACTATATATCGTCATACTAGATATCGTTATACGCTATAACTTAATACTATACAACGTTATACGTTATAACGTAATACTGTATAACGGTAAACGATATAACGTCATACTATATAACGTTATACGTCATATCATAATTATTTTTAACGTTAGACGTTATGAAATAACACTATAAAAAGTTAAACGATATAACGTAATACTATATAACGTTAAACGCTACAACGTAATACTACATAACTTATAACGATATAACGCAATACTATATAACGGTAAACGATAAAACGGCATGCTATATATCGTTATACGTTGGAACGTAATACTTTATTTCGCTATAGGATATAACGCCACACTAGATACCGTTATACGCTATAACTTAATACCATATGACGGTATACGTTATAACGTATTAATATAGAACTTTATACGCTATGACGTAATACTGTATATCGTTATACGTTATAACGTAATATTATATAACGTAATACTATATAACGTTATACGCTTATAACGTAATAATTTTTAACGTTATACGTTATGAAATAACACTATAAAAAGTTAAACGATAAAACGTAATACTATATAACGTTAAACGATATAACGTAATACTATATAACGCTCTACGTTATAACGCATTAAAATATATCGTTATATGTTATAACATTATACTATATAACGGTATACGTTATAGCGTAATACTATATAACGCTATACGTTATAGGGTAATGCTATATTACGTTAAACGATATAACGTAATACTATATAACTTTAAACGAAATAACGTAATACTATATAACGTTATACGATATAACGTCATATTAGATATCGTTATACGCTATAAATTAATACTAGATACCGTTATACGTTATAACATTATACTATATCACGGTATACGTTATAGCGTAATACTATATAACGCTTTATGTTACACGGTAATGGTATATTACGTTAAACGATATAACGTAATACTATATAACGTTATACGATATAACGTCATACTACATATCGTTATACGATATAACGTCATACTAGATATCGTTATACGCTATAACTTAATACTAGATAACGTTATACGCTATAACGTAATACTATGTAACGTTATACGTTATAACGTAATAGTATATAACGTTAACCGTTATATCGTAATGCCATATGACGTTTCACGTTTTCTATATCGCTCTATAACGTTATACGATATAACGAATTACTATATAACGTTAAACGATATAACGTAATACTATATAACGTTAAACGATATAACGTCATACTATATATCGTTATACGCCATAACTTAATACTATATGACGGTATACGTTATAACGTAATAATATATAACGTTAAACGTTACAAAATATTGCTATATAACTATATACGTTGAAACGTAATACTATGTAACGTTATACGATATAACGTCATACTATATAGCCTTATACGTTAGAAAGTAGTACTATATAACTTTCCACGTTATTACGAAATGCAATATATCGTTAAAAGTCATAACGTAATACTATATAACGTTATACGTTATAACGTAATAATATACAACGCTATACGTTACAAAATAATGCTATATAACTATATACGTTAAAACGTAATACTACATAACGTTATACGCTATAACGAAATAATTTTTAACGCTATACGTTATGAAATAACACTATAAAAAGTTAAACGATATAACGCAATACTATGTAACGTTATACGTTATAACGTAATAGTATATAACGTTAAACGTTATAACGTAATGACATATGAAGTTTTGCGTTTTCTGTATTGCTCTATAACGTTATACGATATAACGAAATAATATATAACGTTAAACGATATAGCGTAATACAATATAACGTTAAACGATATAACGTAATACTATACAACGTTAAACGAAATAACGTAATACTATTTAACGGTAAACGATATAACGTTATACTACATAAAGTAATACTATATAACGTTATACGTTATAACGTAATACTGTATAACGTTATACGATATAACGTCATACTATATGTCGTTATACGTTATAACGTAATACTGTATTACGTTATAAGGTATAACGCTATAATATATAGCGTTATCTGTTATAAAATAAGGCTATATAACTATATAAGTTTAAACGTAATACTATATATCGTTAGAAGTTATAACACAATAAAATCAATCGCTATACGTTATAACGTAATACTATATAACGTGATACGATATAACGTCATACTAGATATCGTTATACGCTATAAATTAATACTAGATATCGTTATACGTTATAACATTATACTATATAACGGTATACGTTATAGCGTAATACTATATAACGCTATATGTTATAGGGTAATGATATATTACGTTACACGATATAACGTAATACTATATAACGTTAAACGAAATAACGCAATACTATATAACGTTATACGATATAACGACATACTAGATACCGTTATACGCTATAACTTAATACTAGATAACGTTATACGTTATAACGTATTACTATATATCGTTATACGTTTCAACGTAATACTACATAACGTTAAACGATACAACGTAATACTATATAACGGTAAACGATATAACGTAATACTAGATAACGTTATACGATATAACGTAATACCAGATAACGTTATACGCTATAACGTAATACTACATAACGTTAAACGATATAAAGTAATACTATATAACGGTAAACGATATAACGTAATACTAGATAACGTTATACGATATAACGTAATACTATATTACGTTGTACGTTATAACATAATACTATATAACGGTATACGTTATATCGTAATAGTATATATTGTTAAACGTTATAACTTAATGCCATATGACGTTTTGCGTTTTCTATATCGCTCTATAACGTTATACGATATAACTAAATAATATAAAACTTTAAAAGATATATCGTAATACTATATAACGTGAAACGATATAACGTAATACTATATACCGTTAAACGATATAACGTAATACTATATAACGGTATACGTTATAACGTAATAATTTTTAACGTTATACGTTATGAAATAACACTATGAAAAGTTAAACGATATAAGGTAATACTATATATCTTTATACGTTATAACGTATGACTATATAATGTAATAACATATAACGTTATACGTTATAACGTTATAATTATTAAGGTTATACGTTATGAAATAACACTATAAGAAGTTAAACGATATAACGTAATACTATATAACGATAAACGATATAACGTAATACTAGATAACGTTATACGATATAACGTCAACTATATTACGTTATACGTTATAACGTAATACTTTATAACGTTATACGATAAAACGTAATAATATATAACGTTATATGCTATAAAGTAATGCTATATAACTATATACGTTAAAACGTAATACTACATAACGTTATACGCTAGAACGTAATACTACATAACGTTATACGATAAAACGTCAACTATATTACGTTATACGTTATAGCGCAATACAATATATCGTTACAGGTTATAACATAATACTATCTAACGGTATACATTATATCGTAATAGTATATATTGTTAAACGTTATAACGTAACGCCATATGACGATTTACGTTTTCTGTATCGCTCTATAACGTTATACGATATCACGAAATACTATAAAACGTTAAAAGATATAACGTAATACTATATATCGTGAAACGATATAACGTAATACTATATAACGTTATACGATATAACGTCAACTATATTACGTTATACGCTATAACGTAATACTATATAACGTTAAACGATATAACGTAATACTATATAACGTTATACCATATAACGTCATTCCAGATATCGTTATACGCTATAACTTAATACTAGATAACGTTATACTGTATAACGTAATACTATATAACGTTATACGTTATAACGTAATAGTAAATATCGTTAAACGTTATAACGTAATGCCATATGACGTTTTACGTTTTCTATATCGCTCTATAACGTTATACGATATAACGAAATACAATAAAACGTTGAAAGATATAACGTAATACTATATAACGTGAAACGATATAACGTAACACTATATAACGTTATACGATATAACGTCATACTAGATATTGTTATACGCTATAACATATTACTATATGACGGTATCCGTTATAACGTAATAATATATAACGTCATACGTTACAAAATAATGCTATATAACTATATACGTTAAAACGTAATACTATATATCCCTATATGTTAATTCGTAATGCTATATTACGTTAAACGTTATAACGTAATACTGTATAACGTTATACGATATAACGTCATACTATATGTCGTTATACGTTATAACGTTTTACTGTATTGCGTTATACGATATAACGTCATACTACATACCGTTATACTCTATAACGTAATACTGTATCACGTTCTACGTTATAACGCAATACAATATATCGTTATACCTTGTAACATAATACTATCTAAAGCTATACCTTATAACGTAATGCTATATATCGCTATACGTGATAGGGTAATGCTATATTACTTTACACGTTATAACGTAATACTTTATGACGATATAAGATATAACGTCATAATATACACCGTTATATGTTATAAAATAAGGCTATATAACTATATAAGTTTAAACGTAATACTATATATCGTTATAAGTTATAACACATCACAATCAATCGCTATACGTTATAACGTAATACTATATAACGCGATACGATATAACGTCATACTAGATAACGTTATACGCTATAAATTAATACTAGATATCGTTATACGTTATAACATTATACTATATCACGGTATACGTTATAGCGTAATACTATATAACGCTATATGTTATATAGTAATGATGTATTACGTTAAACGATATAACGTAATACTAAGTAACGTTATACGTTATAACGTAGAAGTATATAACGTTAAACGTTATAACGTAATGCCATATGACGTTTCACGTTTTCTATATCGCGCTATAACGTTATACGATATAACGAAATACTATATAACGTAAAACGATATAACGTAGTAGTATATAACGATAAACGATATAACGTAATACTAGATAACGTTATACGATATAACGAAATGCGATATAACGTTAAACGACATAACGTAGTACTATATAACGATAAACGATATAACGTAATACTAGATAACGTTATACGATATTACGTCAACTATATTACGTTATACGTTATAACGTAATACTTTATAACGTTATAAGATATAACGTTAAAATATATAGCGACATACGTTACAAAATAATGCTATATAACTATATACGTTAAAACGTAATACTATATATCCCTATATGTTATAGCGTAATGCTATATTACGTTAAACGTTATAACGTAATACTGTATAACGTTATACGATATAACGTCAACTATATTACGTTATACGCTATAACGTAATACTATATAACGTTAAACGATATAACGTAATACTATATAACGTCAAACGATATAACATAATATTATATAACGCTATACTATATATCGTCATACTAGATATCGTTATACGCTATAACTTAATACTATACAACGTTATACGTTATAACGTAATACTGTATAACGGTAAACGATATAACGTCATACTATATAACGTTAAACGATATTACGTAATACTATATAACGTTAAACGATATAACGTAATACTATATAACGTAATACTATATAACATTATACGTTATAACGTAATAATTTTTAACGTTATACGTTATGAAATAACACTATAAAAAGTTAAACGATATAACGTAATACTATATAACGTTAAACGCTACAACGTAATACTATATAACTTATAACGATATAACGCAATACTATATAACGGTAAACGATAAAACGGCATGCTATATATCGTTATTCGTTGGAACGTAATACTTTATTTCGCTATACGATATAACGCCACACTAGATACCGTTATACGCTATAACTTAATACTATATGACGGTATACGTTATAACGTATTAATATAGAACTTTATACGCTATGACGTAATACTGTATATCGTTATACGTTATAACGTAATATTATATAACGTAATACTATATAACGTTATACGCTTATAACGTCATTCCAGATATCGTTATACGCTACAACTTAATACTAGATAACGTTATACTGTATAACGTAATACTATATAACGTTATACGTTATAACGTAATAGTATATATCGTTAAACGTTATAACGTAATGCCATATGACGTTTTACGTTTTCTATATCGCTCTATAACGTTATACGATATAACGAAATACAATAAAACGTTAAAAGATATAACGTAATACTATATAACGTGAAACGATATAACGTAACACTATATAACGTTATACGATATAACGTTATACTAGATATTGTTATACGCTATAACATATTACTATATGACGGTATACGTTATAACGTAATAATATATAACGTTATACGTTACAAAATAATGCTATATAACTATATATGTTAAAACGTTATACTATATAACGTTATACGATATAACGTCATACTATATATCGTTATACGTTAGAACGTAATACTATATAATGTTCAACGTTATTAGGAAATGCAATATATCGTTAAACGTCTTAACGTAATACTATATAACGGCATACGATATAACGTCATACTATATGTCGTTATACGTTATAACGTAATACTATATAACGCTCTACGTTATAACGCATTAAAATATATCGTTATATGTTATAACATTATACTATATAAAGGTATACGTTATAACGTAATACTATATAACGCTATACGTTATAGGGTAATGCTATATTACGTTAAACGATATAACGTAATACTATATAACTTTAAACGAAATAACGTAACACTATATAACGTTATACGATATAACGTCATACTAGATATCGTTATACGATATAACGTCATACTAGATATCGTTATACGCTATAAATTAATACTAGATATCGTTATACGTTCTAACATTATACTATATCACGGTATACGTTATAGCGTAATACTATATAACGCTATATGTTATAGGGTAATGATATATTACGTTAAACGATATAACGTAATACTATATAACGTTAAACGAAATGACGTAATACTATATAACGTTATACGATATAACGACATACTAGATACCGGTATACGCTATAACTTGATACTAGATAACGTTATACGTTATAACGTAATATTATGTAACGTTATACGTTATAACGTAGTAGTATATAACGTTAAACGTTATAACTTAATGCCATATGACGTTTCACGTTTTCTATATCGGACTATAACGTTATACGATATAACGAAATATTATATAACGTTAAACGATATAACGTAATATCATATAACGCTATACGATATATCGTCATACTAGATATCGTTATACGCTATAACGTAATACTATATTACGTTAAACGATATAACGTAATACTATATAACTTTAAACGATATAACGTCATACTAGATATCGTTATACGATATAACGTCATACTAGATATCGTCATACGCTATAAATTAATACTAGATATCGTTATACGTTCTAACATTATACTATATCACGGTATACGTTATAGCGTAATACTATATAACGCTATATGTTATAGGGTAATGATATATTACGTTAAACGATATAACGTAATACTATATAACGTTAAACGAAATGACGTAATACTATATAACGTTATACGCCATATCATAATTATTTTTAACGTTAGACGTTATGAAATAACACTATAAAACGTTAAACTATATAACGTAATGCTATATAACGTTAAACGATATAACGTAATACTATATAACGTTATACGTTATAACATAATAATTTTTAACGTTATACGTTATGAAATAACACTATAAAAAGTTAAACGTTATAAAGTAATACTATATATCGTTATACGTTTCAACGTAATACTATATAACGGTAAACGATATAACGTCATACTAAATATCGTTATACGTTAGAACGTAATACTTTATTTCGCTATAACGTATTACTATATAACTTTATACGCTATAACGTAATACTATATAACGTGGAACGATATAACGTAATACTATATAACCTTAAACGATATAACGTAATACTATACAACGCTATACGATATAACGTCATACTAGATATCGTTATACGCTATAACTATTAAGTTATATAAGTTAACTATTAAGTTACTATACAACGTTATACGTTATAACGTAATACTATATAACGGGAAACGATATAACGTCATACCATATATCGTTATACGTTAGAACGTAATACTTTGTTACGCTATACGATATAACGCCATACTTGATATCGTTATACGCTATAACTTAATACTATATGACGGTTTACGTTATAACGTAATAATATATAACGTTATACGTTATGAAATAACACTATAAAAAGTTAAATGATATAACGTAGTACTATATAACGTTAAACGATATAACGTAATACTATATAACGTAATACTATATAACGTTATACGTTATAACGTGATAATTTCTAACGTTATACGTTATTAAATAAGACTATAAAATGTTAAACGTTATAACGTAATACTATATATCGTTAAACGTTACAAAGTAATACTACATAACGTTAAACGATATAACGTTATACGATATAACGTCATACTAGATATCGTTATACGATATAACGCCATACTAGATACCGTTATACGCTATAACTTAATACTATATGACGGTATACGTTATAACGTATTAATATATAGCTTTATACGCTATAACGTAATACTATATAACGTTACATGTTATAACGTAATACTATGTAACGTAATACTTTATAACGGTATACGTTATAACGTAATAATTTTTAACGTTATACGTTATGAAATAACACTATAAAAAGTTAAACGTTATAAAGTAATACTAGATATCGTTATACGTTTCAACGTAATACTATATAACGGTAAATGATATAACGTCATACTATATATCGGTATACGTTAGAACGTAATACTTTATTTCGCTATACGATATAACGCCATAATAGATATCGTTATACGCTATAACTTAGTACTATATGACGGTATACGTTATAACGTATTACTATATAACTTTATACGCTATAACGTAATACTATATAACGTTAAACGATATAACGTAATACTATATAACCTTAAACGATATAACGTAATACTATATAACGGGAAACGATATAACGTCGTACCATATATCGTTATACGTTAGAACGTAATACTTTGTTACGCTATGCGATATAACGCCATACTTGATATCGTTATACGCTATAACTTAATACTATATGACGGTTTACGTTATAACGTAATAATATATAACGTTATACGTTATGAAATAACACTATAAAAAGTTAAATGATATAACGTAATACTATATAACGTTAAACGATATAACGTAATACTATATAACGTAATACTATATAACGTTATACGTTATAACGTAATAATTTCTAACGTTATACGTTATTAAATAACACTATAAAAAGTTAAACGTTATAACGTAATACTATATATCGTTACAGGTTATAACATAATACTATATAACGGTATACGTTATATCGTAATAGTATATATTGTTAAACGTTATAACGTAATGCCATATGACGATTTACGTTTTCTGTATCGCTCTATAACGTTATACGATATGACGAAATACTATAAAACGTTAAAAGATATAACGTAATACTATATATCGTGAAACGATATAACGTAATACTATTTAACGTTATACGATATAATGTCAACTATATTACGTTATACGCTATAACGTAATACTATATAACGTGGAACGATATAACGTAACACTATATAACGTTATACGATATAACGTCATACTAGATATTGTTACGCGCTATAACATATTACTATATGACGGTATACGTCATAACGTAATAATATATAACGTTATACGTTACAAAATAATGCTATATAACTATATATGTTAAAACGTAATACTATATAACGTTATACGATATAACGTTATACTAGATATCGTTATACGCTATAACTTAATACCATATGACGGTATACGTTATAACATAATAATATATAACGTTATACGTTACAAAATAATGCTATATAACTATATACGTTAATACGTAATACTATATATCCCTATACGTTATAGCGTAATGCTATATTACGTTAAACGTTATAACGTAATACTAGATATCGTTATACGCCATAACTTAATATTATATGTCGGTATACGTTATAACGTAATAATATATAACGTTATACGATAAAACGTAATAATATATAACGTCATATGTTATAAAATAATGCTATATAACTATATTCGTTAAAACGTTATACTACATTACGTTATACGCTATAACGTAACACTTTGTAACGTTAAACGATATAACGTAATACTATATAACGTTAAACGCTATAACGTAATACTATGTAACGTTATACATTGTGAAATAACACTATAAAAAGTTAAACGATATAACGTAATACTATATAACAGTAACCGATAAAACGTCATACTATATGTCGTTATACGTTAGAACGTAATACTTTATTTCGCTATACGATATAACGCCATACTAGATACAGTTATACGCTATAACTTAATACTATATGACGCTATACGTTATAACGTATTAATATATAGCTTTATACGCTATAACGTAATGCTATATATCGTTATACGTTATAACGTAATACTATATATCATAATACTATATAACGTTATACGTTATAACCTATTAATTTTTATCGTTATACGTTATGAAATAACACTATAAAAAGTTAAACGATATAACGTAATACAATATAACGTTATACGATATAACGTAATACTAGATAACGTTATACGCTATAACGTAATACAACATAACGTTATACGATAAAACGTCAACTATATTACGTTATACGTTATAGCACCATACAATATATCGTTACACGTTATAACATAATACTATATAACGGTATACGTTACATCGTAATAGTATATATTGTTAAACGTTATAACTTAATGCCATATGACGTTTTGCGTTTTCTATATCGCTCTATAACGTTATACGATATAACGAAATACTATAAAACGTTAAAAGATATATCGTAATACTATATAACGTGAAACGATATAACGTAATATTATATTACGCTATAGGATATATCGTCATAATAGATATCGTTATACGCTATAACTTAATACTATACAACGTTATACGTTATAACGTAATAATATATAACGTTAGACGTTCTGAAATAACACTATAAAAATTTAAACGATATAACGTAATACTATAAAACGTTAAACGATATAAAGTAATACCACATAACGTAATACTATATAACGTTGTATGTTATAACGTAATAATTTTTAACGTTATACGTTATTAAATAACACTATAAAAAGTTAAACGTTATAACATTATACTATATAACGGTATACGTTATAGCGTAATACTATATAACTCTATACGTTATAGGGTAATGCTATATTACGTTAAACGATATAACGTAATATTATATAACTTTAAACGAAATAACGTAATACTATATAACCTTATACGATATAACGTCATTCTAGATATCGTTATACGATATAACGCCATACTATATATCGTTATACGCTATAACTTAATACTATATGACGGTGTACGTTATAACGTAATAATATATAACGTTAGATGTTATGAAATAACACTACAAAAAGTTAAACGATATAACGTAATACTATAAAACGTTAAACGATATAACAAAATAATTTTTAACGTTATACGTTATGAAATAACACTACAAAAAGTTAAACGTTTTAACGTAATACTATATATCTTTATAAGTTATAACGTATGACTATATAATGTAATAACATATAACGTTATACGTTATAACGGCATACTATATATCGTTATACGTTAGAACGTAATACTATATAACGTTCAACGTTATTACGAAATGCAATATATCGTTAAACGTCTTAACGTAATACTATATAACGTTATACGATTTAACGTCATACTATATGTCGTTATACGTTATAACGTAATACTGTATTACGTTATACGATATAACGTCATACTAGATATCGTTATACGCTATAACTTAATACGATATGACGGTATACGTTATAACGTAATAATATATAACGTTATACGTTACAAAATAATGCTATATAACTATATACGTTAATACGTAATACTATATATCCCTATACATTATAGCGTAATGCTATATTACGTTAAACGTTATAACGTAATACTAGATAACGTTATAAGCCATAACGTAATACTATATAACATTCTACGTTATAACGCAAAACAATATATCCTTATACCTTATAACATAATACTATCTAAAGCTATACGTTATAACGTAATACTATATATCGCTATACGTGATAGGGTAATGCTATATTACGTTACACGTTATAACGTAATACTTTATAACGTTATAAGATATAACGTTACAATATATAGCGATATATGTTATAAAATAAGGCTATATAACTATATAAGTTTAAACGTAATACTATATATCGTTATAAGTTAGAACACAATACAATCAATCGCTATACGTTATAGCGTAATACTATATAACGCTATATGTTATAGGGTAATGATATATTACGTTAAACGATATAATGTAATACTATATAACGTTATACGATATAACGACATACTAGATACCGTTATTCGCTATAACTTAATACTAGATAACGTTATACGTTATAACGTAATACTATGTAACGTTTTACGTTATAACGTAATAGTATATAACGTTAAACGTTATAACGTAATGCCGTATGAAGTTTTACGTTTTCTATATCGCTCTATAACGTTATACGATATAACGAAATACTATATAACGCTAAACGATATAACGTAATACTATATAACGTTAAACGATAAAACGTAATACTATATAACGCTATACGAGATAACATCATACTAGATATCGTTATACGTTATAACGTAATACTGTATTACGTTATACGATATAACGTCATACTAGATAACGTTATACGCTATAACATGATACTAGATAACGTTATACGCTATAACTTAATACTATATGACGGTATACGTTATAACGTATTAACATATAGCTTTATACGTTATAACGTAATACTATATATCGTTATACGTTTTAACGTAATACTATATAACATAATACTATATAACGTTATATGTTATGACGTAATAACTTTTAACGTTATACGTTATGAAATAACACTATAAAAAGTTAAACGATATAACGTAGCACTATATAACGTTAAACGATATAACGTAATACGAGATAATGTTATACGATATAACGTAATACTAGATAACGTTATACGCTATAACGTAATACTACATAACGTTATACGATAAATCGTCAACTATATTACTTTATACGTTATAGCGCAATACAATATATCCTTAAACGTTATAACATAATACTATATAACGGTATACGTTATATCGTAATACTATATATTGTTAAACGTTATAACTTAATGGCATATATCGTTTTACGTTTTCTATATCGCTCTATAACGTTATACAATACAACGAAATACTATAAAACGTTAAAAGATATATCGTATTACTATATAACGTGAAACGATATAACGTAATACTATATAACGGTAAACGATATAACGCCATACCATATATCGTTATACGTTAGAACGTAATACTATATAACGCTCTACGATATAACGTCATACTATATGTCGTTATACGTTATAACGCAATACAATATATCGTTATACGTTATAACATTATACTATATAACGGTATACGTTATAGCGTAATACTATATTACGTTAGACGATATAACGTAATACTATATAACGTTAAACGATATAACGTAATACTACATAACGTTATACGATATAACGTCAACTATATTACGTTATACGTTATAACGTAATACTTTATAACGTTATACGTTAAAACGTAATACTACATAACGCTATCCGCTATAACGTAATACTATATAACGTTAAACGATATAACGCAATACTATATATCGCTCTACGATATAACGTCATACTATATGTCGTTATACGTTATAACGCAATACAATATATCGTTATACGTTATAACATTATACTATATAACGGTATACGTTATAGCGTAATAGTATATTACGTTAAACGATATAACGTAATACTATATAACTTTAAAGGAAATAACGTAATACTATATAACGTTATACGATATAACGTCATACTAGATATCGTTATACGCTATATCTTAATACTAAATATCGTTATACGCTATAACTTAATACTATACAACGTTATACGTTATAACGTAATAGTATATAACGTTAAACGTTATAATGAAATGCCATATGAAGTTTTACGATTTCTATACCGCTCTATAACGTTATACGATATAACGAAATACTATATAACGTTAGACGACATAACGTAATACTATATAACGTTAAACGATATAACTTAATACTATATAACGCTATACGATATAACGCCATACTAGATATCGTTATACGCCATAACTTAATATTATATGTCGGTATACGTTATAACGTAATAATATATAACGTTATACGATAAAACGTAATAATATATAACGTCATATGTTATAAAATAATGCTATATAACTATATTCGTTAAAACGTTATACTACATTACGTTATACGCTATAACGTAACACTTTGTAACGTTAAACGATATAACGTAATACTATATAACGTTAAACGCTATAACGTAATACTATGTAACGTTATACATTGTGAAATAACACTATAAAAAGTTAAACGATATAACGTAATACTATATAACGGTAACCGATAAAACGTCATACTATATGTCGTTATACGTTAGAACGTAATACTTTATTTCGCTATACGATATAACGCCATACTAGATACAGTTATACGCTATAACTTAATACTATATGACGCTATACGTTATAACGTATTAATATATAGCTTTATACGCTATAACGTAATGCTATATATCGTTATACGTTATAACGTAATACTATATATCATATTACTATATAACGTTATACGTTATAACGTATTAATTCTTAACGTTATACTTTATGAAATAACACTATAAAAAGTTAAACGATATAACGTAATACAATATAACGTTATACGATATAACGTAATACTAGATAACGTTATACGCTATAACGTAATACAACATAACGTTATACGATAAAACGTCAACTATATTACGTTATACGTTATAGCACCATACAATATATCGTAACACGTTATAACATAATACTATATAACGGTATACGTTATATCGTAATAGTATATATTGTTAAACGTTATAACTTAATGCCATATGACGTTTTGCGTTTTCTATATCGCTCTATAACGTTATACGATATAACGAAATACTATAAAACGTTAAAAGATATATCGTAATACTATATAACGTGAAACGATATAACGTAATATTATATAACGTTAAACGATACAACGTAATACTATATAACGTTAAACGATATAACGTAATATTATATAACGCTATAGGACATATCGTCATAATAGATATCGTTATACGCTATAACTTAATACTATACAACGTTATACGTTATAACGTAATATTATATAACGTTAGACGTTATGAAATAACACTATAAAAATTTAACCGATATAACGTAATACTATAAAACGATAAACGATATAAAGTAATACTACATAACGTAATACTATATAACGTTGTATGTTATAACGTAATAATTTTTAACGTTATACGTTATTAAATAACACTATAAAAAGTTAAACGTTATAACATTATACTATATAACGGTATACGTTATAGCGTAATACTATATAACTCTATACGTTATAGGGTAATGCTATATTACGTTAAACGATATAACGTAATATTATATAACTTTAAACGAAATAACGTAATACTATATAACCTTATACGATATAACGTCATTCTAGATATCGTTATACGATATAACGCCATACTATATATCGTTATACGCTATAACTTAATACTATATGACGGTGTACGTTATAACGTAATAATATATAACGTTAGATGTTATGAAATAACACTACAAAAAGTTAAACGATATAACGTAATACTATAAAACGTTAAACGATATAACAAAATAATTTTTAACGTTATACGTTATGAAATAACACTACAAAAAGTTAAACGTTTTAACGTAATACTATATATCTTTATAAGTTATAACGTATGACTATATAATGTAATAACATATAACGTTATACGTTATAACGGCATACTATATATCGTTATACGTTAGAACGTAATACTATATAACGTTCAACGTTATTACGAAATGCAATATATCGTTAAACGTCTTAACGTAATACTATATAACGTTATACGATTTAACGTCATACTATATGTCGTTATACGTTATAACGTAATACTGTATTACGTTATACGATATAACGTCATACTAGATATCGTTATACGCTATAACTTAATACGATATGACGGTATACGTTATAACGTAATAATATATAACGTTATACGTTACAAAATAATGCTATATAACTATATACGTTAATACGTAATACTATATATCCCTATACATTATAGCGTAATGCTATATTACGTTAAACGTTATAACGTAATACTAGATAACGTTATAAGCCATAACGTAATACTATATAACATTCTACGTTATAACGCAAAACAATATATCCTTATACCTTATAACATAATACTATCTAAAGCTATACGTTATAACGTAATACTATATATCGCTATACGTGATAGGGTAATGCTATATTACGTTACACGTTATAACGTAATACTTTATAACGTTATAAGATATAACGTTACAATATATAGCGATATATGTTATAAAATAAGGCTATATAACTATATAAGTTTAAACGTAATACTATATATCGTTATAAGTTAGAACACAATACAATCAATCGCTATACGTTATAGCGTAATACTATATAACGCTATATGTTATAGGGTAATGATATATTACGTTAAACGATATAATGTAATACTATATAACGTTATACGATATAACGACATACTAGATACCGTTATTCGCTATAACTTAATACTAGATAACGTTATACGTTATAACGTAATACTATGTAACGTTTTACGTTATAACGTAATAGTATATAACGTTAAACGTTATAACGTAATGCCGTATGAAGTTTTACGTTTTCTATATCGCTCTATAACGTTATACGATATAACGAAATACTATATAACGCTAAACGATATAACGTAATACTATATAACGTTAAACGATAAAACGTAATACTATATAACGCTATACGAGATAACATCATACTAGATATCGTTATACGTTATAACGTAATACTGTATTACGTTATACGATATAACGTCATACTAGATAACGTTATACGCTATAACATGATACTAGATAACGTTATACGCTATAACTTAATACTATATGACGGTATACGTTATAACGTATTAACATATAGCTTTATACGTTATAACGTAATACTATATATCGTTATACGTTTTAACGTAATACTATATAACATAATACTATATAACGTTATATGTTATGACGTAATAACTTTTAACGTTATACGTTATGAAATAACACTATAAAAAGTTAAACGATATAACGTAGCACTATATAACGTTAAACGATATAACGTAATACGAGATAATGTTATACGATATAACGTAATACTAGATAACGTTATACGCTATAACGTAATACTACATAACGTTATACGATAAATCGTCAACTATATTACTTTATACGTTATAGCGCAATACAATATATCCTTAAACGTTATAACATAATACTATATAACGGTATACGTTATATCGTAATACTATATATTGTTAAACGTTATAACTTAATGGCATATATCGTTTTACGTTTTCTATATCGCTCTATAACGTTATACAATACAACGAAATACTATAAAACGTTAAAAGATATATCGTATTACTATATAACGTGAAACGATATAACGTAATACTATATAACGGTAAACGATATAACGCCATACCATATATCGTTATACGTTAGAACGTAATACTATATAACGCTCTACGATATAACGTCATACTATATGTCGTTATACGTTATAACGCAATACAATATATCGTTATACGTTATAACATTATACTATATAACGGTATACGTTATAGCGTAATACTATATTACGTTAGACGATATAACGTAATACTATATAACGTTAAACGATATAACGTAATACTACATAACGTTATACGATATAACGTCAACTATATTACGTTATACGTTATAACGTAATACTTTATAACGTTATACGTTAAAACGTAATACTACATAACGCTATCCGCTATAACGTAATACTATATAACGTTAAACGATATAACGCAATACTATATATCGCTCTACGATATAACGTCATACTATATGTCGTTATACGTTATAACGCAATACAATATATCGTTATACGTTATAACATTATACTATATAACGGTATACGTTATAGCGTAATAGTATATTACGTTAAACGATATAACGTAATACTATATAACTTTAAAGGAAATAACGTAATACTATATAACGTTATACGATATAACGTCATACTAGATATCGTTATACGCTATATCTTAATACTAAATATCGTTATACGCTATAACTTAATACTATACAACGTTATACGTTATAACGTAATAGTATATAACGTTAAACGTTATAATGAAATGCCATATGAAGTTTTACGATTTCTATACCGCTCTATAACGTTATACGATATAACGAAATACTATATAACGTTAGACGACATAACGTAATACTATATAACGTTAAACGATATAACTTAATACTATATAACGCTATACGATATAACGCCATACTAGATATCGTTATACGCCATAACTTAATATTATATGTCGGTATACGTTATAACGTAATAATATATAACGTTATACGATAAAACGTAATAATATATAACGTCATATGTTATAAAATAATGCTATATAACTATATTCGTTAAAACGTTATACTACATTACGTTATACGCTATAACGTAACACTTTGTAACGTTAAACGATATAACGTAATACTATATAACGTTAAACGCTATAACGTAATACTATGTAACGTTATACATTGTGAAATAACACTATAAAAAGTTAAACGATATAACGTAATACTATATAACGGTAACCGATAAAACGTCATACTATATGTCGTTATACGTTAGAACGTAATACTTTATTTCGCTATACGATATAACGCCATACTAGATACAGTTATACGCTATAACTTAATACTATATGACGCTATACGTTATAACGTATTAATATATAGCTTTATACGCTATAACGTAATGCTATATATCGTTATACGTTATAACGTAATACTATATATCATATTACTATATAACGTTATACGTTATAACGTATTAATTCTTAACGTTATACTTTATGAAATAACACTATAAAAAGTTAAACGATATAACGTAATACAATATAACGTTATACGATATAACGTAATACTAGATAACGTTATACGCTATAACGTAATACAACATAACGTTATACGATAAAACGTCAACTATATTA
This sequence comes from Bombus dahlbomii, assembly GCA_037178635.1. Taxonomy (NCBI): domain Eukaryota; kingdom Metazoa; phylum Arthropoda; class Insecta; order Hymenoptera; family Apidae; genus Bombus; species Bombus dahlbomii. Next base: position 12,209,728 of record CM074107.1, on the reverse strand, counting down.
CGTTATACGTTATAGCACCATACAATATATCGTAACACGTTATAACATAATACTATATAACGGTATACGTTATATCGTAATAGTATATATTGTTAAACGTTATAACTTAATGCCATATGACGTTTTGCGTTTTCTATATCGCTCTATAACGTTATACGATATAACGAAATACTATAAAACGTTAAAAGATATATCGTAATACTATATAACGTGAAACGATATAACGTAATATTATATAACGTTAAACGATACAACGTAATACTATATAACGTTAAACGATATAACGTAATATTATATAACGCTATAGGACATATCGTCATAATAGATATCGTTATACGCTATAACTTAATACTATACAACGTTATACGTTATAACGTAATATTATATAACGTTAGACGTTATGAAATAACACTATAAAAATTTAACCGATATAACGTAATACTATAAAACGATAAACGATATAAAGTAATACTACATAACGTAATACTATATAACGTTGTATGTTATAACGTAATAATTTTTAACGTTATACGTTATTAAATAACACTATAAGAAGTTAAACGTTATAACATTATACTGTATAACGGTATACGTTATAGCGTAATACTATATAACTCTATACGTTATAGGGTAATGCTATATTACGTTAAACGATATAACGTATTATTATATAACTTTAAACGATATAACGTCATACTATATATCGTTCTACGTTAGAACGTAATACTTTATTACGCTATACGATATAACACCATACTAGATATCGTTATCCGCTATAACTTAATACTATATGACGGTATACGTTATAACGTAATAATATATTACGATAGACGTTATGTAATAACACTACAAAAAGTTAAACGATATAACGTAATACTATAAAACGTTAAACGATATAACAAAATAATTTTTAACGTTATACGTTATGAAATAACACTACAAAAAGTTAAACGTTTTAACGTAATACTATATATCTTTATACGTTATAACGTATGACTATATAATGTAATAACATATAACGTTATACGTTACAAAATAATGCTATATAACTATATACGTTAATACGTAATACTATATATCCCTATACGTTATAGCGTAATGCTATATTACGTTAAACGTTATAACGTAATACTGTATAACGTTATACGATATAACGTCATACTATATGTCGTTATACGTTATAACGTTATACTGTATTGCGTTATACGATATATCGTCATACTACATACCGTTATACGCTGTAACGTAATACTAGATAACGTTATACGCCATAACGTAATACTATATAACATTCTACGTTATAACGCAAAACAATATATACCTATACCTTATAACATAATACTATCTAAAGCTATACGTTATAACGTAATACTATATATCGCTATACGTGATAGGGTAATGCTATATTACGTTACACGTTATAACGTAATACTTTATAACGTTATAAGATATAACGTTATAATATATAGCGTTATATGTTATAAAATAAGGCTATATAACTATATAAGTTTAAACGTAATACTATATATCGTTATAAGTTATAACACAATACAATCAATCGCTATACGTTATAACGTAATACTGTATAACGTGATACGGTATAATGTCATACTAGATATCGTTATACGCTATAAATTAATACTAGATATCGTTATACGTTATAACATTATACTATATCACGGTATACGTTATAGCGTAATACTATATAACGCTATATGTTATAGGGTAATGATATATTACGTTAAACGAAATAACGTAATACTATATAACGTTAAACGAAATAACGTAATACTATATAACGTTATACGATATAACGACATACTAGATACCGTTATACGTTATAACGTAATACTGTATTACGTTATACGATATAACGTCATACTAGATAACGTTATACGCTATAACATGATACTAGATAAAGTTATACGCTATAATTTAATACTATATGACGGTATACGTTATAACGTATTAATATATAGCTTTATACGTTATAACGTAATACTATATATCGTTATACGTTATAACGTAATAGTATATAACGTTAAACGTTATAACGTAATGCCGTATGAAGTTTTACGTTTTCTATATCGCTCTATAACGTTATACGATATAACGAAATACTATATAACGCTAAACGATATAACGTAATACTATATAACGTTAAACGATATAACGTAATACTATATAACGCTATACGATATAACGCCATACTAGATATCGTTATACGCCATAACTTAATATTATATGTCGGTATACGTTATAACGTAATAATATATAACGTTATACGATAAAACGTAATAATATATAACGTCATATGTTATAAAATAATGCTATATAACTATATTCGTTAAAACGTTATACTACATTACGTTATACGCTATAACGTAACACTTTGTAACGTTATACGCTATAACGTAATACTATGTAACGTTATACGTTATAACGTAATAGTATATAACGTTAAACGTTATAACGTAATGCCGTATGAAGTTTTACGTTTTCTATATCGCTCTATAACGTTATACGATATAACGAAATACTATATAACGCTAAACGATATAACGTAATACTATATAACGTTATACGATATAACGTAATACTGTATTACGTTATACGATATAACGTCATACTAGATAACGTTATACGATATAACGACATACTAGATACCGTTATACGTTATAACGTAATACTGTATTACGTTATACGATATAACGTCATACTAGATAACGTTATACGCTATAACATGATACTAGATAAAGTTATACGCTATAACTTAATACTATATGACGGTATACGTTATAACGTATTAATATATAGCTTTATACGTTATAACGTAATACTATATATCGTTATACGTTATAACGTAATAGTATATAACGTTAAACGTTATAACGTAATGCCGTATGAAGTTTTACGTTTTCTATATCGCTCTATAACGTTATACGATATAACGAAATACTATATAACGCTAAACGATATAACGTAATACTATATAACGTTAAACGATATAACGTAATACTATATAACGCTATACGATATAACGCCATACTAGATATCGTTATACGCCATAACTTAATATTATATGTCGGTATACGTTATAACGTAATAATATATAACGTTATACGATAAAACGTAATAATATATAACGTCATATGTTATAAAATAATGCTATATAACTATATTCGTTAAAACGTTATACTACATTACGTTATACGCTATAACGTAACACTTTGTAACGTTAAACGATATAACGTAATACTATATAACGTTAAACGCTATAACGTAATACTATGTAACGTTATACATTGTGAAATAACACTATAAAAAGTTAAACGATATAACGTAATACTATATAACGGTAACCGATAAAACGTCATACTATATGTCGTTATACGTTAGAACGTAATACTTTATTTCGCTATACGATATAACGCCATACTAGATACAGTTATACGCTATAACTTAATACTATATGACGCTATACGTTATAACGTATTAATATATAGCTTTATACGCTATAATGTAATGCTATATATCGTTATACGTTATAACGTAATACTATATATCATATTACTATATAACGTTATACGTTATAACGTATTAATTCTTAACGTTATACTTTATGAAATAACACTATAAAAAGTTAAACGATATAACGTAATACAATATAACGTTATACGATATAACGTAATACTAGATAACGTTATACGCTATAACGTAATACAACATAACGTTATACGATAAAACGTCAACTATATTACGTTATACGTTATAGCACCATACAATATATCGTAACACGTTATAACATAATACTATATAACGGTATACGTTATATCGTAATAGTATATATTGTTAAACGTTATAACATAATGCCATATGACGTTTTGCGTTTTCTATATCGCTCTATAACGTTATACGATATAACGAAATACTATAAAACGTTAAAAGATATATCGTAATACTATATAACGTGAAACGATATAACGTAATATTATATAACGTTAAACGATACTACGTAATACTATATAACGTTAAACGATATAACGTAATATTATATAACGCTATAGGACATATCGTCATAATAGATATCGTTATACGCTATAACCTAATACTATACAACGTTATACGTTATAACGTAATATTATATAACGTTAGACGTTATGAAATAACACTATAAAAATTTAACCGATATAACGTAATACTATAAAACGATAAACGATATAAAGTAATACTACATAACGTAATACTATATAACGTTGTATGTTATAACGTAATAATTTTTAACGTTATACGTTATTAAATAACACTATAAGAAGTTAAACGTTATAACATTATACTGTATAACGGTATACGTTATAGCGTAATACTATATAACTCTATACGTTATAGGGTAATGCTATATTACGTTAAACGATATAACGTAATATTATATAACTTTAAACGATATAACGTCATACTATATATCGTTCTACGTTAGAACGTAATACTTTATTACGCTATACGATATAACACCATACTAGATATCGTTATCCGCTATAACTTAATACTATATGACGGTATACGTTATAACGTAATAATATATTACGATAGACGTTATGAAATAACACTACAAAAAGTTAAACGATATAACGTAATACTATAAAACGTTAAACGATATAACAAAATAATTTTTAACGTTATACGTTATGAAATAACACTACAAAAAGTTAAACGTTTTAACGTAATACTATATATCTTTATACGTTATAACGTATGACTATATAATGTAATAACATATAACGTTATACGTTACAAAATAATGCTATATAACTATATACGTTAATACGTAATACTATATATCCCTATACGTTATAGCGTAATGCTATATTACGTTAAACGTTATAACGTAATACTGTATAACGTTATACGATATAACGTCATACTATATGTCGTTATACGTTATAACGTTATACTGTATTGCGTTATACGATATATCGTCATACTACATACCGTTATACGCTGTAACGTAATACTAGATAACGTTATACGCCATAACGTAATACTATATAACATTCTACGTTATAACGCAAAACAATATATACTTATACCTTATAACATAATACTATCTAAAGCTATACGTTATAACGTAATACTATATATCGCTATACGTGATAGGGTAATGCTATATTACGTTACACGTTATAACGTAATACTTTATAACGTTATAAGATATAACGTTATAATATATAGCGTTATATGTTATAAAATAAGGCTATATAACTATATAAGTTTAAACGTAATACTATATATCGTTATAAGTTACAACACAATACAATCAATCGCTATACGTTATAACGTAATACTGTATAACGTGATACGGTATAATGTCATACTAGATATCGTTATACGCTATAAATTAATACTAGATATCGTTATACGTTATAACATTATACTATATCACGGTATACATTATAGCGTAATACTATATAACGCTATATGTTATAGGGTAATGATATATTACGTTAAACGATATAACGTAATACTATATAACGTTAAACGAAATAACGTAATACTATATAACGTTAAACGAAATAACGTAATACTATATAACGTTATACGATATAACGACATACTAGATACCGTTATACGTTATAACGTAATACTGTATTACGTTATACGATATAACGTCATACTAGATAACGTTATACGCTATAACATGATACTAGATAAAGTTATACGCTATAACTTAATACTATATGACGGTATACGTTATAACGTATTAATATATAGCTTTATACGTTATAACGTAATATTATATATCGTTATACGTTATAACGTAATAGTATATAACGTTAAACGTTATAACGTAATGCCGTATGAAGTTTTACGTTTTCTATATCGCTCTATAACGTTATACGATATAACGAAATACTATATAACGCTAAACGATATAACGTAATACTATATAACGTTAAACGATATAACGTAATACTATATAACGCTATACGATATAACGCCATACTAGATATCGTTATACGCCATAACTTAATATTATATGTCGGTATACGTTATAACGTAATAATATATAACGTTATACGATAAAACGTAATAATATATAACGTCATATGTTATAAAATAATGCTATATAACTATATTCGTTAAAACGTTATACTACATTACGTTATACGCTATAACGTAACACTTTGTAACGTTATACGCTATAACGTAATACTATGTAACGTTATACGTTATAACGTAATAGTATATAACGTTAAACGTTATAACGTAATGCCGTATGAAGTTTTACGTTTTCTATATCGCTCTATAACGTTATACGATATAACGAAATACTATATAACGCTAAACGATATAACGTAATACTATATAACGTTATACGATATAACGTAATACTGTATTACGTTATACGATATAACGTCATACTAGATAACGTTATACGATATAACGACATACTAGATACCGTTATACGTTATAACGTAATACTGTATTACGTTATACGATATAACGTCATACTAGATAACGTTATACGCTATAACATGATACTAGATAAAGTTATACGCTATAACTTAATACTATATGACGGTATACGTTATAACGTATTAATATATAGCTTTATACGTTATAACGTAATACTATATATCGTTATACGTTATAACGTAATAGTATATAACGTTAAACGTTATAACGTAATGCCGTATGAAGTTTTACGTTTTCTATATCGCTCTATAACGTTATACGATATAACGAAATACTATATAACGCTAAACGATATAACGTAATACTATATAACGTTAAACGATATAACGTAATACTATATAACGCTATACGATATAACGCCATACTAGATATCGTTATACGCCATAACTTAATATTATATGTCGGTATACGTTATAACGTAATAATATATAACGTTATACGATAAAACGTAATAATATATAACGTCATATGTTATAAAATAATGCTATATAACTATATTCGTTAAAACGTTATACTACATTACGTTATACGCTATAACGTAACACTTTGTAACGTTAAACGATATAACGTAATACTATATAACGTTAAACGATATAACGTAATACTATATAACGTTAAACGCTATAACGTAATACTATGTAACGTTATACATTGTGAAATAACACTATAAAAAGTTAAACGATATAACGTAATACTATATAACGGTAACCGATAAAACGTCATACTATATGTCGTTATACGTTAGAACGTAATACTTTATTTCGCTATACGATATAACGCCATACTAGATACAGTTATACGCTATAACTTAATACTATATGACGCTATACGTTATAACGTATTAATATATAGCTTTATACGCTATAATGTAATGCTATATATCGTTATACGTTATAACGTAATACTATATATCATATTACTATATAACGTTATACGTTATAACGTATTAATTCTTAACGTTATACTTTATGAAATAACACTATAAAAAGTTAAACGATATAACGTAATACAATATAACGTTATACGATATAACGTAATACTAGATAACGTTATACGCTATAACGTAATACAACATAACGTTATACGATAAAACGTCAACTATATTACGTTATACGTTATAGCACCATACAATATATCGTAACACGTTATAACATAATACTATATAACGGTATACGTTATATCGTAATAGTATATATTGTTAAACGTTATAACTTAATGCCATATGACGTTTTGCGTTTTCTATATCGCTCTATAACGTTATACGATATAACGAAATACTATAAAACGTTAAAAGATATATCGTAATACTATATAACGTGAAACGATATAACGTAATATTATATAACGTTAAACGATACAACGTAATACTATATAACGTTAAACGATATAACGTAATATTATATAACGCTATAGGACATATCGTTATAATTGATATCGTTATACGCTATAACTTAATACTATACAACGTTATACGTTATAACGTAATATTATATAACGTTAGACGTTATGAAATAACACTATAAAAATTTAACCGATATAACGTAATACTATAAAACGATAAACGATATAAAGTAATACTACATAACGTAATACTATATAACGTTGTATGTTATAACGTAATAATTTTTAACGTTATACGTTATTAAATAACACTATAAGAAGTTAAACGTTATAACATTATACTGTATAACGGTATACGTTATAGCGTAATACTATATAACTCTATACGTTATAGGGTAATGCTATATTACGTTAAACGATATAACGTAATATTATATAACTTTAAACGATATAACGTCATACTATATATCGTTCTACGTTAGAACGTAATACTTTATTACACTATACGATATAACACCATACTAGATATCGTTATCCGCTATAACTTAATACTATATGACGGTATACGTTATAACGTAATAATATATTACGATAGACGTTATGAAATAACACTACAAAAAGTTAAACGATATAACGTAATACTATAAAACGTTAAACGATATAACAAAATAATTTTTAACGTTATACGTTATGAAATAACACTACAAAAAGTTAAACGTTTTAACGTAATACTATATATCTTTATACGTTATAACGTATGACTATATAATGTAATAACATATAACGTTATACGTTACAAAATAATGCTATATAACTATATACGTTAATACGTAATACTATATATCCCTATACGTTATAGCGTAATGCTATATTACGTTAAACGTTATAACGTAATACTGTATAACGTTATACGATATAACGTCATACTATATGTCGTTATACGTTATAACGTTATACTGTATTGCGTTATACGATATATCGTCATACTACATACCGTTATACGCTGTAACGTAATACTAGATAACGTTATACGCCATAACGTAATACTATATAACATTCTACGTTATAACGCAAAACAATATATACTTATACCTTATAACATAATACTATCTAAAGCTATACGTTATAACGTAATACTATATATCGCTATACGTGATAGGGTAATGCTATATTACGTTACACGTTATAACGTAATACTTTATAACGTTATAAGATATAACGTTATAATATATAGCGTTATATGTTATAAAATAAGGCTATATAACTATATAAGTTTAAACGTAATACTATATATCGTTATAAGTTATAACACAATACAATCAATCGCTATACGTTATAACGTAATACTGTATAACGTGATACGGTATAATGTCATACTAGATATCGTTATACGCTATAAATTAATACTAGATATCGTTATACGTTATAACATTATACTATATCACGGTATACGTTATAGCGTAATACTATATAACGCTATATGTTATAGGGTAATGATATATTACGTTAAACGATATAACGTAATACTATATAACGTTAAACGAAATAACGTAATACTATATAACGTTAAACGAAATAACGTAATACTATATAACGTTATACGATATAACGACATACTAGATACCGTTATACGTTATAACGTAATACTGTATTACGTTATACGATATAACGTCATACTAGATAACGTTATACGCTATAACATGATACTAGATAAAGTTATACGCTATAACTTAATACTATATGACGGTATACGTTATAACGTATTAATATATAGCTTTATACGTTATAACGTAATACTATATATCGTTATACGTTATAACGTAATAGTATATAACGTTAAACGTTATAACGTAATGCCGTATGAAGTTTTACGTTTTCTATATCGCTCTATAACGTTATACGATATAACGAAATACTATATAACGCTAAACGATATAACGTAATACTATATAACGTTAAACGATATAACGTAATACTATATAACGCTATACGATATAACGCCATACTAGATATCGTTATACGCCATAACTTAATATTATATGTCGGTATACGTTATAACGTAATAATATATAACGTTATACGATAAAACGTAATAATATATAACGTCATATGTTATGAAATAATGCTATATAACTATATTCGTTAAAACGTTATACTACATTACGTTATACGCTATAACGTAACACTTTGTAACGTTATACGCTATAACGTAATACTATGTAACGTTATACGTTATAACGTAATAGTATATAACGTTAAACGTTATAACGTAATGCCGTATGAAGTTTTACGTTTTCTATATCGCTCTATAACGTTATACGATATAACGAAATACTATATAACGCTAAACGATATAACGTAATACTATATAACGTTATACGATATAACGTAATACTATATAACGCTATACGATATATCATCATACTAGATATCGTTATACGTTATAACGTAATACTGTATTACGTTATACGATATAACGTCATACTAGATAACGTTATACGCTATAACATGATACTAGATAACGTTATACGCTATAACTTAATACTATATGACGATATACGTTATAACGTATTAATATATAGCTTTATACGTTATAACGTAATACAATATATCGTTATACGTTTTAACGTAATACTATATAACATAATACTATATAACGTTATATGTTATGACGTAATAATTTTTAACGTTATACGTTATGAAATAGCACTATAAAAAGTTAAACGATATAACGTAGCACTATCTAACGTTAAACGATATAACGTAATACGAGATAATGTTATACGATATAACGTAATACTAGATAACGTTATACGCTATAACGTAATACTACATAACGTTATACGATAAATCGTCAACTATATTACGTTATACGTTATAGCGCAATACAATATATCGTTAAAAGTTATAACATAATACTATATAACGGTATACGTTATATCGTAATACTATATATTGTTAAACGTTATAACTTAATGGCATATAACGTTTTACGTTTTCTATATCGCTCTATAACGTTATACAATACAACGAAATACTATAAATCGTTAAAAGATATATCGTAATACTATATAACGCTAAACGGTATAACGTAATACTATATAACCTTATACGTTATAACGTAATAATTTTTAACGTTACACGTTATGAAATAACACTACGAAAGTTAATCGTTGTCACGTAATACTATATTACGTTACACGTTCTAACGTAATACTATATAACGTAATACTATATAACGTTAAACGATATAACGTAATACTGGAAAACGTTATACGATATAACGTAATACTAGATAACGTTATACGCCGTAACGTAATACTACATAACGTTATACGATAAAACGTCAACTATATTACGTTATACGTTATAGCGCAATACAATACATCGTTACACGTTATAACATTATACTATATAATGGTATACGTTATATCGTAATAGTATATATTGTTAAACGTTATGACGTAATGCCATATGACGTTTTACGTTTTCTATATCGCTCTATAGCGTTATACGATATAACGAAATACTATAAAACGTTAAAAGATATATCGTATTACTATACAACGTGAAACGATATAACGTAATACTATATAACGGTAAACAATATAACGCCATACTATATATCGTTATACGTTACAACATTATACTATATAACGGTATACGTTATAGCGTAATACTATATTACGTTAAACGATATAACGTAATACTATATAACGTTATACCATATAACGTCATAATAGATATCGTTATACGCTATACCTTAATACTAAATATCGTTATACGCTATAACTTAATACTATACAACGTTATACTTTATAACGTAATAGTATATAACGTTAAACGTTATAATGAAATGCCATATGAAGTTTTACGATTTCTATACCGCTCTATAACGTTATACGATATAACGAAATACTATATAACGTTAGACGACATAACGTAATACTATATAACGTTAAACGATATAACTTAATACTATATAACGCTATACGATATAACGTCATACTAGGTATCGTTATACGCTATAACTTAATAGTATACAACGTTATACATTATAACGTAATACTATATAACGGTAAACCATATAACGTTATACTATATATCGTTATATGTTAGAACCTAGTACCTTATTACGCTATACGATATAACGCCATACTAGATATCGTTATACGCCATAACTTAATATTATATGACGGTATACGTTATAACGTAATAATATATAACGTTATACGATAAAACGTAATAATATATAACGTTATATGTTATAAAATAATGCTATATAACTATATTCGTTAAAACGTAATACTACATTACGTTATACGCTATAACGTAACACTTTGTAACGTTAAACGATATAACGTAATACTATATAACGTTAAACGATATAACGTAATACTATATAACGTTAAACGATATAACGTAATATTATATAACGCTATACGATATATCGTCATAATAGATATCGTTATACGCTATAACTGAATACTACACAACGTTATACGTTATAACGTAATAATATATAACGTTAGACGTTATGAAATAACACTATAAAAATTTAAACGATATAACGTAATACTATAAAACGTTAAACGATATAAAGTAATACTATATAACGTAATACTATATAACGTTGTATGTTATAACGTAATAATTTTTAACGATATACGTTATTTAATAACACTATAAAAAGTTAAACGTTATAACATTATACTATATAACGGTATACGTTATAGCGTAATACTATATAACGCTATACGTTATAGGGTAATGCTATATTACGTTAAACGATATAACGAAATACTATATAACTTTAAACGATATAACGTAATACTATATAACGTTAAACGATATAACGTCATACTATATATCGTTCTACGTTAGAACGTAATACTTTATTACGCTATACGATATAACACCATACTAGATATCGTTATTCGCTATAACTTAATACTATATAACGGTATACGTTATAACGTAATAATATATAACGATAGACGTTATGAAATAACACTACAAAAAGTTAAACGATATAACGTAATACTATATAACGTTAACCGATATAACGTAATACTATATAACGTTACACGTTATAACAAAATAATTTTTAACGTTATACGTTATGAAATAACACTACAAAAAGTTAAACGTTTTAACGTAATACTATATATCTTTATACGTTTAACGTATGACCATATAATGTAATAACATATAACGTTATACGTTATAACGTCATACTATATATCGTTATACGCTATAAATTAATACTAGATATCGTTATACGTTATAACATTATACTATATCACGGTATACGTTATAACGTAATAATATATAACGTTATACGTTACAAAATAATGCTATATAACTATATACGTTAATACGTAATACTATATATCCCTATACGTTATAGCGTAATGCTATATTACGTTAAACGTTATAACGTAATACTGTATAACGTTATACGATATAACGTCATACTATATGTCGTTATACGTTATAACGTTATACTATATATCGTTATACGTTACAACATTATACTATATAACGGTATACGTTATAGCGTAATACTATATTACGTTAAACGATATAACATAATACTATATAACGTTATACCATATAACGTCATACTAGATATCGTTATACGCTATAAATTAATACTAGATATCGTTATACGTTATAACATTATACTATATCACGGTATACGTTATAGCGTAATACTATATAACGCTATATGTTATAGGGTAATGATATATTACGTTAAACGATATAACGTAATACTATATAACGTTAAACGAAATAACGTAATACTATATAACGTTCTACGTTATAACGCAAAACAATATATCCTTATACCTTATAACATAATACTATCTAAAGCTATACGTTATAACATAATACTATATACCGCTATACGTGATAGGGTAATGCTATATTACGTTACACGTTATAACGTAATACTTTATAACGTTAAACGAAATAACGTAATACTATATAACGTTAAACGTTATAACGTAATGCCGTATGAAGTTTTACGTTTTCTATATCGCTCTATAACGTTATACGATATAACGAAATACTATATAACGCTAAACGATATAACGTAATACTATATAACGTTAAACGATATAACGTAATGCTATATAACGCTATACGATATAACATCATACTAGATATCGTTATACGTTATAACGTAATACTGTATTACGTTATACGATATAACGTCATACAGGATAACGTTATACGCTATAACATGATACTAGATAACGTTATACGGTATAACGTAATACTATATAACGTTCTACGTTATAACGCAATACAATATATCGTTATACGTTAGAACGTAATACTTTATTACGCTATACGATATAACGCCATACTAGATATCGTTATACGTTAGAACGTAATACTTTATTTCGCTATACGATGTAACGCCATACTAGATATCGTTATACGCTATAACTTAATACTATATGACGTTATACGTTATAACGTAATAATATATAACGTTAGACGTTATGAAATAACACTATAAAAATTTAAACGATATAACGTAATACTATATAACGTTAAACGATATAAAGTAATACTATATAACGTAATGCTATATAACGTTGTACGTTATAACGTAATAATTTTTAACGTTATGCGTTATTAAATAACACTATAAAAAGTTAAACGTTATAACGTAATACTATATATCGTTAAACGATATAACGTAATACTATATAACGTTAAACGATATAACGTAATATTATATAACGCTATACGATATATCGTCATAATAGATATCGTTATACGCTATAACTTAATACTACACAACGTTATACGTTATAACGTAATAATATATAACGTTAGACGTTATGAAATAACACTATAAAAATTTAAACGATATAACGTAATACTATAAAACGTTAAACGGTATAAAGTAATACTATATAACGTAATACTGTATAACGTTATACGATATAACGTCATACTATATGTCGTTATACGTTATAACGTTATACTGTATTGCGTTATACGATATATCGTCATACTATATATCGTTATACGCTATAACTTAATACTATATGACGGTGTACGTTATAACGTAATAATATATAACGTTAGACGTTATGAAATAACACTACAAAAAGTTAAACGATATAACGTAATACTATATAACGTTAAACGATATAACGTCATACTATATATCGTTCTACGTTAGAACGTAGTACTTTATTACGCTATACGATATAACACCATACTAGATATCGTTATCCGCTATAACTTAATACTATATGACGGTATACGTTATAACGTAATAATATATAACGATAGACGTTATGAAATAACACTACAAAAAGTTAACCGATATAACGTAATACTATATAACGTTACACGTTATAACAAAATAATTTTTAACGTTATACGTTATGAAATAACACTACAAAAAGTTAAACGTTTTAACGTAATACTATATATCTTTATACGTTTAACGTATGACCATATAATGTAATAACATATAACGTTATACGTTATAACGTCATACTATATATCGTTATACGCTATAAATTAATACTAGATATCGTTATACGTTATAACATTATACTATATCACGGTATACGTTATAACGTAATAATATATAACGTTATACGTTACAAAATAATGCTATATAACTATATACGTTAATACGTAATACTATATATCCCTATACGTTATAGCGTAATGCTATATTACGTTAAACGTTATAACGTAATACTGTATAACGTTATACGATATAACGTCATACTATATGTCGTTATACGTTATAACGTTATACTATATATCGTTATACGTTACAACATTATACTATATAACGGTATACGTTATAGCGTAATACTATATTACGTTAAACGATATAACATAATACTATATAACGTTATACCATATAACGTCATACTAGATATCGTTATACGCTATAAATTAATACTAGATATCGTTATACGTTATAACATTATACTATATCACGGTATACGTTATAGCGTAATACTATATAACGCTATATGTTATAGGGTAATGATATATTACGTTAAACGATATAACGTAATACTATATAACGTTAAACGAAATAACGTAATACTATATAACGTTCTACGTTATAACGCAAAACAATATATCCTTATACCTTATAACATAATACTATCTAAAGCTATACGTTATAACATAATACTATATACCGCTATACGTGATAGGGTAATGCTATATTACGTTACACGTTATAACGTAATACTTTATAACGTTAAACGAAATAACGTAATACTATATAACGTTAAACGTTATAACGTAATGCCGTATGAAGTTTTACGTTTTCTATATCGCTCTATAACGTTATACGATATAACGAAATACTATATAACGCTAAACGATATAACGTAATACTATATAACGTTAAACGATATAACGTAATGCTATATAACGCTATACGATATAACATCATACTAGATATCGTTATACGTTATAACGTAATACTGTATTACGTTATACGATATAACGTCATACAGGATAACGTTATACGCTATAACATGATACTAGATAACGTTATACGGTATAACGTAATACTATATAACGTTCTACGTTATAACGCAATACAATATATCGTTATACGTTAGAACGTAATACTTTATTACGCTATACGATATAACGCCATACTAGATATCGTTATACGTTAGAACGTAATACTTTATTTCGCTATACGATGTAACGCCATACTAGATATCGTTATACGCTATAACTTAATACTATATGACGTTATACGTTATAACGTAATAATATATAACGTTAGACGTTATGAAATAACACTATAAAAATTTAAACGATATAACGTAATACTATATAACGTTAAACGATATAAAGTAATACTATATAACGTAATGCTATATAACGTTGTACGTTATAACGTAATAATTTTTAACGTTATGCGTTATTAAATAACACTATAAAAAGTTAAACGTTATAACGTAATACTATATATCGTTAAACGATATAACGTAATACTATATAACGTTAAACGATATAACGTAATATTATATAACGCTATACGATATATCGTCATAATAGATATCGTTATACGCTATAACTTAATACTACACAACGTTATACGTTATAACGTAATAATATATAACGTTAGACGTTATGAAATAACACTATAAAAATTTAAACGATATAACGTAATACTATAAAACGTTAAACGGTATAAAGTAATACTATATAACGTAATACTGTATAACGTTATACGATATAACGTCATACTATATGTCGTTATACGTTATAACGTTATACTGTATTGCGTTATACGATATATCGTCATACTATATATCGTTATACGCTATAACTTAATACTATATGACGGTGTACGTTATAACGTAATAATATATAACGTTAGACGTTATGAAATAACACTACAAAAAGTTAAACGATATAACGTAATACTATATAACGTTAAACGATATAACGTCATACTATATATCGTTCTACGTTAGAACGTAGTACTTTATTACGCTATACGATATAACACCATACTAGATATCGTTATCCGCTATAACTTAATACTATATGACGGTATACGTTATAACGTAATAATATATAACGATAGACGTTATGAAATAACACTACAAAAAGTTAACCGATATAACGTAATACTATATAACGTTACACGTTATAACAAAATAATTTTTAACGTTATACGTTATGAAATAACACTACAAAAAGTTAAACGTTTTAACGTAATACTATATATCTTTATACGTTATAACGTATGACTATATAATGTAATAACATATAACGTTATACGTTATAACGTCATACTATATATCGTTATACGTTAGAACGTAATACTATGAAACGTTCAACGTTATTACGAAATGCAATATATCGTTAAACTTCTTAACGTAATACTATATAACGTTATACGATATAACGTCATACTATATGTCGTTATACGTTATAACGTAATACTGTATTATGTTATACGATATAACGTCATACTAGATATCGTTATACGCTATAACTTAATACGATATGACGGTATACGTTATAACGTAATAATATATAACGTTATACGTTACAAAATAATGCTATATAACTATATACGTTAATACGTAATACTATATATCCCTATACGTTATAGCGTAATGCTATATTACGTTAAACGTTATAACGTAATACTGTATTACGTTATACGATATAACGTCATACTATATGTCGTTATACGTTATAACGTTATACTGTATTGCGTTATACGATATATCGTCATACTACATAACGTTATACGCTATAACTTAATACTAGATAACGTTATACGCTTTAACGTAATACTATGTAACGTTATACATTGTGAAATAACACTATAAAAAGTTAAACGATATAACGTAATACTATATAACGGTAACCGATAAAACGTCATACTATATATCGTTATACGTTAGAACGTAATACTTTATTTCGCTATACGATATAACGCCATACTAGATACCGTTATACGCTATAACTTAATACTATATGACGGTATACGTTATAACGTATTAATATATAGCTTTATACGCTATAACGTAATACTATATATCGTTATACGTTATAACGTAATACTATATAACATAATACTATATAACGTTATACGTTATAACGTATTAATATTTAACGTTATACGTTATGAAATAACACTATAAAAAGTTAAACGATATAACGTAATACTATATAACGTTATACGATATAACGTAATACTAGATAACGTTATACGCTATAACGTCATACGATAAAACGTCAGCTATATTACGTTATACGTTATAGCGCAATACAATATATCGTTACACGTTATAACATAATACTATATAACGGTATACGTTATATGGTAATACTATATATTGTTAAACGTTATAACTTAATGGCATATAACGTTTTACGTATTCTATATCGCTCTATAACGTTATACAATACAACGAAATACTATAAAACGTTAAAAGATATATCGTAATACTATATAACGCTAAACGGTATAACGTAATACTATATAACGTTATATGTTATAACGTAATAATTTTTAACGTTACTCGTTATGAAAGAACACTACAAAAGTTAATCGTTGTAACGTAATACTATATTACGTTACACGTTATAACGTAATACTATATAACGTAATACTATATAACGTTAAACGATATAACGTAATACTGGATAACGTTATACGATATAACGTAATACTAGATAACGTTATACGCTGTAACGTAATACTACATAACGTTATACGATAAAACGTCAACTATATTACGTTATACGTTATAGCGCAATACAATATATCGTTACACGTTATAACATTATACTATATTACGGTATATGTTATAGCGTAATACTATATTACGTTAAACGATATAAAGTAATACTATATAACTTTAAACGAAATAACGTAATACTATATAACGTTATACGATATAAGGTCATACTAGATATCGTTATACGATATAACGCCATACTAGATATCGTTATACGCTATAACTTAATACTAGATAACGTTATACGCTATAACGTAATACTATGTAACGTTATACGTTATAACGTAATAGTATATAACGTTAAACGTTATAATGAAATGCCATATGAAGTTTTACGATTTCTATATCGCTCTATAACGTTATACGATATAACGAAATACTATATAACGTTAGACGACATAACGTAATACTATATAACGTTAAACGATATAACTTAATACTATATAACGCTATACGATATAACGTCATACTAGGTATCGTTATACGCTATAACTTAATAGTATACAACGTTATACGTTATAACGTAATACTATATAACGGTAAACCATATAACGTCATACTATATATCGTTATATGTTAGAACCTAGTACCTTATTACGCTATACGATATAACGCCATACTAGATATCGTTATACGCCATAACATAATATTATATGACGGTATACGTTATAACGTAATAATATATAACGTTATACGATAAAACGTAATAATATATAACGTTATATGTTATAAAATAATGCTATATAACTATATTCGTTAAAACGTTATACTACATTACGTTATACGCTATAACGTAATACTTTGTAACGTTAAACGATATAACGTAATACTATATAACGTTAAACGATATAACGTAATACTATAAAACGTTATACGATATAACGTCATACTAGATATCGTTATACGCTATATCTTAATACTATATGACGGTATACGTTATAACGTAATAATATATAACGTTATACGTTACAAAATAATACTATATAACTATATACGTTAAAACGTAATTCTACATATCCCTATACGTTATAGCGTAATGCTATATTACGTTAAACGTTATAACGTAATACTATATAACGTTATGCGATATAACGTCATACTAGATATCGTTTTACGCTATAACGTAATAGTATATATCGTTAATCGTTATAACGTAAAGCCATTTGACGTTTTACGTTTTCTATATCGATCTATGACGTTATACGATATAACGTAATACTATATAACGTAAAACGATATAACGTAATACTATATAACGCTATACGATATAACGTCATACTAGATACCGTTATACGCTATAACTTAATACTATACAATGTTATACGTTACAACGTAATACTACATAACGTTAAACGATATATCGTAATACTATATAACGTTATACGTTATGAAATAACACTATAAAAAGTTAAACGTCATAACGTAGTACTATATAACGTTATACGATATAACGTCGTACTAGATAACGTTATACGCTATAACTTAATACTAGATAACGTTATAGGCTGTAACGTAATACTTTATTACGTTATACGATATAACGTCATACTAGATATCGTTATACGTAATACTACATAACGTATCGTTATAACGTAATACTACATAACGTTCCACGTTATAACGCAGAACAATAAATCGTTATACGTTATAACATAAAACTATATAACGCTATACGATATAACGTCAACTATATAACGTTATACGTTATAACGTAATAATATATAACGTTATATATTATAAAATAATGCTATATAACTATATATGTTAAAACGTAATACTACATAGCGTTATACGCTATAACGTCATATTATATAACGTTTTATGTTACAACGTAATACTATATAACCTAAACCGTAGACTTTGACTAATACATTGATATACAATATTTTGTCAATATCGATTTGCATATATCTCTAAATGTTGAATAAATCTGACGGGACCATCTTTGGCCCTAATTTTGTACGCTTTTCGATTTTTCTCAACAAGTAGAGGTCTGACGCGAATTCTGACCATCGCACGCTATTCTGTGAACATTTTTCTATAAGGAACGTTCATAGGGCGAATCAAAAAATTTTTCAATGCCGTACAGGAAAAAAGAATAATCATGCATGTTCTTTGAAGTACAACGGCGCGCGTAAGGAACATGCACGACGAAAACTGTGTTAAGTTACGTTAAATTTTTTAATTGGACTGACAGAAGTCAGTATGTCTGTTAGCTACTTACAAAAATCATAGGTGTGTTTATGTTCAGGGGATAAATAGTAAATTAATGCCAGACACTGTTTTTTCTTTTTTTTATATAATGATAAAATAAACTAAAATAAACTAAAAAGGGGTTTGATCTATCTAATCAGATATCATCCTATTATATTTGTTTGCGCATAATAATAAAATGGTATAAATAGAATTAATATTTGGGACTTCCCTCGTAAATGCGTGGTATGTACATAGAGAATGGGGTACTAAAGGTATTAAAATTTTTTAATTTCGCGAAGAAAATATTTATCACCTTTTAAATATAATGAATCCCCACAGGGGAGAAATGCCAAGTGAAAATGAAGTACTGCCCAAAAAACGACCACATTTTCTGCAGTCGTGCCAAGGGCCCGCGAGCAAAATGAAACGGCGATGTAAAGAAAGTTGTAAACGCATTTCTAGAATAAACGGTAAAGAATATGCCGCAAAAGGAACCAAGAAAATAACAACATATTGTGATCGTTGTAAGGGCCAGCCGGCACTCTGCCTAACTTGTTTTAAAAAATTACATGAAGAAAGAAAATAATTATGTTAAGTTTATAATATTGAATTGTTATGTTTTTACTATTGTATGTCTGCTTATAATGTTGAGATAAAATAATATAAACCTTTTGTACTACCTATTTTGTGAAATACATGTGTGATCCATCACCGCCCCTCGGGACAGACACGTGTGACCCGCCGATGGCGCACGCAGGAGTCAACGTGTTAATGTTGAAGTTTATTATTTCAAAATAAACTTTACACCTTTTCTTGTGTATACCTTTGACCTGGACACCGCTGTTACGAAGGAAATAGAATTTAGTGAAGCAGAAGGCTAAAAATAAGCAGAGGTCCATATTATTGTGCTCGTGAATATAAATGTTATTTTGAGTTACAATGTCTAGAAACAAAAAGGCTACGAGTAGATTGTTATTACTGTTTCTTGTAGCCTTCAGTTAGAGTTACACACTAAGGTTAACTTTTTTGGTAATGCTTTTGTTATAAATCTATGAACGTGTTCGCTATCATATTCTATTATATTGTAACGGTGAAAGAGTGAGGATATGAATCAGCATATACTATACCTGTACTTACACCTATACTTATTTCAATATATGTTTCTATTACAAATTCATCCACTCATTCCTCTATCAGTCGATCTCAAGATTTAATATAACGTAATATAATATAACGTAATACAATATAACAATATAACGTTTCTAAAGGCATTCTGGTGAACTTCGTAACTTTCCATAAAATACATACATACGTAGGCATTTTCTCTGATTCTCGATAACTTTACTGTTTCAAAGAACGAAAGGTGAAACATACGCTCGATCCAAATTGAATCACGCTGTTTCTTAATCTCTTATGACATTTAAGTTTCGCCATTCTTTTTTTTGTTATTATAAAATTGCTAAAAAATCCAATTGCAAAAAAGATATGATTATCCCCATTTATGTAATATTTAAATAATTTAAAATTCGTAATTATAATTCAATTCGTTTAGCCAAGATCCTGATCATAATAATCTCCAAACACATATTTCTTTGTAAGCCGCGCGTGAGAAACAGGTTCCTTCATTCGTTTATCGTTTCGTGTTTGCCACTCAATTTCTATCCGGTTCACCAAAAATTATCATACTCGTCACAACTTTACGACATAGCTTTGTATCGAAAGTGATACCACCAAAACACATAAGAAACACCGACATCGTTAACTATTTATCGTTTCTCATACTACAGGTATCATCGATTACAGAATCGATGACACAGATGTGAAACTCATTCGTCCTCTATTCTTGGGTCCCCTAATTGTCTAACGAGGATCGATAGGTGAAAAAGGTGGGAGTTCGACGAAGGACAAGGCGGCACTCGAAGAATTACCGTACATACGATCAGTTCTATCGCCGCAGTCACGGCAAACACTACTATCGCGAGATGCTCGTGCTAACGTTAAAATCGTCGTTCATCCTATTCGCCGTACTCTCGGTCGAAGCTCTTTCAATTATGAGAAAAGAACCACGAGGTCCCATCCAAGAAGCGCTGCAAAATGGTCTCGCGACACAGTACAATCGAGAAAATTGCGTCTGGAGACGAGGAAACGATAGAGATTCTTGTCCCGACCCTGATGTTCGTGTTTTCCTTTATACGTTCCATCGACCAAGACGAGAACTCGACTCTAGAGAATCTGACTGGCTGCGACAGGATTATGATCCCACCAAAGAAAACGTTCTTTTGATACACGGATACGCAGGTGAATATTTTATGTTTGCTCAAATTCATTTCATTTGACCTGTTAAACTATGAAACGAGAAAAGTTGTAGTGACATTCGTTGGAGTGACCGAATTGGAATCTATCTGTTGTTTGGTGCAACTTACGTGTATCTAAATATTAGTAATTAGATATCAAAATGAGATTATCATAGAAACTTGAAGAAGTTTCTTTTACAGCTTGAGAAGGATAAAAGAATATTTCTGATTGGATCACTTCATATATTTTGGTATTAGAATAAAGTTATCCTGAACGTTTTTGATAGATTTTCTTAAATTTTACGTAGAAAAATACTTTCTCGTCCTGATTAGAATCTGCTTCTTATTATAATTTGATACAAGAATAAAGTAACACATAGGTGCTACTGAAATCTTCTCTTAACTCCTATAATAGGAAAATATCTTACTTAAATTCTACTCGTTGTCTTATCTGTAACCTGATATCAGTTATGTAGAAAAACTATTCAAAATCTATGAGAAAAAATAAAATTTTTAAAATCCTTTGTTTCTCTTTTCAGGCGGTGACGACACCCTTCCCATATCCGTCCTTCGCGATGCCTACCTTCGAAACGGAAGCTACAACGTGTTCCTGGTTGACTGGGGTGCTTTGTGTGCGCCACCCTGTTACCCAGCGGCTGTATCGAACCTTCGTCCAGTAGCACGTTGCCTCGCCGGCACTTTGACCACCTTACGAAACCTAGGTTTACCTATCTCGAGAACAACCTGCGTGGGACACTCGTTAGGCGCACACATCTGTGGAATCATGGCAAACTTTCTGTTATTCAGGATGCACCGAATAATCGGTCTGGACCCAGCGAGACCTCTTCTACGTCCTGGATATGTAAATCGTCTGGATAGTGGGGACGCAGATTTTGTCCAAGTAATTCATACGAATGCGGGATATTATGGAGAGGGTGGTCGCATGGGACACGTGGATTTCTGCGTGAACGGTGGCAAAGTGCAGCCGTACTGCGAGAACAAACCGAATTATCAACTATGCAGCCACGTCTGGGTCGTCTGTTACATGGCGCAGAGTATCGACAACGTCGGCCAGGAGTCTATGGCTGAGCCATGCTCAAGACGATGCCCTTCCGGACCAAGAATCGCTCTCAGAGCCGGTGAGTATGTGACCATGGGCCAACATACACCGGTCGGCACTAGGGGCTCTTTTTGCTTCACCAACAAATATCCACCCTATTGTCCTAAATATAGTAACGGACGTGGCGACGAGAGATGCTGTATATCCGAGGACAAACCTATCACGTTTTAGTGATAAAAAAATAGTTGGAAGGCATAGGAAGGACAGAACATACAAGAATAAATAAGTAAAACGCGAAATAAGTAACGTAAAATGAAACGGAATTTTATATTAAGCAAAGAATTAATGATAGTATTGATGATCGTTAAAAAAGTAGAATTATTGTCTAATATTTTCTTATTTGTACAGAAGTTGATAAGCATACCAGTATTTTTTAGATAGTACGAAGCTGTTAACCTGTTAGACAATATAATTCATCATTCGAATCCTCAACCTCGTAGACACAGTAATTTCTTTACTTAGAGATCTATTATCTTTTTGTATGTCATTTTACCTCCCCTAAAAATATATTATATCGAAACTAATTATTATATTGCAAAAGCTAGAACCGATCTGCTTAGGATTGATCCGTCTTTATTAACTTTGAATTCCATGATCATAGAAAATTCTCGTTAAGAAATAATCCAATCAGTAGGTTAAAAAAAAGCTTCGCATAAAATTTTTTAATCTGTTTTTATTCAACGAACTAAACGAAAAGATAGGGAATTACATTATAAACATCGAGTACGGTTACAAAAAACACACGGCATTCCACGCGGCAAACCTTGTATGTAATATTCTTAAAGAAATGGAAAGTGGTTGAACCACATATGCAAGTATATGGTGTAAAAACATGTTGGTTGCCTTAAATTAATTCATATCGCAGGACAAGTGTAAATGGTGTCTAAATCGTACAGATACTACGTTATTTAATCGGTGAAGCATACAGGTGTTTGAGGACAAGTAGATCTTCGTACGGTATCGCGACGCGTGTAGTCCGATTCCGGAATGTGATTGCGTATTCAAACGCGGTACGTACCGTCCGGAAAAATCTTGCGTCCGTGATCTACCGACCTATCAATCCCGTTAACCGCTCCACTGAACCTCTATAAATGTATTCATGACAATGTCAAGCGAACGGACAACCGTCTTTTTTTCGATCTGTCCTCGCGGAGCGCCGGTGTGCAATCGCTTGTCCCGATGATTTGCACGTTCGAGCAACGATCAGTCATTTCACGGCGAAAAGTTACGTTCCATTTTATTTAATACTTAAAGTACAATAGTGGAAGGGATGTGGTAGTTTCTTAAAGATATTTGTAAATCTAATTAGGAAACAAATATTTCGTTACTCGAAGATTAAGATATCTTCATTTTCTTACTACTTGGCTTTAAATCATTATTTTAAAAATTGGGATATTTGTGTTGGAATTTCGAATATAGATTTAGTTAAACTAAGGGGCCAGGTGGAAAGAATATTTATTCAAAATTTTGTCATTTACATATTTCGCCTGAGATCTTCAATTAAAAAACTGAAATGTGAAATTGAAGATTTCATTGATCAGATCAAATGGAAGAAAAGAAAAAGTATGATGTTTAAATCAAATGGATATAATATAATAAAAGCAATAATATAACGATATTACAACAAAGTACAACTAAATCAGCACACGTATATAATGTTTCTTCATAGGAAATCAATGTTAGAATAATTCACACTGAACGATATTGTATAATATGTAATATAACATGCGTATATAAGAAATAAATTAAAAAACAGGACCAAACATTTCCCTATTCTTCCACAAATCAGTTACCATAAGAAAACATACCTACTTGAAACTACGTATTGTAACAAACCATATTACTAGAAAACTTAAGAAATCTGCTGTTTTTGTGCTTGTAAACTCCGACTTTTGGTTTTCATTCCGTCATCGCAATGGCTAAATGCTCGACATGCTCATTATTCGACTAATGCACAAGAGCCTGTTGGAATCTTTATACATTGCACAAGCAATTTCGTTGGGAAACTCGAAAGAAAGAAAAAAAGGGCGCATTGAGAGGAGACGTATCGTGGTACAGAAGCTTGACAAATCCAGACATCGTCGAGTACCAGAGGAACCGGCGACTTGCTGGTACAAAAGTGTTTCGGGAGACATCGATACCAGAAGATGCCGGGATCCTTGGAAAGGCGACACGTAGGCGCGACACAATTCTCGACAATAAGAACTCGTGTCTCTACAGATACTTCCTCTTGAGAATAGCAGTTTCCCCGAGATTTGCCTAATCGACTATCAAGATGTCTTTCTATCCAAAAACTTCCGCGTCTAGTCACATCAAAGAATATTGTCTTTTACAAGGCCATCTTGTTTTACACGAAATGTTCAATTTAATTCTATGAATTGTAAATAAGTGTTTTCTCCTTTTCTTCCGCGGAAGTGCACGAAAGAGTTATAATATATTTAAAATAGAAATTTAATCAAATACGATAGAATATTTATTAAAGTAATTTTCACTTACAAAATAGTTGACCGTAATTGGTTATTATATTATTGTTGGTCAAAGTATTCTGTTTGAGATCGTAATAATTTTTAAAAGTTAGGAAAATAAAAGTAGGATAAAGAATGTATAATAACGGAATGTAACATCTTGTGTAAATGGCAATTTATTACAAATATAAGTTGAATGTACAGTAAAAAAAATCATTGATCTTAGACTATGTATTCCTTAGACTATGTATGAACCTTAAACTATGTATCTTAAGTAACGACATTATTGACAAAAGTATTTTGGTATTTCAACGCTCGCAGTGTACAAAATTTATAGATAAAATTACATAATATACACGGATTTGGATAATTAACAATTACATATATAAATATAGCATTTGTAATACTAGTAAACTTCATTTGCTCCTCGCATTTGGAGCATATTAAGGAACCATGTATATCTTTTATATCTTATAGTAATTATATTTTATAAGGCACTAAATTGTACTTATTTACAATTGCGTGATGTTCACGATGTTAGGCACCTACTTCTAGTACTTGACTTTATTCGAAGAGCATAGATCTTGAATTATATTGACGTTCGAAAAAATTCATCTAATTTTGTATCGTAAAGACTTCCTTGTTTGCTAATTCTTTATAAAAAAAATTCATTTAATCGATGTATCACAAGCACAAGGAAATCTTCAGCGTCAAAAATTTATTTAAAATATCTTTGGTCCTTTATCAACAACTTAATGAGAATATACAAATAAATGGAAATTTAAGTATACCTTACTACTTACATCTCAGAAAGACATTATAATTTTTTTAACAATCTATACATCTATCAAAAACGTAGATCTTTTCTATATCTTTATGGAATTCCAAATTGCGATCCGATATTATACCTAATGAAATTACACAACTTGGAATTTCCCTCTCCATATTGGAGTTTTCTTTCTACATTTAACAAGATCTTTGGTTCATCGTTCATATTTCGAATGGATAATCCTTTATCATCCTGTTTCACACAATCAAAAAATTATTCTACACACTCTTTCCTAATGATAATTGGAAAATTGCTCCATGGATTGATAGGACAATTTTGCAAAATCTGAATGCACCGCCAAAGATGGGTAAAACAATCGAAGATAATACGCGGGAAAATTTAAATCGTTGAGTCTAGGCGACGAACACGAGGACGACGTGGTTACCATAGAAGACGAGTATTGCGGGGAAGAATCGACCCATGGTCTGTGCAATCTTGGCTGTATATCACGATCGACATTTCTAAGCGGTAAATTTCGATGAATAGTTGGGGGAAGAGGTGGACTTATTCCTCCGCAGCTACTAACACCGCTGTCATCTAAACTTCCTGTCTCACTGGTGGCTGTTTTTGGTCTCTGATTGGCGATATCCGAATGATTCGATGGTTTATTTGACTCTGATTCTAAAGAGATATTCTCATCGTCGTCATCCAGGCGGTTCAATCTTTCTGCCTCCGACTGGAATTTCCTCTTGCAACGTGATTGACCACAGTCTCGAAATCCCTTCGCGAAAGGATTGTTATTGATCTTTAGTTTTGTAATGTTCTCGTTCTAAAAATAGAAAGGTACAAAAAGGTTTCTAGAAAAATTACATTAGATTAATATACGCAGGTATATATATACATACGATTTCATGTAAAATTATTGAAACTACTGTGCATTGGAATTATAAATAAGTTTATATGAATATCTTACTTGATAGGCGGTTACAGCAATGAACTGTGTTTCATTGAACTTGAACGCTGATGCTGGATAAGAGTATAGATCGCGCAATCTAGTTGCGTCATCGGAACGAATTATCCAAATCCGCGGAATATACTTGTGCATGGATGTCAGAACAACCTAGAAACAAGAATATACTTACTCAACAAATTGTTTCAATTGTTTAAAAATCTAGCAACATAGAAATGATATTGTATTGTTTATTAATTCAAAATAAATGACACATCGTTTATTCGATACACTCGATACATTCTGCGATTATTGTATAGCAAGAACAACACAAACGCTAGTGGAGATACCCGCTTTTTTTTTGTTGTAAAGAAGAAGAGATTCCCTTCATTCGACCAGTTTACAGCGGAGAGAATTTTATTAAATTCGTAATTAGTTTGAAGAATCGGCTAAAAGGGCGCCGCTTCGTCGAGATAAGTTGGCGCCTTGCTAAGGATGCCGACGACGGTGGGGACAGACGCGATTCTTGAAAACCAGACTGGCCCTTCAACCTTCTTGGAATCACACGCACTCGACCTATCCAAAATCTTGCATGAACCATAAAACTGCATAATAGCACTTCGATTACTCTAGCGTTACTTCATTGTATCCCTAGATTACTGAATTTAACCTATTCGCCTTCTTCCGATATAAAATTCTTTGCAATGAAACAAAGTTTAAAATAATTTTAACAAAATAAAATATCTCCGTCTGTTAATATTATAACATTAAACAATATAACACATATTTCCCAAATTTTTACAAAAAAACCTCCATGTTACATACAATCAGAGTATCAAATCCGAAAAGCAAAACGACAGAAAAATGTTAATTCATGACAGAATTTTGAAAAACTGGCCGTTCGTCAAAGAAAGTCCGCGTACTCAGGTACTAAAAGCAACGCAGATCCGCAGAAATAATTTCCGGGATATTGGTGAAAAATTGAAAGAAATGACAAGGGATGCCATGGATGTGTCAGCTGCCAAGATTCGTTCTGTTGAGGCATAAACAAACCCACTCGCCGAGAGAAATGGAGGTATATCGATTACAGGGTGTCGTGGAGCGTGTTAATCTTCGTTCTTCACGGACAACAACGGATATACCCGGCACCATTTTGAGTAGCTTAAATCTCTAGAAAGTAGGTGCACGCAACATCTTCCCTTTTCTCTTCGAGATTCTAATCCCGATCCTGGCTTCCGTGCGGAACCTAGTCAGGAACCTAGTTTGATCACCTTACCTGGTTAACAGAGACCCTTTTATTTAGCTGACCTAATGCATTAGGAAAGGGATATGATTTGACTCAGGCCGAAAAAGAAAAAGGTGGACGATGTACATTTAACTGGATGTAGGTCTGTGGAATGTTAATACTTTGTATCGATAGAAATATTTGACAGAATAAACGAAGTGAGAATAAAAAGAGAAGTCGATAAATTTGAAATACTTGAAGTGCAAGTATTAGCAATAAAATATCGCAACGAAAAAAATAACTGAGGAAAGATATATGATAGAATAATATTAATATATTTCTTCTTTTGTTCTTTATAAATACATATAAAGGATAGCAGAAATATTGTCGCGTATTGTTAAAGAAAAATAAATATCGAAAGAACGATCCGTGGACAAAAAGTTAGGAACTAATTGACGGTAAACGAAGTATCGCTCGGAATTCTTTAACTGAAGGTTGCTTTTTTTCCAATGGGCCCTAATCGGAAGTGAAACGAGTAGCTATGAGGGTGGATCCGTGTGTGGCGACCTCCCGCATGCGGTTCGAGCAACGAGACAAGCCGTAGGCAAAAGTCGAAACCAGAGACGCGGAAAGAAAGAAAAAGAAGAAGCATTTAAGGACACGCTGGCCTGTCCAAACACGGGACATCTAGATAAATGGAATGCCGCTACCATTCGGTTTCATTTCCCGGACTTCCGTCAAGCCTTTTCTCAAAAGACATTTTTTTTAATCAAAAAACAATGAGTCGGAGAATAAATCAATACATCCAATAATTAATTTCTCTGAATTCTAGTCAACAAATATTTTTTGAAATCAATTACATAATGAAAGGATTCATATTCATTTCTCACAGATATGTAGATACTATTTAAAATTTCGTTTAATTATAATAAATTGTTATCATTAATAGATAAAAATGATACTCACATTATTCCTGGGATCAACAGCGTTGTTAGTCAGCTTTAGTTTATCGAACTTAAGCGAATGCTGCATCCAGTGCGAACCGGTTGCCGGACTATCCGGATGCAAGTAAATTCTTCGATCGATTCGTGATTGAGGTTCGGCTGGACCAGCCGACGTCCATCCTCTTGCATTCCCACAAGTTTTCTCTAATCCGCCACTGCTACCGACGTACTTGTGCCGACGATCGGACGCCGGCTCTACCTCGAGAAGAACGCAATAACGAGCACGAGGCTCTAATCCCGTAATTGCCAGTTGAATCGACGGGAACATTCGCCTGTAACGAAACCACAAAGGATTCGCTTTAATAATTTTATCCAACGAATTTGGATTTCTCAAAAAATTATCGTTTATTAAAAGGAATATTAAAAATTAGAATGACGAAGGATTATTAATTAAATGTAAATAGACGTATAAATCCAACTTATTATCAACCTAAATAACCCACGTCGTGACATTGTCACTCAAAAAGCACATAAGATTCACTCACATTTCGGACATCCCTTAAATGAACTCCAAATAAAAGACAGACTTCGAACTAAATAGTAGCCGTAAAGTTGTTTCATCGGCACCATAAGTGCTTTGGGAGGCATGGAGTTTAACTTTTCAACGTTGTTCACGATAAGTCAAGTAAGCTTTTTGCACACAGGTAACATAAGTAAACCACAGGAGAACGAAGGGACAGAATATTCTCGGTCATTAACGTGCCGGCGACGAGTGGGCGTCGCCGAACTAACGACTCGAGCTGCTGTTACTTCCTGCGACTTTTTAAAACATCACGACCACTATCTTTCGATCCCAACTGCAAGTTTTCTCCCTCGTGTAAACATTTCAAACTCGCGGATAATCCCGTGAGTAAACCACCGAAACTCAATCTGCGGTGATTCGGGCCGTTTGCATACCTAATTGCAGTTTTGGAGCCGTTCCTTTGTTCGCATATTTCTTTTATTCACTTCTACCGAAGTTTATGATTGTTTGATTTTATGTTATGAATACGATTTTATTATTTCTCTTCCATTTTCTCTACGAAATTATCAGAGAAATTTAACAATTTTTTAACTACCTTTAGCAGTCAATTGCAAGTGAACAAAAGTATGTTAACTTGCGAAAGGTTCATTTTAACCTTCGATTACAATAGTACTTCGCTGTTTAATACTTCAAAGTTAAAGCTACGGGAGATACGTATCTGAACTAATGGACGCAATTAGCAGTGGGAAATTCAACTTGTACCCATTTTCGAAATTACTACTTGATCCTTTACATTTGCGACATATTTGAAGACTTAAAAGAAAGATCGTATAAAGACGTATCCTCCTTATGAGTCTAAGTTAGAAAATAAAAATAGCGAACAATACAAAACTATAAAAACAATGCATAGTTATAATAAGGGAATCCCAATGAATCATCTCGTTGGTATTTCAAATTTTCTATCACGAAATTTATTATTATTAAACAATTATTCATCGATTGATTTCAAGTTGAAATGATATATTCTGAAGGTCGACGCCATGCTCAGTGTCGTTGAATCCACTAAAAGTGGCGCCCTTATAAGTGGAGGATTACGCCGTCGCGACGTCTGCTGGAAGACCCGTGCGCCAATGATTCGAACGTCTGGTCCTTTTAAAAAGCCTCTCGACATTATCGAACAACCAGATAATACTGTTAATAACACGATACAACAACGAATGCAGAACGGTAGCACGCGCCCCGCTTTTCTTTCATCTCGTAGATTAGATGAATCGAAAGTCACGTGGTACAATTTGAACTTCGTTAGACTTTATACCCGAACGGCAGCTCGAATTATAAATATACCTTCACCTACGTTATCGATTCAGTTTCTTTAAATCACGCAACTTTGATAAAAATATGAGAAGAACCTTAAAAAATATTAGCAAAGATTTCTTTCGTTCACTTAATATTGTATTGTAAGCATGCTTTGGTTATTTTATATACATTTTTAAATTTCATAGATTTAGATACATAAAATACTCAAAGGATAGTATTCGCTACAACGTTCAGTGGAACAAACAAATCTCTACTGAACTCCTATTCTTTAATTTATAAAAATATAAACATTCGCGATGTCCTGCTTAGAAATTGGCACGAATTTTCCAAAAAATCAAATATACTTTTCCTTAAGATCATACATAAGACGTTTCTTTAGCATTAATTTCGATCAGTTTTTCTTCTAACCCCGACGACTACCATAAACTCGTAAGCCCATAAAGATGCTCGTAGCGGATCAGTAACAGGCGAATCACAGCAAAACGTAAAATTAATTATTTCCGCTTTAGAAGAGCAGACCCTTGTTGCAAGGGAAAAAGAGAAGAATAGGAAGAAGTAGAGAAAAAGTACCGAACTTCAGAATTACTTCTGGAACGCACGTTTTCTCCGTGAACCTATTCATCCGTTTTGACGCAAAGACGCTAACAGCAAGAGGCCAAGGTAGTAGTAAGAAGAAGAAGAGGATAACTGATCGTGAAGAACAAAACGAATCGAAGACCGCTAGAAGGGAACGAGGAGAACAAACGAGTCGATCGTGTCACGGAATACTGATTGGTGCATACGAGGACTGTAACGGAGTGCACGTGGTTGGCACGTGGTGTTCTCGCTAAGCAAGAATCGTAGCTG
This sequence comes from Bombus dahlbomii, assembly GCA_037178635.1. Taxonomy (NCBI): domain Eukaryota; kingdom Metazoa; phylum Arthropoda; class Insecta; order Hymenoptera; family Apidae; genus Bombus; species Bombus dahlbomii. The sequence goes on along the minus strand of CM074107.1, from coordinate 12,175,980 downwards.
GGGACCGGAAGGCACGGATATGAGGACGGACAAACACCTTTGTAACTATTGTAAAATCCCGACCGCCCACGGATCATCTTGTGACCAGTCATTTCTTTTATCTTGTTTATCCATGGAATACTGCTCTTTGCGATAGAAAACAGAATTGAAGATGCGAATTTTTAGACAACATCTCTGCTTCGATTAGGGCAAGATATTTTTATTCGTCATGGAAGATGTACAATAAAACTTCATTTATTTAAGCCTGTCGAGGAATGAAAGTTAATGTATAAGAGATCACTAATTCTTCTTATTGTAGAACTCGAATAGTTCAAATTAAAATTCGGATAAGAATTCATATTCATAAATGTTATTTCAAAATTGGAAATTTGAATCCGTTATGCTTCTAAAGGATTAATAGTTGGTCAATACAAAGTAGCGATAGGATAGACGAAAAAATTGGTTACGGAATTTTAATAAAAGAAATTTCTCCAAATAATCTTCGACGTCAAAGTTATTCGCTAAAACTTTAAAATGAATTTCGTGCGCATACACAAGTCGAGAAAAACTTATTTGCATTTCGTAACATATAGGTATTCCAGATGACCGGATGTTACGAAATATTTGAAGAATCTTGTCGCATTCACATCACATTGGCGTTTCCCTCCCCTTTCATTTCCGCGTTCACGAAACGAAGCCATCTGGCTAACATCAGCGAAATATCTAGCGCGAGAGACAACGCAATATTCCCAGTAATCTTATCATAGATACGCCTGAATATCTGAAAAGGAGTGACTGGTAGCTCGATCATTTCCGCCATAGAACGGCCGGAAGTGTGATTCGTCCTACATCCGTCCGGTTTATACGACTTTTCTCGCAAAATCTACCTTCGTAGAACGATTCGGAGATCGGTGTCATTGATAAACATGGACACATTGTCATAACCTTACTTTTACGACCTTTCTTGATTACCTTTCGTGAAACTAATCGGCCTGCCGTCGCTTAGAAGCGGTTCCTCCTTAAAAGCGTCCATTTGCCTATTCTAATCGATACTATGCGTATAGTACGAGAACTGCATTCGAACAATTTGACTCATCGTGAAAACTTTGAGATCTTATCAAAATTGAATCTGATGAAATCTCAAAATATAGAAGTCTAGATTTTTAATTTCAGACAAGTTTTTATCCATATAAGAATATTGAATGTTTTTTTATTAGTGCATGATAATCTTTTTATCTCTCGACAAAGCAAACAAAAGAAAAATCAAACGTGAATCATAGACAGAAAGTTGAAATAAAAGCATTTTTAAGTCCCTAAACAGCATACGGCTTACAAAGTGAAGTAAAAACTAACTAGAAAATGTTAGTAAGTGGAAACTGTGATGACCATGGAAACAATCGAGGGATAGATCACATTTTTTCAGGTTGAGACGGTAAAGGTTTCGACAGCGACGGAGGGTGTGGTCACATGGCGCCTGACGGGCCATTTCAACCCCAGTGGAATCCAAGGTAGAAAGTCCCAGTAATGTCAAAAAAAGAAGAAAATGTTATATCCTCATTTCCACTTCTGAATAATTATTAATTTTTACCATATTTATACCAATATTTGGTACGTTAATATTAAATTATTAAACATATAATTATTGAAAATCATAGTCTGTACACTCACCGGCCCCCCTTCGTAATCACCATCTCTGTGGTCTCGGCGTGAAATTGCTGCCACAATTGCCGATTTTGCAATTCAATCTTCACTTTCGAAGGCAGTGGAGGTCCTCCACCTAAACATTGCAACGTCCACATGTTTGGATTTGGTATATCCTCTGAAAGACATCCAAATAAAGCTTTTATTAATTTATTGAATTCAGTCTGGATTTATCAATCTTCTCAGACCTTGATTTCCCTTTCCATTTTCCCAACCCTCGTTTCTTAAATAAATCATACTAAACTCTCGGTACATTTTTCATAACATATATCTATGAATATCTTCCTAATTCAGACATTGTCGATCAAAAATAAAATTAACAAGAAACTCAGACTACCTCTACCGTAAATCGGCAAGAATCGGGTCCGTCAGGGTTCATCGGCTTTCTCAACCAGAAATCTACGAGACCATGACTCTCGTAAGAGACAAAAAAAAACAAATAACCAAAGCAACGTCATTACGAACAGACCAAAAAGAAGGACGATATTTTCGTAGTGAAAAACGCGAAACGAACCGTTCACGCAAAAAGAAGGGGCGGAAAGGAACAAAAAAAAAAGAGGGAAAACAGTAGAATCTTCAACAAAATCATTATCCTTGCAGTCTTGTCCACCTAGATACTGGACCAGCGAGAGAGGGACAAGAAATTGCGCGGATGAGGTAACTCGAATGCCAGGAAGAACACCTTTTCCAAGTGGATCTATAGAGGCGTCGTCGCTTGGCCGCATGAGCGATTCACCCTGCACTTGTCTCGCGGTTCTGCGGTCGAGGCATTAGACCCGACCAGGATAATTGCGGGCATCGGTTCATCTTCTTTCTCTTCCTACCGAGAGGACATCGGTACCGGGCCGTTGTATAGCACAGATAACGATTGTCCGCTCGACCGAAAGTCGGCGTCTTTCATCTTGGTCCCTAGAGGAAATCCCGCGGATCTATGTCGCCTCCTCAACTTGACGAGTATTATACACACCCTCTTCGCACAAGATATTCGTTCCCATTTCTCGACACGTGAGAAACAACGAAATTGAAGAATTCGCGATTATATGCGAAGGTGAACGATGGAGATCGAGATGTTTAAGCGGTTCGCGACTGCATTCCGCGCGACTTTAATTGGATGAATTGGAGAGATTGACATAGGAGGTCGGTCTCGAGATTGGATGGGGGCAAGAGAAAGAATTTTTTGAATTTACGGTGAAGATTACTTTTGAGATCAGAATTGATTTTTGGTCGTTAGTATTGTTGTGAGAATGTCCGTAGATATTAATGTGTGGAATGAATATCTTTTTTATTTACTCTGGTTACAACATCGATGTTAAAATAAAATTTCGACGATAACATAAATGGAGAGACTTTTCGGGGAATGATTAACGAAAATATCAGAAATAATCGGTCAAAAATGACAACCAGAATTTGTTGGCTTTACATACAACTCATAAAAGTTAGAAAAAGATCAAACAGAATATATAAACATTACAATACAAATAGAATTGTGAGATGATACTCTTTTTACGATTCGCAGTATCGAACGGTACTGAAGATTATGTTCATAAAAAGTACAGTGATAAAAGTTTGATCAGTTTCAAAGAAGTACATACATAACTACTACATAACAAAGATTCGATCAACATCAAATGTCAAATTTTAATACGAAATTTCTAATATCGAAGCAAAATTGACACAATTCATACAGTTAGAAATATCTATATCAACCTGCATTTGTCGCAACGTAAAATTATGAAAGTAAAAATATTTTCATTAACCTGGTCTATGTCGTCGAAGAGCTAGCTGCTGTTGACGAAAAAGCATTTGTTGATGTTGTATCAGTTGTAGCTGCAATTCCATTGGCATAGTTATCATCGAATTCATTTTTCGATCGATGAACGTATATCACTTAACCGCACGATGTCACCAAAACACAACAACTCGTACAAATGTCTATTCGAACCAAGTCCTCCGCATTGAAGCTTAGCGATGACTGAAGATGCGTTTCGGAATTGCACACGACTCCGTTGCAGTAATCCATCACTGCATTCGACGGTTCCCTCTGCCATTGGTCGGTGCTCTTTTCCCACCACAAGAGTGCCGCGCCCACGCTGATCCCATTGGTCGATGCAATTCCAACTTGGCTACAAGTAGCTGCGAAACATATCTATACATGTACAACCACAATACAATTGTCTGTTAGATTAGTGAATCGAAATGAACGTCAAATATAACGTACACAAAATGAGATTTAATATAAAGAATTGTACAAAAATTGATTTTCAAAGTGAGGGTTTAGAACCATAAAACAAAAAGGTATCTAAATTCACTTAAATTAAAATTTCTCTCGTGTAGATGTTTCCATATGAATTTTTTTTCACTGTTTGATTGAACTACTTGAAATAGATTGTCTTTTTTAAAATGTAGATTCGGTCCTTTTATATCTATTAAGTTATACCGATGCCAAAATGATCAATTTCATATTCAATAAAATTTCATAATTTTAGTAGCAGGATATAATTAGTGTTTAATCATTCTAAATGTTTATATCCAACGTAGATCAGTTTGGCTTCTGTTGTGTAACTCGATTAATCTACATAGATACATCGGTGTATTAACTGTACAATAAGTAATGAACAAATGACACAAAAATTTCCTTTCTTATTACTCAAATCGCACTATCATCTAAGAAAGGCTTGCTCTTTTAATCCTGTTCAAGAAGCATTTAAGATTCCCGAAAAAAAAAATCATACGGCATGCGCGAGTCCGCGTGAGATCGCGCGTCGGATTTACGCGGTCGATCGGCGCGTTTGAAATTTTCGAGTGAATCGCTGTATTAGCACATCGCATTAAGGAACGATGCACGCCCGAGTCGTTAGGTACAAGAGAACGGAGGAATCGTCACCATAAATTACGGAATCCGGGCGAGCAGACGGCCGTTAATAGTTTGTTCTCGAGTCTCGGCGACGAGACGTAGTAAGAAGATAAAATCAAGAATCTGTCCGCGGTGCGTCGGCAGTCAAAGAGGAACGGAACGAAACGGAGAGCCGCGAGATACAAATCTACGCTTTTCTCCCTTATGTGCCCTTTTTCTCCTCCACCACCGCTCTTGCCTCTGTCGTCGCTTTGCTTTTTTTCTTTACAGCATAGAAAGCGTCCCCTCACCGCCTACGACGCCGGTCATCGCACCATTGTAGTGGGTTCCGGATTGTGGATTAACTGTAAGCGATACCCACAACAAAGCGCGCGCGCTTTCACCTGACAGCTCCGGCTACCTGTAGTCCTCCTATTTTATGACAGTATTGTAATGTCTCTCGATCGTGTCATCGTAACCGCTTCGAGTATCACCGAGTTCGAACTTGTCAGACTCCTGGGAACGCTTACTATCGGTGGATATAAATCAACATATTTTTTTTACTCTTTTGCTCCTTTTTCAATGAAATCAAAAGTCTAACTCATATTATATAACTAATTATACTTGGTGATTGCATGTAACAGGATTAAATTCTGGTCCTCTAAACTGGAAGATCGGTGAATGATGTCATTCGATTTTTTATTATTTCTCCTCTTATTAATTTCTTTTTTTATTTGAATTTGAGAAGAACTTTTAGATGAATGCTTTGAAGTTACAGGGAAATTTCAGCAGGCAATTTCCAAAAGGGTACTGGAAACTTTAACTGTATATAATATTTAAAATAGGGGAAAAATTCTTAATAAATGAAGCCAGAGAATACTTCGGTAAAGAGATGCAGCTGTTTTCGAAAAGGGACAGAAATTCGTTCTGCTGGGAACTACAGTTTATCTAACAACGAAATGTTTTCTTGCAAACCAACAGATGCTACAAGTTTTCTTCGTGCATTTCTTTCCTTTAAAAGATAAACGCGAAATTTATTTAATATTTTCCTTCCACAAAACAGTGCTCGTATATTTATACGATACTTGATATTTCTTGAATATAAAATATTAAAATATTTAATCTATTAGGATGTACTTCATAATTTAAGTATATGTATATCGATCTTAACTGGTGCTCACCATCTGGGGAATTAACTAAACAATAGTATTACTATCACCATGAGAAATACTGTAATCTCTTTTCAGTAATAAAGTTTCACGCCTGCTGGCAGATCAGTTTCAAGTTTCGTCAGCAGGGGGTCTCTGAGAATTTTACGTCCTTTCGGTATTCAACCGTTTTCTCTTCGGCGATTAGGTAGACTTAACGCTCTATTCATCGTTTTCCTTTTAATCCTAAATACCTAATTAGGCTCAATCGTCACTATCCTAAAAGGAATTTATATTCCTAAAAAGAAATTTGGTAAATAAAAACAAGAAACAGATGTTCATCCAGATTGAAAATATAAATATGACGTTAAAATAATAATAAAGCATTTTTATATTCTTTTATAAAATTCAAGTATACAAATTGTAATAAATTCTCATAGGTCTCTATTTCGATCAATTACCTTGTTATAATTCATCGTTGTCTTTTATAAATATTTTCATAAATATTTCACGTAAATCTACGGAAACTTGTAATCTGGAGAGGATTTAGGTGCTAGAAACTTTGAACGGAGGAAAGAGGTACGGTTAAGCACGGGAAAGTGTGTATGGAGAGGCCGACAAATAGGTTTTACGGCTCACTTCCTGTCCGTCGCACGCGACAGTTATGCGCCCCATAATAAGACGGTGGTTACTTTCTGAGACAACTTGAATTACAAGCGAAAAAGTAAAATCATAATTCACGTCTCTTCGATGCTGCATGTTTCTCTTTCATAAGTTACAAAAAATACATAAAATATAAAAATATAAATGATATCCTCATGAAGCGTGTTTTACGATTTTCATACACCCAATTAAATAGACATTAATATGAAATTATGCTTGCGTTACTTCTTAAAATTTAAATTTATATTGAATTTGATTTGAATTGAATTTAAATCTAAATTCCTTCGATTCACAAATACATGGATTACTTAATTATTATATTAACAAGCAAGAAATAATTTTAACATTGAAACGATTAAGCTTATTTCTTCAGACGACTAGATTTATAAAGCTTTTTAACATCGTGTTGAAATATTTTTCGTCTAAGATTTCCTACTGCAGAAACCTTTGGAGGGAGAGATAAACAGAAGGAAGAAGGGTAGACTCTCTATCTTATGGCGTTAAAGGACGAAAACGAGATCCTTCGTTCTAGAGTGGCCACTTTGCTGCGAATGTTTGTGAACTCGAACGGAAGTCTTGTTCGATCATCTGACAAACTATTCATTTATTTATTTGTTACCACCAAATCCTTGACCAAAATCACAAGTGTCGTAGAACATGCTCCGACGCTAAGGAGAAGTTTCAAACTAAACAGTTCTTCAAACATATATAAATCTTATCTTCAAGGATGAAAAAAAGACACACGATATCAAACCTTGTAACATGTGTTTCGCAAAAATCTCCAAATCACCAAATTTCAAATCACCACATATCAAATAAACTTTCAGATAAGTTATACCTGTTAGTAGAAACAGTTAAAAGCTATTGTTATTTCAGGACACTTGAGAATAAACACATATGAGACAAGAATTTTCTGCTCCTCGATATACAAGATAACGTGACACGTTGTAGATGTTGCATAGAACGCGACGAAACATCTGTGCCTCTTCGCCTACAACCGATATAGTTTTATCTGTTTTTTTTTATATAAAGTTAATCTTTTGTAACATTTTTAGTAATTAATTACTTAATGTAAACGCGAACCTTGGTATTTGTTCTTTTAAACTTATTTGAAAAGTGAACCCTGTAGAGATAGCAAACAAAAATTCTCCAAAGTAATTTTACTTGTAATTGCCCGCGAAATCATTAAAAACTTTTCGTAGGCAATACGTCAGTATGAACGCGAGAAAAGTTAATTTCTGAACCACCGTGAAGAAGACATAAAGTGGCGTTTCCGGATGGATTTTTGCGCGTGGGCACCGGCACGCTTTGAAGACTCGCGTCTGTGCACTTCCTCCTTACATCTTCGCGCGTTCTTTTCGCGTTAGCCAACTGCGATTCGCACGTCCGATTAGCGTGAAGTTTCGTCATCGCGTTAAAATAATTCGTTAAACAAAAATGTTTTGAGTTTGAAATTACTTCAGTACTATCGTGTTTAATATTAAATAAACATATATAAAAGTAAAAAGTTTTTTTTAAAAGGCAAGAAAAAAAGAGTTTAAAATAGGAAAAATTTAAATTAGGGAGCTATCTAAAATTTTTAACACAACTTTTAAATATCTTTCGTCAAATTTTATTTGTATTTATACATTCGTTATCCAATTTATCTTAAAAGAGTCGTACACAAACTATCAATCGCTGTTTACAACATCCTATGATATTATATTGTAATGTGATAAAGTATCTTGCAATTGACTGGCTATCGTACCGTGAGTGCATACAATTCAGATGTTATTTTCAATAACTTCTTCAGTGAATTAGTAAAAACAGCTGATCGAAATGTGATAAGCATAATTTGCGTTACACGATTTAAATATTTTTTATACATTCATTTTTATCTTACCTACGCTTGCCATGGGAAGAAAATGATTTTATAAAAAAGATTCGCGTGTCGCGCTTACCAAAAACTGTCACTGAAAAAGTTCGCAAAGAGCAATGTTGATTATATTATGAAATCGAGATAAAACGACCATTTTAAATTTGTGAGCGATTGAGATTCGATCGATTTCTTTTTTAAGTAATCACAGCATTATATTCGCGATCTTACAAAGCATATTGATGTAGCATATTGAGAATGATCATTAGCAACTGTAATAAATTAAACGTTAATACGAATACTTTTTCTTAGTATTACGCAAATAAAAACTATATCACATAACGTAAGGTGTGTGTGTGTGTGTGTGTGTGCGCGCGCGCGCACGCGCGCGCGTGTGTGTGTTGATCAATTGGTCAAATCTTAATTCATTGTCTACCAAATCGTCATTTATAAATGTACGTCGTATCAAGGTCCGTCATCTTCTAGATTTCCATTCATAATTCTACCGGCTAATTATTACATCATGGGAGCTTTTCATGATGATTAAGAAAAATCGAAAGAGAAAACTGAAAACTGGCTTCGTTAAGTTTTCAGTCTTAATGCTATCACTCTGTACAAGTATAAATAAATATTCACGTGAGCACGCACACACAGGACATGTATGAGATACATAAGTACGCACAATAATAAGTATGTACAATATTTGATGTATTAATGCGGAAGTTCACAATTGTAGTAGACTATGTTCATTCCAACTAACTTTGGGAGAACCAGCTGGAAAGTATCGAATAACAAACAGTCAAAGGATCTTTAATGATTTCAATCGAATTACCCTGAACATGATATTTTATGATATTATAAAACTACATCACTTAGTTTAATGTTGAGAATTATATACAACACATCTCAAATATTTTTACTCAAATCAGTCGAGGATGAAAGCAAATTGAACAAAAACAAGTATTTATAATTGTTCCCCAATTTAAATAAAGTTTTGTAAAGTAAATAATTAATAATGGTACAAACTTGAAACTATGCTCAGTGATATCCAAATAACTTTAATTCAAACTAGAAATAAAGAATTATGGGCCTAGTCCACTTTGACTGTGAAATTATTGTATATAATATGTTTAATATTTACGTATACCTACATCTATAACCTAATTACTAAATCTCACTAAATATATTGGTTCGTAATGAAAATCACAATCATTGCTTTATTGTTACAGGCAAGGATAATGATTTACCATTTCCATGATAGTCATTAAAAAACGATAATCAATAATACTATAAATGTTTAGAATTAACATTAAAAGATAATAACCCTCAATTCTGAAGATCAAGAGTGTATAATCCTTGCCAGTAACGTGTCCTTACAATGATGAAATCCTGCGAATCGATATCCGAAAAGTCTACTAAAACACAATACGGAAATTTGATATTACAATAATTAAAATTTAACAGCAATAGCATTTCAAAAATGTAGTTTGTACACATAACTTTTTATGTACAATGAAAATACATACGACAATTTAACATTTAATCTTTATGTTTTTGCACAAATAAACCTCCTTCAATAAAAAGCAGTATTTATATGAAATTTTCTACAATTTCTTGTAATTTCTAAAAAAAATTAAGTTATGTAATTAATATAGGATGAACACTATAGATTTATGAAAATCATAAAAATTTAAGATATGTACTGATTTGAATTATATATTACTGACATTCAGTTGCATACGTAAACTGAAAGAAGTACACGTAAAAAAAATTTTTTTAACAATTTTCTTTTAATTTGAGCGTATATTTTTACGCGTAATAACAATCTCTTGAAATATTACAGTCAAAATCTGTCTTAAATATTATTAACATAAAAACTAAGACTTTCTTCACGCTCGTTATTTTTTTATATTATAACAATTATTGTACTATTTATAACAATAAAAAAATATTTACTATTCAATACAGATTAATCAACGAATAAAACTAAAGATATATTAAAATAGAAATTTTTATACACAATAATGTTATACACAATCTCTATTAAAGTTAATATAAAGATATGACATCAATATAAAAAGCATTATAAATACTGCCGACAATTCCTACATATTTTATAAAAGTACCCTTTTCATATTATTTAATGCTAACACATATTTCAAAATTTAAATTTGTAAGTAAAATTCTATGATAAAGCATGCACAACAAAATTTTGTTATGAAAACAGTATTTAAAGAACTGAAATACTTTGGTGCTTCTTTATGTATGCAAATGAAAGCTAACATAAAAGAAGATCTGAGTAAAGTTAATTTTATAACATAATATTCCTCTGAAAATTTGCAAAGTATAATTACAGCAAATATGCAAAGAGATTTATTATAGCATCTCTCTGATGATTTACTTTAAATTTTAAGGGATACTTGATAATATTGATATACATCATACGAATTTTGAATAATTTATAATATGGTTTTTGTAATTTGTTTAATCAAGCAAGCAGCAACATATATATTATTAGTGTGCATACTTCTCAATATTATAATTTACAATATTATAATCTAAATTATAAATACAATCTCATATATTTCAAATGCTTTGAAAAGGTTGTAAGACATAATTGAATTAGGAAAATAATCGTAACGTTTTTATTTTGGCGAACTGTTATTCATGATTGCAAAAATTAGCACTTTAAGCACATGCAGTAAGTAATAATTTATTATTACTTAATGTTATATAATCATTTTCTATGCCAACTTTAATTCATAAAAATGAACCACACTAAAGGCTATAAACAGAAGCAATTAAACTGAATTGTGAATTGGTTTGACTAGATTAAAAAAAAGGGGGAAAACAAGAGCAAAAAACGATTGAGTTTTCATTCAGAGAAGATTCCACTTATGTCAAATATCTAATAATATATATATAATATACGATATAATAATTAATAATATATAATACATTTGCCAATTTCTCTTCTATTCATCCTATTAATAGCCAACAAACAAAAAAAAAATGAGACACTGTTTGGGATTTATCATTTTAAAACATCACAAGTTCGCTGCAAAAGCAATTAAAATAATGAATAATAAGGAAAAGTATAACTTAACTTCGTAAATATTTTCATTACATTTAAAACAAAATACTTCATTGGTAGTTTCATCTATAATTTTTCTACTCTTCAATAATGTTAATTTTTATAATTGGATGTTTAATAATTACCTTTTTCCAGTAAATAACGACTCTATAATTAGATATTTATCATACGTTAAAAGACTTACAAAACTAAAAGCAATTTAAAACAACAATAAAATTTTGTAATATTTAAATAAAATCTTTAAATGTTTAAATACATGTTTTAAGATAAACTTTTCGTGAAACAGTAAAATTTGTATGCAACTTTTTTAAAGCACGAAAATCTTTTTTTAATATCTATAGTAAACCTTAGAACTTTAAAAGCTTCGGAAACATAATTTCATTTATACATTATAAAAATTGGAAGAAGCATTTACATTTATATGATTAAATCACTATAACTGATGTATCTAAGATTTAAAAGTACTCTATTGACTCTAAACTTAGCATTTGTTGTTTCCTCTTTATAAGTTTGTCAGATTACCTACCACTTTGTATAATTAACATCATCTTTGTGTATAAGTTATCGTGTCTCAGAAAGGAATTATTAACTACACTAAGTACTATACATAACGTAATTTTTTGATCATTAGAAACAAATTAAAAATTAAATAAGTACTTAAAATATTTGAACATATTTAAGTGCTTATAATATTTCGAAAGTATACACTGTTATTTGCAATTCTTACAGCTTGTTACGCATAATAACACACAATGCAGCAATTTCCGCCATTCCGTACAATTACTCTGATTACAAATACGCATGTTTATAAATTTACGAAGTATTAAACAACTTTATCATATAAGAGCTTCGTATTATTAAAGCCCACTTATTGTAAATAGTCATATTAAGAAAAAATGAAATATTTTGTAATATCCCTTCTGTAATTATTCACGCCTATCAAGCTGTTTATAACCATACACCATAGTGTATCTATTCACTTTTAAATTCTTATTCTCTTTTACTTATAATTTTGTACGTTATTATATAAAAAAATTCTATGTATTGTACTTTTCATAATTGTTTCGGAAATTTTAACTTTATGAAGAAAATGTTCTGGACCTACGTAGGAAAAACGTCGTGAAAGAAGGTCAAGATTCGTATATTAATCTCTGATAATGTGGAAATATCTCCCATGTTGGAAGATGTAAACCAAATTCTAAGGCCACCAAAACAGCAAATTCTGATGTAATTAAATCCTTGCGGTTTAGACGAAATACACTTTCAATTCTCTGTAAATCGCATAAAACTTTAATCCAAAAGTATTTCCCATATAATATTGATTCACATAGTAATATAATATATTGATATCAAATGTTTACATATGAAATAAATACCTCTATTAATGATTTGAGGACATCACCCTTAACATCATTCAATTTTGCTGCAAGAAGCAAACATGCACCAGCACATAATTTCCGCGTTTGTTTCGTAACAACATTTCGAAGAATAAGTTTTTCAAAGTATACATAAGCCATTGCTACTGTTAGGAGATCAATACCATATTCCATTTTTGCTATTTTCCTCATTTCTCGTTTTAAACTATAGGTATATATCATTGTAATATATAAATAAATATCACACAAAAAGTACTACATATTTATAGATAACGTCATATTTTTTAATACTGACCTTCTTAATTTACTCAAGGTAAGTTGTATATGCGGAAATTTTTCTTTAAATTTGTCATTCAATTCTTTTTTTAAGTCAGATGGTCTTACATAATCAATAACTGATGCCTATATAAAAAATGAAAGATAATTAATTACTAAAAAATATATTATTGTACATTATATCACAAGTTTATAAAATATGTATATACCATATATGATGTAAATGTAAGCAGTGTTCTATGCTTTCCAGCTATGAGTTCTGGATCATCCAACAAATTAGGATTGTATTGTAATGATTGCTCATCCCAATCATAAGCTATAATTACAAAGAGAAATATTTCATAATCATATATTATTTCGTTTACTACTTTAAATGATTTATACACTATACCTTTAGAATCAGTATTAAAAGATAGTGGTGGAGATTCGGGCGTTAAATGCTGAGTACGATATGTAGCTGTATCATATGATAGACACCTGGAAAAGGTTTCAATGTACAAAGTACAGCATGGAAAAGTAACAAACACGTGTAATTTGTTATAACCTTCAAATATTTTATACATAATACGACATAATAAATCTAAGAATAACTAATAAAAATTAATTAAGATATATGCGTTAAAAATGATTATATGTATACATATAAATGAAAATGTACATGATATGTATATTAATGATGATACGCAAATATTTTATCTATTCACCAATTCTAAAATGAAAGTTTCTATTTTTAGTAAAGATATAATATTCACACAAAACTAATTACTTTTCATTAACAATAGTAATACAAATTCAATTATCACTCAAATAAAGATTTTTTTTCTATATGTATAATAAACATATTTTTTTATTTGGAACTAATCATACAAATCCTGTATTATAATACATGTGCTATGTATTTAGTGTTGAAAAAAATATACATAGTTATATACTAATAAGAATTGAAATCTATGCCAAATTAATTAACAATATAAATTATAATTCATATTTTCTACTGTACAAAATTGTAATATAAATCTTTTTTTTAGTACAATATGCTTATATGTTTTACCATTTAGAGTGATCCACATTCCATGTAATAGTTTTTGTCCTGCAAAATATGGTTGAAAAGTTTCATTACAAGACAAAAAGAAATTGTGCAATGCATATTCTGTGAGAATATATAAGTGAAATATGGAAGATGAATGAAAATATGTGAAACAGGAAATATATAAAAATACTATATTATATGGAAAATTTTTTCAAAATTATGTAATATAATGTTACAAAATATTTGTACTTACGAAAAAGTGAGGATAAAATACTAGACAAAAGTGGAAATATATTAAGTAATTACACAAAATAAATACCTTGAAACTACAGGATGTTTGTTAGGTATAAGTTCTATTGCCTCATTATCACTAAAATGTAACTTTTTGTCCTTTTGAAACTGTCTAGATGGGACAAGCAACTGCCCATAAGATATTTCCTAAAAATATTCAAAATTTAAGGAATTTAAAGTTATAAGTTCATTGCATATAGAAGGTGATCTCGTTAGTTAACAAAGGCAGTGTTGCAAATCAGACTGTGAATAACATTCTCCAATATCAGCTTCTTATAACAGATCATATAAAACAATATAATATTATCACTACAATAACAATGCTTTTAAATTAACTAGTAAAAGAGTCACCCTGTATTATTTAATTAAATACCTGGCCGTCTTTAGCACGCTCTATTCCCAATAAACCAAAAGGGTCAATATTATCATTAATTGCTGATAATGGTCTCTGTGAAGATATATTTTTTCTTCGTCCTGTATCTTTACGCAGTTCAGACCTACAAGAAGAAAAGATCTATAGTTATACTATAATACAAGAAATATTATATATTTTAGATATAGCATTATTCAATTTTTATTATATTTATCTTACCAACTAGATCTTTGTCCTTTATTATATGGAAGAGCAGAAAATACTAGAAATGGCACACGTTTATTAGAAACCAAAACCAATCTATCATCTCCAAATTTATAACCATTTACAGGTCGTTGCATTAAACGCAATTCTCTTGTAACTTCTGGTATTATGCCACTATTTGCAGAACCAGATTGTATATTATTTGATGTCTTTGATTTTGATTTTGAGGATTGTGGTTTTGAACGTAAAGAACCAATACTTTCATTGGAACTATTATACTGATGCTTTATATCTTCCGAAAGAGTTGATGTTTGATGAGTTATACGCTTTTTATATTGTAAAGAACCAACTCGCCTTTCAGGTAAAGAATATTCACTGCCAGTTGTGCCAGTACTAAGAAACAGAAATAAATACCTTATATTTTCTATTCCTAATAATATATGAATATTGCACAAAATGTTATTACTGAATGAATATTACATGGAATATAGATTTTATTAGTTTTAAATCTATCATCTGATGTGCATAAATGTTAATTTTATATGCAGAGAAAGTTATAATAATTTTAAATGAACTACAACATTGAACATTTGGTACTTTGGCTTTATACTATTGGAATTATATCACTTCAATATATAACTTATTTAATATTATTTTGAAAAATATGACAAATACTAGTTAAATGTGCTGCTCTCCTTATGCTATATATCCTTATGTTGTATCTTTTACATTCTTCTTATCTTTTTCTTATCTTTAATGAATATATTTCCTATTTATTTTATAAAATCAATACTGATATAGATTACTACTAATGTACAAAACATTAAAAATGATAAAAATGAAAGACATGTTAACATAAGTATATTACAAAATATATAACACATTGAATATAGAATATTAACTGTAATAATTGTAAGAAATAGCTATGTAATAAAAAAGAAAATGATTTTGATAAAAGCATTGTATGTTACATAACTTTTAATAGAATTTCAATTTATTATTTAAAATTTATTCTTTAATTGCATACATATAGATAATAATCATAGATAATTAAAATTATAACAATTATAATTAAATTTATTAGGAATGAATAATTATATCAATTGATATTATTCTAGTTATATAGAACGATTTATTTAATTCAATAAGGATATATAATAAAATCGATAATTTAATTATTTATATGTAAGAAGGTTTGTGTAATATTTACGAACAACTCTAAGTAGTATTTATCTTACTTTTTATCTCATAAAGAACATCAAAACAACTGAAGGAAATCTTTATAACATAAACAATTGATGATTTAGTTTCTGTAAATACACACACCTGACATATATAAACCGCGAAATTACAAAAAATCAAGCCTAAAGTTAATATCTTTGGTAAGGTGGAACAGATTATAGGTTACATTGAAAGAAATTCAAACAATTGTTTACCGTTCTCTGAATGAACTATGAAATCCAGTAGAGAGCTGTGGATAATTTCTTTCTTGTTCTAAGAATACAGCCGCTGCTGCCTTTGCAGGAGTCAGTATCCCGTCAGAATTTGAACTAAATGAATTGTGTTCACCACTTTTTGGCACTAATTGCGGAGAGCTTGTTTGCTTTGCAGATGAGGATATTAAATGCTCTTCTGTAGAGTCATCGACAACTTCTTCAGTAGAAACAGTTAAATCAGCCTGACGAACCTCAACCTGATGAGCTTGACTATCACTCAGGGTACGTGCATGAGCAACACTATTCCGCGATAGAACAGCTAATTTGGTATCGCGGTGGCTGCCATCGAGAGAAATATTCGAAAGAAATGTTAGGGCGGCCAACCTTCTGCGTGAATGATTCTTTTTTAAGGCTGCTGCCATTCCACGGTTGACCGTATCGATAAACCGGTATTACCGAGTACCAACGTAAACGACCAGGAAAGAGACGGACACTCGACAAGGATTCTTTTGTCAAACGAGGACAACTACTAAGATCACAATTCATTATCACCGCTCGTACACTTAGTCCTGACATTTTCCATTAATGTGCTCATACAGCGCACGTAGATACGTGAACCGGTGTCACTCATCATCGTACTGATTCCTCTCATAAGATTAAAAAACAAATCCTGCTATCAATAAAACAATCTTCCTTCCTACTACGCAACACTGCGACCCATTCCCTTGTCGGCCGAGTATAGTACCCTCTACTTTCTTCTGCGACTGCGCGTTTTCTCACATGTATTAATATCGAAATATATTAACGAATTTTCTAGAAACGTTATGCTTTTCTTTAATAAGATTTTTCTCTTTTCTCTTCTTCTTTAAAGAGAAACAAAAAATTATTGTTGTCATACATTTTATGAATTTTATAAAACTTCCTTATCATGCACATTATCTTGGGAGGTTAATCATTAGGCTGCCTCTGTAATCTCTATTTATTTCAATGTTTATGGAATTTTATTTCTATATTTCCACTACTGTATTGAATATTAAAACTAACAGATGAAGATACTGATTTTGTAAATATAATTACCTCTTATTTCATTGCTTTGATACAGAAAATTTAATTCATTGTGTTATCCAGCTGTTTCAATGGTATTGGATATTAATATTATCATTTAGAAAAATGAAATGTCTAACGCATCAGAAAAAAATGAAACTGCTTGAATGCTTGTATCTTCGTGGAAACCACAGTCCTCTGTGGTAAAAACCATGCCTTTCCTATATAGTTACTAACAAAGCTGATTAATTTCAACTACATATTTTTAAATTAAGAAACATAATGAAAAAAACTACGTATAAAGCTACTTCTAGATTGAAACCGAAGCCTACTTATCATTTATTTATATTAATCCCATAATCAAGGTACAGTGCACATTTGGATCAGTCAATTGCAATTAACCTGAAAGACAGATGTCCTCGTACATGCTCAATATTTATGAAGTCTTCGACTAAAAATGACTGAAATCAATGATAAAGTTACGGAGGAAGTACAGAATCAATATAGAATACACCTGACATACAGATGTAATCCTTTTTCGTGTCATGTCGTGTCTCGTATCCTACATTTTGAGAATCCAGACTGTCATGAAGATGGTTCACGAGTCCACGAGTCACAGGTCACCTGACCTGATTGACCGCTGTACCATTTTCGAGTCACATGCGACATTATCGATTATAGTAAATACTTAATCATATTATATCACACATAGCAAATACTTAATTAATGATTTCATAATAAAATTTTCCAACCACTACAAACGTTTTAATAATATTCTACACTGAATCGATAATACTGGGAAAGATAATAAAATGGTAAGGGAACTCTGCAACTCTGAAAGTGTGACACAAAGGTATATTGAGTGATAGATCTATACTATACTTAGTCAATGTCAATACGTATATATATTATCAGATATTATACATAATTGACAAAACTGAACATTTCTTCTCACTAATTAAATTGATAATGTTTGTAATGTAACATAAAATATTATAAATATATAAATAATTCGTTAAAACAAAATTTTTTAATATTCACAGATGTAAAATGTCTTTTTGCTATTATTAACGTTTACTGCGTACTTTTAATTAGATAAAACAAGAAGTACATATTGCACTCCAAAAAAAAATGATAAATGATAACGACTCTGTTATTAGTAATAAAATCATTATTAAAACATCTTAAATGTCATTACAAATACTAATGCTATTTGTTAAAACTTATTGCATATAAGCAAAATTGAAAATAATTATAATTGCAGTTTCTGGTGGTACTATTAATTAAAGATTCTAAACTTTCTGAACTGATCCAGAATATAAGTAATATTTATATATATATCGTATGTAAATATATTATGAACCTATACATAAATAAATTTATATTAAGTAACTGTACAATATACAAGTTAACTCATTGCAATATTAGATGCAAAAGAAACTAATTTAATTAATATAAAAAAGTTAATCTTATGCAAGATGTAGGTGTCATCAAATTATCTAAAAGACTAGCAATGAGAAAACAAATATTATGTCACAGTATTTATTTGAATTTATGGAAATAATTTTCCTATTTTATGATTTTTCAACATTTACCTATGTGTGTGTATGTGTTGCATTACTGATTAAGAAATTCTAAAACTGAAATAAATATTTAATTACTGCAATAACTTTCAAATTTGTATATACTCGATTCTTTTAAGCATTTAATAATTTATAACATGAAATGATTTCGAAATATTTTATGAAATTTATGTGAAATGACACAAAAAGTGATGTTTTTATCATTAGTAGTATTTTAAAATAGCTAATACAGAAAATTTTCCATTTATACAACTTCGATTGTTCATATGATCCTAGAATTTTGTAAACAATGTGACAATTATTCAAATAATATTACAAACTAATTTCTACAAGCAACAATATTCAAACATTTGTCAATAATTATAAAGAAATTTATATTTAATTTACACAATAATAGAAAATTCCGTAAACTCTGAAATAATCTAAAAGGACGTTGCAACGAGAATAACATCCAATCATTTTAAATATACAAAGCTATCCACACTGTATCATCAAAATAAATAATTTCATCAGTTTCTTTCGATGATCAAACAGATAATTAACAATCATAGTATGCTATGATTGTTTCTGCTAAATATATATTTAGTATCCATAACTAAATGTCCAGGCTAGAGCATAAAAATCCTAGAATGGTTATAGATGCTGCCACCGGGTTGACATAGGACTACTTGAAGATTCAATAGCTCTTGATATGGATTCATATAGCCCATGCCCTAACCACATGTGATTTAGTTGCCTGTATTTATCATGACACAGTCGAAGTGGATTTCCTCTTCGTAAACCTTGATCTGTTTCTCCATATTCGTCCAAATAAGGCGGACACGCAAACGATCCTCGATTCGAGATTCTTAGGGAAAGAATTTCACACTCTCGTATTCGTAAGAATAGTCCTACTCCAGCTCCACATTTACTTGCGTGATATGTGCACGCACCGACCAGTGCATCATTCAATTCAAACTGACAACAATAACTTTGAGAACATAACATTTCGCCACATACTAGGCACAGCGTCGGTGTTTTAGAATCTTCACGGACGCTATTTGGGCATGTAAACGACGATATCATGTTTATCAACTCACTATAATCTTCTGGAAGCTCCACTAATCTGTTAATTTTCAAAGGTTCTTTTATTATTGTGACTGTACTAGCACCAGATAGATGTTTTTGAACAGTGGGATGACTTTTCCAAATATTTATTAATTTTATAATTATATCTAAATTTGGCTTTACTAATTCATCACACGTTGTCGGTAATCCCAAATATGCACAGATATTTTCATATGTAGCTCCATCTATTTTAGTTAGTTCTTCTGGTGCTGGAACGTCACATATGTAATGAAAATAGAGAGCACAACATCTAAGAAAAGGCAAAGAAGCATTTGTGACTCGTCTCCATATATTAGCAACTACTTGAGTGCCAACATTAATGTTTAAAACTTGAGCCAATGTTAAGATAGATTCAGAGAATGTATTTTCAGTTGTCTCTGGATTATCTACATCCATCTCTTCATTAAAATCTGATGTTAATAATATTTTTACTATTAGGGATATAAATATAAGCTGCAAGGCATAAAATTCAAATATTCCGCCAGTAATGATTGATGGTACAGCCTTAAAGCTTGTACAAAAAAGACTAGGAAATGAATTAATTAAAGGAATAAGCACTCCAAATGGATCCCAATCGAAAATACTTGGGCCTTCAGGTGAAGTTTTTAACAATAGAGTTAAAAGAGAAATTGCATTATTTTGGATAATATCCCTATCTGTCCATGTCACTTTTGTACTAGTACGTAATTGACATTTAGATCCTAATACAGCGGAAATCCTTGTAAGTCCTTCTAGACTGTCTCTTTGTCTAGATGACAAAGCACCTAATAAAGGTTTGTTCATATCACGGAGAAGAAATTCTATAGCATGAATACTGTATGCTGTTGATTTCCATGCTAATAATGGTACCCTTTCATCATCTTCATCTGGTTCGGTGCCAAATTCTTTTGTGTATATTGCTTGTGCAAAAAGTTGAATTGTAGATATTAAATTTTCTGAAATTGATGGACCAGTTTGATTATAATTTAACTCAAACATATTTTCTACATTTCCAAGTTGATTACGAATAGCTTGTATATGACATGGAACTGGCATTATGCAATACCGACATGTCGGATCATGTTCGTCTTGAATACATTTTGGTTTATGTAAATTTTCACTTAATCCACATCTAACTTGCATTGTAATACTTAAAGCCTCCAACCATGTACGAAAATCAAGTTCAGGTTGATTTTGAGGAGTTGGTTGTAATGTTCTTAAAGCTGGTAAAAGAGGTAAAATAGTGTTACTGAGACATTCGCAAAGTGGGCAAAGATATTCATGTTTCTCCACATCAAAACTTGCCGGTTGTCGCAAACGGAATGGTCTTCTATTCTCTTTTGCAAGAACATTGTTAAAATATTCTTGCCAACAATTAACATGCATTACATGACCACAAGTACCAATGTGTGGTGATGCACCAAGCTTTGCAGAAAGATATAATGGATCAGGTTCGTTAGTATTAGCCCTGTGTTGACAGAGAACTGTAGATTGTTGAATAAATGCAGCTAACACCATTGCTTGACCAGCTGCTGTTACAATTTGATCTTCCTGACACAGAATACAAGTTTTATAAGTTTCTTCACCAGATATTCTGGATGTTTGTCCAATACCAACAGCAACAGGTATTTTTTGAGGGCATTTTTTTGAATTCATACTAGAATCTTGGTCATTAGATTTATTCACATCCGAAGCTGTTTCTTCAAATAATTCAGCATTCTTTTTCATAAAATGTTTCTGCATAGCAGCCATTTGTGCCATTATTCTTGCTCGTTTTTCTGCTGCCATTTTTGTTCTCCATTCTTTATCAGTTTCAACATTTTCTGTACGTGATGCAATAGGTGTTGTACTAACATCCATTGGAGTATTACCAGCAACTTCTCTGTATTTTGTTAAAATCCATGTTAATAAATCTTTATGAGCTTCTATACGTGGAGTACTAGATAAACCTTCTAACAATTTATAGATTTTCCACTTTGCAGCCCTTGTTGTAAAAGCAAAAAAAGGATAATAACCAGATTCTTGTTCTTGAAGAGCATACCCAATAAGATGTAAAATTTTATGTACTTGTGATTCTGAAAATCTGCGAGGTTTACAATTAAGTGCTCTTTCTAATATAATTTGCATAATATGTAACATAACATCACATTGTAATAAATTAGTTACTAAACTAAATACTTCTGTTAATTTAGGAAGTTTAGGAGGTGGACAACATTGTAATTCTCCTAAAGCTTTTCTTCGTTTTCGTTGTGTTTCTTCAGAGTTACTTACTTCCTCTTTTGTATAATGATAAAAGAATACATTATATTCCGAATATAAGTGAGATTTTAATTCATATACACCTTTCCCCGCTGATGTTTGTGAAGGTTTTTTAAAATCTGCAATATCTTGTATTACCTTTTCCATTTCAGTTTCCAAATATGTATCATCTGATAATGTTTTACTAAGCTCTGAATGAGAAAGAGGTTTAATACATAATTGTTGAATGATTTCTTTTTTCAGAATATCATCAGCAGTAACTTGTCCAACTCCAAGTACATATCTTTCTCCTATTATTGTTATAAGTAACCCTAAAAATTCTTCAACTAAAGTTTGCCTGATACTTTCATCTTCAAGATATTTGACAGCATTCACATCAAAGTGTGAACTTGCCCATTGTAAAAGATTAAATTTATTTAAAACATGGATCAAAAATTCATTACTTTCTATTAAAGATGCTCCGGCTTGAAGCAAGATGATATCTCTATCTAACATTTCTGAACGACATTTAACATTGTGATAAAAATATAACTGATTCAACAATGAATATCCATTCCTCTTCCACATACCACTATGTACTTGCGCAATCATTACTTGAGTTGCTAATACCGGTTCTATGATCTGTTCTAATGTTGGCTTTGTATGATTGATAAACTCTGCACACTGAAAATGTAAGTCATACATTTCAAGATATGGAAAGAGACCTGCTAAAAATCTGGAAAGTGGGAGATGTATAGATACTGGTTCAGATGATACATCATATTGGAGACATGTTGCACTATGATCTGCTAATTCTCTCACTTGAGGTGGACCAATTTCATGTCCTGGTTGTTCATATAGCTTTCTTAAAACTAACCGAAAAGCTTTTATTAGAACAATTTGATCTGAACCACACCATTGTAATGCAAGACTAATAACTGGAGATAGTCTAATATGTAAATTAAATGCAGATTCCCACTCAGGTTCATATTCCATATGCTGACCAACTTGTCTCACTACAGAATCCATGCATTGCATACTGCTAAGTAATGTGAGCAAAAGTGAAAGTCCTTGTAAAAAGCTTTTTCTTAATTCATCAGTCCAAACATCTGGTTTGGAGCTTAGTAAATATCGTAAATCTTGGAGCATATATAAAGCTCTTTTAAATGAAGTATTAGGAGTATCTCTTTCAAATTCCAACTTTCCTGCTGCATTACATCTTCGTGAACTTTCCGAAATAAATGTATTTAATAAGATAAACAGTACATCATGATGTGCAATAAGATGGTGCGCTAATGTTGGAACCGTAAACAATTGTACAGAGAATGAGACAATAGAAAATGAATGATCATGATCATCTCTTATGTAATCTTTCATAATAGAACCGTAATTATACGTAAAAACAATTGCTAGAGCTCTTTTGCTTTCATATTCCATAAGCATTCCAGACATTAGTAATCTGTGCCATGCTGTTCTTGCCGATTTCCATAATTGTGAATCTTTCATAAGTATACCTTCTACAATGGAAATAACTGGTAATTTTGTATTGAGCGCAACATTACTGAAAAGCACTCTAAAACTTTCACAGGGATTTATAAATTGTTGTAACCAATGTAAAAGTAGCATAGCAAATATTTGGTGAGCAATTACATGAGCATGAACTACAAGTACTTTTAATGCTCGATTGCTATGTCGCGATGTGAATTTTTCAATATCATTCTGTAATTCTTTACACTCATGGAATTCTGCACATTTTACAACAGCTCTGCCATCTCTATCAACACTTGTTACAAATTCTAATGCGTCTCTTTGTGAGCAATGCATAACACGTGTAAGAGTACTAATTACTTGATCAAATGTATGAGTCTCATCATTGAAAAGAACTGTACAATAATCTCCTATACAATAATCATCATCCGCTGTATTATTAGAACACAAATCAGGAGGTAATCCAATTGTATGTTCCAAAGATAACATTGTATGGCAATATCTTAATATTGCCTCAAAAGTTATTACTGCTCTTTCTGCTATATCTCCAGGTAATTTATTTCCACGAGATTCTTTAGCTTGTATTCCAGCTAGATGTGTGTTACAAAATGGTTCTTTTTTCCATGCTTCTATATCCCCACAATCGCAAAATCCACCACCACTAGAAGTACCCATTCTATACTTATGATTACGATGAGCTGATTGCTTAAAACAATCTGCGCACAAGACACATGTTGAATCCACACCACACTCTCTACAACTATATGTAGCCTCACCCATTTTGAACACTTTACCGCATATCACATTATCCATTTGACTTAGTTCTTTTAGTACAATATTTGGATCTCCATTACAAATAAATTCTTTTAAAGTATTAAAAAGTACTTTTTTTGCTGCTTCTTCATCAAAAACCCAATCTAGACAATTGGTATTTCGTTGTGGACTATATATCCGTGGAACCCAGACTCTCCAGTGCTCATTAAAATGAGTACATGACAATATTCCTTTATTCATTTTTTCCATCCATACATTTACGCATGAATGACTAAAATTTTGAAAAATAGGCAGAGATAGTGGTGGCTCCATATCTTCAGTATTTTGATATAGATGTTCTTGTAAATTTTCACTACTCATTATTGTAATTTATATTGCCAAAACAATGTGTACTGAAATGATAAATATTGTGGATTAAAGTTTCACGCATATTCTTTGATATTAAAAGTTTTAATAATAAATTTAATATACTTTTATATTTATATTATATTGTAATTTATGTATATATATGTGAAACATAATGAATTCTCAAATTTTATTTTAAAAACATAAATTTGATAAAAATTATACTAACCACAGAATCAACACAGTTCTTGATATAACGTATCAACATAAAGTAGATGCATTGTATATTGTTCCTTACATTCTTATTTGATCCAACATGTTAACATTGAATAGATCAAAATCATTCACAGAATTTTGTTACTTAATGTATCTTAGTTCATATAAATTATATGATTTGATACAATTTCACTACTTCACATAATGTTCTCATTTCTATTCAATCATTATCTGAAAGTGATAGGTTACCAACGATTTATAGTCCATGAAATTTCTATACGGTATAACAGTATTCTTCAATTACAAAATTGCACTTAATCTTAACTGCCTATTCATCAAATGAAATGTCTAAATAATTTGAGAAATCGAAAACTTTTTAGTTTCGTAATAGACAAAAATTAAACACTATGTTACGAAATTTTATATACTACGCAGAGCGAACAATATTTCAATTTAAAAGACTATTTTATAGGTGTAGTTAAACTTTTCGTTAAATCGAACTATTTTTAACTTTCTTTGAAGACGATACTTACTGTTATGATGACCAGGCCAAGGTTAATAAAAGATATTGAAAAGTTCTTTGTTACAGAAAATCTGTATGTTATCTTTCAACTACGTGCGTAACAGTGTTTGACAGTAGTCGCTTTATGATAATCGTTCGCGTTAAAGACGTGGATATTCGATGATATCAATCAACTAAGTTTTAACATTTCAAAACGAAATGATGAGCAATACTTTTACACAGTTAAATTGAACAATGCACAAGATGGCCTATGAAGTTTAGAGACTGAAATCATATATATGTTAGATATGCTTTCATTTTAATATTTGTTCTTGACTGCAGCGCTCAAAAAATAGGCTAGAGATACATTAAATATTTGGTAATAGTTCGCGATTTGGTCAGTATCTCCGATTTTTTTCAAACTTTAATATATTGAAAGGGTTATTTAAATGAACAACATATCACAAAAAAGTGTTGCAAACAATATTAATAAGTATTAATTTTACTCTATTTTAGAACTAAACTTATATCTAACTTTAATCTAGCAAAAGCCCCAGAAAATTTCGTTATTTTTTTTTTGCGTAACACTCGAATGTTACTAGTCGGCAGCCAATAATTACAATCAAATCTTATTTATGTTTACTGCCTTATCTCGTTGGACAGACTATTTTACCTTTTAGTTTCTTTTACGACTGAGTAATATAAATTTAATTAGTTGGCAACAGCAAATCATTAATAGGGAATTTGCTTGTGTAGAATCAGTCGGTTCGTGTTCTTTTCAGTTCATAACGTTGTTGCAGAAACACGTGGTGAAGAGTGTGATTATTGAATTTAAAGCGAAATACGAAAATAATTACGTAAGTAAGGGTGTCAGACTAAATATTAAGTTATATTCTATATGGGTATAACAGAAGGAATCATTTACTCTTACTTTATTTTATTATATTAGTATGTACACTTATGTAGCATCAATTCACATACTGATAACATTTATTGTAATTATTTAAATATACATGGAGTAACGAATATAGTATAATTTAATATTAATTGCTTAAATTTTTTATTTGCTGTCTATAGATTAAATTA
This sequence comes from Bombus dahlbomii, assembly GCA_037178635.1. Lineage (NCBI taxonomy): Eukaryota > Metazoa > Arthropoda > Insecta > Hymenoptera > Apidae > Bombus > Bombus dahlbomii. The sequence goes on along the minus strand of CM074107.1, from coordinate 12,149,359 downwards.
AAGATTGTTAAAATTAAACTGAAATTATATGTCAGATAAACGTTGCTAAATAGTACTAGAATGTGTATATTATATCATATAACTTGTCATATAGCATCTAAATACCAACAAGTAAAATTTCATAAAGTACATGATATTTATATTTTTAAGTTAAATCTAGTTTTTATTTAAAAATTGAGGACATATAAATTTCAAACCAAAATATAATTATTTATTGTATTGCACCATATCGTGAAAGTACCATAGAATATTTTATTTGATAATATGAATCTAAAAAGTAATTTAAAATTAATATTTTATAATAACTTAATTCTTTTGCAGAATGCCTCTTGCTAAAGATTTTCTTCATCCAAGTCCAGCTGAAGAAAAAAGGAAGCACAAGTTAAAAAGACTTGTACAAAAACCAAATAGCTATTTTATGGATGTGAAATGCCCTGGATGTTATGCCATCAAAACCATTTTTTCACATGCACAGAGATCGGTAGAATGTGATGGATGTCGTACAATATTATGCACATCTACAGGTGGCAAAGCACGATTGACAGAAGGTTGCTCATTTAGGAGAAAGGTCCAATGTTAATGTAACCACGATTAAGACAACATAATGATATACACAGACATTTCTCTTTATATTCAATAAATAGAATTATTGTAAAAATAAACAAAATTAATTTTATTTATTATATCCCAGCTTTGTTTGTAATAAGAACTGTAAAACAATCTTATTCTTCAATAATTTTGAAGCTGAAGCGTATGGTTTAAAAAAAGAAGAGTGAGCTTAGTTATATATACAATACATTTCACCCATCCCCTTCTTTATATAGAAAATGCAATATAGGTAATTAACACAATTTTTTTTTATTTTGAGTTACATCCATTTATGATAAGTTTAACAGTATATTAAATTTGTTATTTGTGATAAAATACGAACAAATATTTTTAATAACTTCCAGCTGGATAAGTTATATGCAATAATACATGAAAATGATTTATATAAACAAATTATTGGATTAAGGCGTGAAATATGATATAACTTAATGTCAAATGATTTAATTTACTATTTAAGAATGCAGGATTGCATTATACGCTTGAAATATGCCTGGTGCCACTTCTACTGAACGAGACTTCAAAGATAACTGTAATTGAAATAAGTTGATTATTAAACATTTTAAAAGATAAAAACTAAAAAAAAAATTTAGATCTATAAAACTATTTAAAATTTAGATCTGTAAAACTATAGAAATTTAAATCTGTTTTAACTTACAGTAACATCAGGATTTCCTGGTTGAATTTTCAATTCATTTAATACCCAAACAGTATTTGTTAATTTAAGAGATTGATATAACATATCTTGTCCTTCAACATTTCTTTTAGCAATTGTAAATACATTATTCTGTTGCATTTTTTGTACAACTTGATCTGCCGTCAACATTACTCCTTTTAATGTGTATTGTACCTAAAATATTTAAATGTTTCCACTTATTTAAAAAGTGTTGGAGAATTTAATGACAATATAGATAAGAAAACTAATACCTCATTCTGTGCTGGTATATCTTTCCATGTACTAAGAAATACTCTTTTATCTAATTGTCCATCTTCTGCAAAATATACATTCATAGGAACAATACAAGCAAAATAAAACACATCAATATTATTTTTTATTGCGACTTGAAGATTATTCAAGGGATCCATTCGTTGCACTGCACCAGCAGTAGATAATATTACACTAGTATCTATACTAGCACCAGGATTTAAAGGACTTGGTACTTGCAATGATGCAGCTGGTATTAAACCAAAACTGTTTTTGTTTAATTGTATTGCAAAACAACCCATAGGTTGCATTGCTTTATTTGTAAGTGTCATATCCATACTAATTTGTCCATTTCTATTGAAGAATAAATAAAAATAAATTTTTATTATAACATATTAGTCAATTAAAGTCTTACTTTCGTTATAAAATAAATAAAAATATATATGATAAATAAATAAATATTTATGTCTTATGTACTTACTTCCTTGAAAATGTTCCCCATATGTCAAATCCTTTGCCTTTTTCTGCAGGTAACCAATTAACTTTAGGTGCGGTATAAGAAGTAGGACCTTGATTAAAACCAAATATGTCACCAAGAAGCCCAGTAGTAGTTTGAGACACAACAGGTGCACTACTTCCAGCATCAGTCCCACCCAAAATTCCATCTATCCCACTTCCTAACAAGTCTAAACCCAATCCTGATTGAGGAGCTGGTGTTGGAGTGACCATAGTTGAACCACCTACAACACAATTTATTGTAACATGATTTATAAGATCAATGGAAATACTAGTAAGCAATAAAAGTTTTGTGTACCAATATCCATACTAAGAAGATCGCCTATTAAAGAATCTTGAGCAGGAATAACTTGAGCATGAGGTTGTGCACTATGTTGTGTTGAATCTTCACTTGAATTACTTCTAGCAGGCAATGATCTCCTAGTACCTGCTGCTCTACCTTCAACGAAAGCAGTAGGTGGTTTATGATATACAGAAGCTAAACTTGAAATATGGCATATTAATTCATCTAGTAGTGTTGGTTCTAACAAGTCAGTTTCTTCTGAAATAAGAGGTTTCTCAGCAAGTACAACTTCTTTGGCAGCTGCTGGATCTGTACTAAGTAATCGCCAATAAATAAATCCTCGATCTCGTAAATCAGGATTATCAGAATCTTGTGTCGCTAAACTAAGAACTTGTTGAACTAGTTCTTGAGTATCCGTAGGTCTTTTAAGGAACAATTTAACAATTGCTGTGAGTAGTTGCAATTGAACTTGTGTATTTTCATCATGGAATCCTTCTAAGAAACTTTCAAGTAATTCATCTGCATTATCAATACGTTCTGCATATTCTCCAATAATCCATATCATAGATGCGCGTGCCTCAGGTTCATCAAGTGTATCCAAATTTTCACAAAGAGTTGAAATAATACTTTCGTACTTGTTTGGATATTTCCGGAAAATGTCTTTTATAACAACAATTGCTTCTTGAACAACATAATTGACCTAATACAACAAAAATATGTATAAGAACATCCAAACTAATAATTATTGTTTTAAGTATATTTTGAAATACCTTTGTTTGTATGAGATCTAAAAGAGTTGAAACACATCGTTCAGCGGATGGTTCAACTTTAATGGCACAACGACCAATAGCTCTCACAGCTTTTCGTACGAAATCTACATCAACTTCTGTAGCATATTCTTTCAGTTCGGATAAAACCTGAGCTATATTAGCTTGGGAAGCTAAACGAATCATAATGTCTAATTTCTCAAGTTTAACATAAATAGGATCGTTATATTTAACAAAGAAAACTTTCATTTCATGTTTTAAAATATCTGGACGTTTTTGTACAATAAGGTTTATATTTCGCAATGCTACATATTGCACCTCGGGTTCAGAGCTAAGTAAAGTTACCAGGGGTGGAGCTAATTTTTTTGTTAATGTGCCAACAAAATCAGATTCTGATTGTAACATTTCTATTAATTTCATTAGTACCTATATAAGAAAAGAACCTATTTTTAAAGAATGAAATAATCATTTCTAATGTTAACTATAAATATTAATTTTTCACTAGATATACACCTTAACAGCAGATAGAACAACTGCTGCATTAGCATGAGCTAAACGAGGAGTAATACGTTCACAAATGCTTTGTGCTTCACGATCATCTTTTGGTGAGTAATTTGCAAGGGAATCTAAAATAAAAACTTGACCCCATTCTGTACATTCATTGAGTGCTGTTAATAATTTATTAATAGTCTGTGCATTCATTTCAACTAGAGGTTGTCCACTAGGACTTGCTTCATTAATTTCAGATAAAGCAGCTACTGCATTTGCAACAACCTAATATAAAAATTGAATGGAATAATAAATAATGATTTTTATGTTGATACTAAGTGAGAAATAAATTTAAGTTATTTACCATGGGATTACTATCAGACAGAAGATCTTTTAATTGATCTAGAAATCCTTGATCTTCAACTAATGCTGCGTTAATATCGTAAAGCTTGGCCACACAAACAGCTGCAGTTTTACGAACATATGGATCCTCATCCTTCAGGCATTTTCGCAGCGGTTCACAGAGGTACTCAGTAATCTTGTCCACGCGTATACAACCCATTGTGCGAACTGCTAATGCTCGGATCAGCGGATTTGGGTCCTCGCAATCCTGCGCAAAAATCGGGCAAGCCAGGGATTCAAGTCTAGTCACAGCAGTGGCTATCTATCTCAACCCATGAATTTTAACGAAGTAGAAAGTGGTATGGTACCTTTGTCATCGGAGATGTCGCTAGCTCCTTTTGCGTGTCAGAACGAAAAAGGTCAAATTGGTCACCGTCACCATTTTGATTAATTGTTAAATATTATACTTATCAACCATTTAATGTAATGTAATGCAGAACTGATCATTTTTTAAAGAGCACGAGATATTCATCTTAAAATTTTTCTGTTTATAGTTCTTTACTTTTTATAGCGATTTATAAATTAAAATTAAATTATAAATTTCACATTAAGAGAGTTCAGTGTCATGCACATAAGAATATGTTACATGATATTTATTCAAACATTTAAAAATGTATACATCAAAGTGTTCATAGTAATTGCATTATGAAATATTAATTTTAACACTGATTACATTTATCAATGAAGATTAAAATTTTGTATAAAAAACAAAACACTTTGCGTGCAGATAGTGTAAATATATGCACTGCGTACAAGCAGCAATTTATAATGCAGTCATACATATAAAATGGACATTTAAGGAACTGGTTAATTCATGCTGTTTATATGGTAAACATTATATCTAAAAAATAAATTTTTGATTTTACCATTGAGATTATTTTACATTTAATCTTCTTGTAAGGCCAATTAAATCCTAAATATAATTATATATAGCTGTGTTATTATACAACTTTTCTATAAGCTGTTTAAATATAAATATAATATTTTTATGGCTTGTAGAAAAAGTTCCATGCTCAATTTTGAAAATCAGCATAAAATATATTAGTGCATTAATATTAAAAAAAACTAACACATATATTGTGAGCTCCTTCAGTGAATTTTTTAATAGTTTTGCTAAATATTACAACTGTTATAATTCCATTCCTATTTTCAATGCTTAACTGAAGAAAAATACTGGAATTTGGTGGTAACAACTCACAAACCAATAAAAAGATTATTAATATTCTTATGTAATTTAAGATATTTAAGATGAGTGCCATATTTCATTCAGCCAAATTCCAGTCTCGTGCCCTTTGAAAAATAAGCAATTCATTAAGAAAAAGAAATAATACATTCCGTCCCATAACGCAGACAGCTCTGTGCAAACTGATGTAATTTGCAAAGCACGGTCTGTACATGATGTGAGGCAGGCTGCAAAATTAATATCAAATTTACTTGAAAAATTTTTAGAACTTAAAATAACTATTACACAAAGTTTTTCCAGCTTGCCTCTTTGCAGACAGAGACTCTCAACATCATCCAAGTGTCATTAAAATATATAGAGGGTAAAAGTGCATTAATAAAACATAGTAAGTATTTATTAAGTTTTTAAGCTACATTACCTTAACAAATGTGTTGACAGCCATAATGGCCATATCTGGTTGACTTTTGGCATAATTCATCAGGTACAAATACACCAGTTTTTTGAGTTCTAAGTTATCTGTCTGCATACAGTTGACCACGTCAGGGAAAAGTGCTGATACATCTTTACCCACTGTCATGGATGCAATTACCTAAACATAATTAATATTATATTTGAATAAGCAATAAATAAGCAATAAAAAATATTCATAATAAAGTTGAAAATAACTATACTGATTGTGATTAATTGTTAAAATAATATTGCTATTAATTAAGTAAAGATACCACTATAATTTATGCTTAGTTTAATAAAAATGAATATTTCAAACAATAATTCATTGTAGATTTGTGTTTTTGTAGAAAGAAGATGCCTAAAATGTAATGTCCAATGTAATGCATATACTATAGTATTATTGAAATTTCTCAAATTTGAGAAATTATTGTATGCTTTTACTTCATCCTTTTCTTTGTGCAGCATGAAACAGATTTACCAAAAAAAATTGCATGTTTGCAACTTATAAATGTCTAAAGCAAAATATTTTGATATTAATAATGATTTTTATGACTTACCTTTTATAAAAATATATTGCCTTTTAAAAGAATACCAATGCTGCATAAAACTACTCAACTATTCATGAAATATAAATGTTTAATTGAAAGAATATCAAATTGTCACATGTTTTGTTATTGCTTGTAACTTATTTCCATTTCATACAAAATTATGAATATATGAAAATTATTAATAATTAGGACATTTTAACAATAAATTAACTCACCTTTTTCACAGCTTCTTTCTTTTTTTCCTTTTTGTCATTATTCAACTCTGATTTAAGTTCAAATATCTCTCCCTTCTTAGTAGTGGTGAAATATTTTGAATCTGTCATTTTAGATTTTTGGAAGAGCTTTCCACAATAATATTGTTGATAATTAAATCGATACTCTGAAAACAAATAGCGATGTACTGTGAATGCAATAATATTGTGTGAAAATTAAATAAGGAGCAATTCAATATAGCAGACCTTAGCTTGGATCAATGTCAAGATATATGTATATATAGTACCATTCTACTAATACTAACTACAATATGAGATATTTAGAATTTTGTCACCTTCAATAAAAAATCAAAGTATTCTTTATATTTTTATAAAAAATATATAAACTACTATATAATAACGATCCATAATTAAAAATCTTGTAACACCCTTATTTTCTATATGCTTTCGTTTTACGAAGTTTATGAAATTCTAATCATTAAAATTTACGACAATTGGTACGATTACTAAAAAATGTTACTAACAGAATATTTCCTTTTAAAATACCTGAATTATTTTAAGCAATCGAAAATATATGAAATATTATCCACTGACAGAACATTGACAATTCTACGAGTAAAACGCCCTCCAATCATGGAGTAGAAACTCACGATCACGGTCGTATACGTAATACGTAGACACAGATCCGATGATTTGTCAGATCTTTTGTGGTGGGAGGCACGGTCGTATATGTACGCGGCGTGGTTCCATCCTGTAGTCTTAAACCATAGACTACCTTGTATATAAGTAACGACTTTACTTTTTCTGTATGTAACGAGAACTAATAGATTATAAATTGATTTTTTATTTGGAAAATGTATAAATTTGAAATATAAGTAACCTTCTTCGAATAAATACGCTTTAATAAATATGAAGCAATTTTTATTTTAATCCCCATTATTACAAAATTTGAAACACTACTTTTGAATATATATTTAAAATTCATAACAATATGAACAAAGTATCAAATGAATTGCAAGTACGTAATTTATTTATTTTACTAAATTTAAACATTCCGTTTATCTGAAAATCTATTCGTGGTATGTGCAACGCGAGCATAAAAAAGATTATATATCTCATATAAAAAGTGCTATAAATGCGAGAATAATTTCAACTAAAAATTAAAGATATAGGACACTTCTTTTAATTTTACTAATAAACATAGCAGAAATAAACAAATACTACATGAGATTTAAAAAAAACATGCCCTTATTTTAATTCGTGTTCTATTCTTTAACAAGCAAGGTTGTAACTTTTCCAATTATAACTGTAATTATGCTAACAATAATACGCAGAGTAGGTATTTCATCTAATATTTTAACATATTTTCTGTTCTATATATATCCATCTAAAATTAAAAACATAATAAACAAAATAAAAAATGTAACGTTTAATTGAGTATGTTATGATCTTTTATCTTCCAGCTGAAATAATTAAAACTTAACGTAATTATATAGTTACAATATACATTTATATAATAATGCTATGTCAAGGATATGAGTACATCACATTCAATTTATGATACTGTTCATTCCAACGATTGTTGGATTCAAAATATTTAAAGCAAATTACTGCAGTCTATAATACGTACTATTAGACTATACAATTGTATGTAACAAAATTAAAATCTGTTTTAATCTATCAGTCACTTGCACAATTTAAATTAGAGTTATAATCAAGCTATTGTAAGCACGCTTGGACTTTCTCGATCCATTCTTGCGCAGTTGCTGCGTCGCCAGCACAAAAGTTATATGTTCGCCTGTTTGTACGGAGCTACAAATATAAAGACATATAATAGAAATTTCATTTTTGAAAATATAATAAATGATACAAAATGAGATATTTACATCAAAGAATGATTTATCATCTGTTTTCTTTGGTGGCCCTGGCATTGGTTGAGCTGGAGTTACAGAAACTACTTCAGCTAGATCTGTAAAATTATGAATATTTATAAATTTATACTATAGTATTCCAATTTTGAATTATTTTCTACATACCTATATATCCTTTACAATGAGAATCTTCCATGGCATCATAATACCTTAGTTGATGTTTTATAGAATCTAATACGAACCACCTCTGTTTCCAGCCTTTAAGCAAAGCACCTCGTTTATAAAGGTAACCTTCATGAGTTCTATTTTCAGCAACATTACTAGAGAATTGTTCGTAATATTGTTGTGAAGAGGTTTGTATTGTAGTAACACCTAGATGTGAATTGTTAATATTATTAAATAAAATAATACATAATATTGCTCAGTCATATAATCATAGTTTACAAGAAAAGTTTATAAAGTCATAATGTAATATTCGTACTTGAATTTACGCTTCCATTATCACCACCGCTTCGCGTAAGTGTATGTGTTTGTAAATTATCAGTTACTGCCTTATATTTTGTACAATTTTTTGGTACTGCATCAGCACACTTGTCATGACATACATGGCCACAGTCTACACATCGTAAACCAGCTTTTACTGGCCCCCATAATACGCCAGAACAAGCATCACAGTGAGTTGGTGTAGCTGAATCTAATCGTTCAAACCTTTAAAAACAAGAATATAAAGTTATTCAGCATTCAGCTATTTCATCTTAAAGAAAACTTTATGATTATAAAAATTACCTATGGGGATGTGCATAAACGGAACCATCATTTCCAGAAGTACTTCCACTAGCAAGTTTACCTCTTAAAAGTAGTTCTAATGTAGAACGTTTATGAATCAACCTACCGTGATATCTGACTAATGCAGTGCTAAATGATGCGTGTCTCTATATATAGAATAAAAGATGTTATCATTTTTACATCATATATCTATAGATGAGTACATCATTCTTAAATAGTTACAGTGTTTGTTACTAACAGCAAGGGAATCTGTATTTGGCAGTTCAAGTTTATCCCAAAGAACTTTCCATTTTTGTGGTAAATGACCCAATTCAGTTTCTAATCTATGTATCTCTTCTAAAAGATGAGAAAATTGATCGGGTACCATTGAACTTACACCATCATACCTATAATACATCACAATATAAATAGTATAATTCGAAAACGGAGGAAAATATAACATAAATTTAATCTTACCCTTGTGTAACTACTTTGCGATTACTTTTAACTACACCATCAGCAGCTTCTGCTTCTTCTTCTTGTTGGGAATCTTGTTGTAATACTTCTAAGTCATATGCAGGTCCATGAGCCAGTTCTTCTTCTAAATAATATTGCCAAATATCAAGATTTGGCAAATGCGATACGGGTCTTAATACCATGTTTTCAGTATTGGGAGTATACATGAAATTATAAAACAAGGGACACCGTGCGTGTTGTTTTTCGATGTAATCAAATATGCTTTGACCGAGATTGCATCCTGTATTTGTCCCTGCTAATCTACCTCCAGGATAAATTGTTTCATCATCACTACCTGTATCTACACCTTTATGATGACTTGTCAATGATCCCCTTTTGTCTTCAACAGCAGTAATGCCACATTCCACTCTATCGAATTCGCAGTCCAATAAAAATGTACGAAAACGGCAAGAAACCGAATGATATGCTAAGAATTTTAGGTAGTATTCGTTGAATTCAAATGCTAATGGAAACTGCTTTTGAATTTGATGCACTATATCGAGAAATTGAAGAAAAGTAGGCGTAAAATTTGTTGTTTGAGAATTTGCTGCAAGATTACTTCTGTGCCCAAATCTATGTCCGAATCCAAGCCATTCCTTCTCGATTAAAGTTCGAAAACCCTCAATAGTTCTATAATGTGGGTCAAGACATACTTGAGCAACAGAACACACTGTTGCTGTGGTATCCCAACCTTCCTCTAAACAAACAGCTACTGATGAGCCTTGAACATCCATTAAATCTATTACAGCACCAGCTAATTGCATTAAATTTTGAAGTTGTTGTAACCATTCTGAACTTTCAATTAATCTGAAATTTCCAATATTATTTATCAGAAATTATATCTAATGAAATCATATTTTCTCTAAATAGATTATACATACTTATAAAAACTTTGGTCAGGTTCTACATTTGGAGAGCTAGGAACACAGGCTCGCATAAGTTTCTTAAATGCAGCTTTGGTATGTCTTACATCGTAATATTCCACTGGAATAAAATCTGTTTTTGGTGCTGATTCCGCTTTAACACCCTATTGCATTCAAATGATTAATTTTGTGAAATTACACCATATACAACTAAAAAAATTTAATTTAAAATTATCTTACTTTCATATGAGCTTTTTCACCAAGAATATATAATGCAGCACGTTGGAAAGTATGAACGCATTCAGTACCACTGTCTGAATCTGCAGAATGTCTAACAGTTCCACGTTGATGAACTGAAGTTAAAGAGACTTGGGAATTATGTCTCTTATCTTTTAATGAACCCCAACGACCAAAATTCTTAGGTCCTTTACCTCCTGATGAACTGTAAAGAATAACACATATATTAATTAACCAATCTTTTATTCATTTCATAAAATGTTAATTAAAAGGTATATATACGTATATACCTTAATGTTCCAATAGCTTTATTAAATGGATTTCGTCGTGATTGTTCGGGTGTAGCATTGCGATCTTCAGCAGCTAACAATAAAGAATCAATACTAAGAGAACTATCAGACATTCCCCATGCAGAACCTTGTCTTAGCGCAGATAACGGAGTAGCAGCCACAAGAGCCATAATATATTTTTCTTGCTCTAAAGATGATGTAGTTTCTGATGATGTTGCTAAGAATATAAAACAAATATTTAAGAATATTATAAAAGATTACACATTTCAAAACACTTTCTTAACAGATACCTTTTAAATTACCAGCAGATGCTGGATGAGCTTTCAGCATGCCCATGACACCTTTCCCATGATAACCAGCACCTCTAATTAAAAGTGCTTTTGTTCTTGAGTGCCTCCATGTGACAGCAGGTATTCTATTATGTCTATAAAGTCGGCAAAATCTACGAATACTTTCATCTGATACTGATGAGGGAACTATAAGAAGTGCAGGATAACTTCTGCAAATCATATAAGCACAATTCACAGAAGATAATCGAAATGGTTCATTTCTACGATTATTGTGTGGTCCATTTGAATACAATCCTAATCGATACCAATCTCTGACATAACTACGTTCCGATAATCGTTCTAAGGTTTTAGCATCAGTTGGTGGTTGAGTTACAATACCAGGAATTTCAAAATCATCTACTGTAAGGATGGTATATGTAAGTAGACTGAGAATTATTAGAATGTCAGAAATATTAAACGTTTAACTTACCACTAAGATCATCATCATGACTTAAATCATTATTATCTGTAACTGGTAAACTCATTCGACCAGGTGATGTCATGTATTTATTATTAGTAATCATGTTCATATTTGGCAAGACGTATTTTTGTCTTTTAGATGACTGTTTTGGTTTAAAACCAGCTTTACGTGCAGTCTTTAAAAGTGTTTTCTTAGCAAACCCTCTAAAAGAAAAATCATTTTATTGTGATAAATGATAAACACAAAAAAAGTTAAATAATAAATTACTTACTTAAGAGTAGCATTCTTTTCTTTTCCTTTGTGATGTGCAGTCTGAGTAACTAATACTTGTCCATTGAAAGCAAAATGATGAAAAATGTGTGGTGGATACCGAGCTTTATGAACTAATTTTCTTAAAGTCTCAATATTCTCAGGTGTAACTTCTTCATCGAAGGCTAACTTTATCAATTGAAAAGTACATGATCGCAATTGAAGACCTTCTTGTAAACATTGATCTAAATGTGCTAAATGTTGCACCGCAACTCGTTTCTCTTTAGTTAAAGATGTTACAGGAAAAGCACGAACTACTAATTGTTCACAAGCAAATGGATCACAAGGTATTCCTTTAAATACGATTCTATAATTAGTAAGGAAAATTGCGCCTTCTGCTGGTAAGAGTGGTGGTATCTTTGGTAACCCCGCAGAACTCTCTTCCCTTCCATCTGGTAAAAGATAAACACGCAAACCATCCATAATAACTTCTTCACCAGGTAACATATTAGGTGTCAAAATTTTAGGTTTCTGAATAGGAGGTAATCTTTTGCTTTCTCTATGTATAGCTTCAAGAGTTTCAATATGCATATGAACAACACCAGGAACCATTTGATGTAGGCATCTAACATGTTCAGCACTTACACCTCCTTCAGTACAAACACGATCTACAAATCGTGACACCATTCGAATAACAGCACTACCAGTTTCTCCGGGATCAGTTTCTTCAAAACCAGACTCTGCATCACCGCTGTCGCTTGCTACACTATTTGTAATACTATTACTTGCTCTTTCATCATCATAAATATTATCTTGACGATGAGTCTTCGCCCCTATATCTAACGGAACCAATAAATAAACCATCCTATTTGCATAATGAATTGCTTGGCTATACATGGTACTTTCTTCACTTGCAGTAAGTTCCTTTTGTTTCTCTGGATCTATTGTTGGCCAAATCCTCATTTGTTCAGCAGCTATTTCAAGAGCCGATGGTTCTTGAATTTGGTAAATTGAATACCGATCGCGAAACGGAAATTCCTTGCCATCACGTGGACTAATAGGACTTAAGATACCATCGTTTATAAGCCGTGGTGGAGAATTTTCACCAGGGAGATATAAACGTTTAATATCTTTCTGAACGTCCAAATAAAAAGCATCTTCCCAAAATTGTTGATTTTGCCATACAGGATGTTCTTGAATACAGGTGTAAGCAAATTGAATTACTCCTGTGCAAAGTTTTCTACAAAATGCTGTAGCAAGGGGAAGAAGTGCAGCAGCAACTCCATGCTCATCCATGGATGAATCATCTTGCAATGCACAATTCATTAACCGAACTACAAGATCAAATTGTTGATGTTCTAGCATGGCTTTGTTTCCAACAACATGCTGTGATAATTCCATGCAAAGCGCTAAACGAGCAGCTTTGCTTTTCAAAGCTCTTAAAACAGCTGGAAACGTTTTACGGGCATCAGATATTTTATTCTCAAATATACAATTTATACAGTTACGCAGAACTTCCAGTCTACGTGCAGAATTGCTAACCAAATGTCTAGTATCATGAACAAATGAAATATGTGGACCCATAGGTACAATACGAGGCTGTGATGGTCTTAATGACGATAATCTATAAACAAAATGTTCAGTATAAGTATAAAATATCATAGTCATGATACATATATAAAAATATAACAAATTTATTTCTAATACTAACCTAACTTTAAGATTATTTTTGGCAAGACCCTCATCTATAATTGCTTGAACTTGTTCTGGATTAATGCGCGGTAAAAGCGGCTGATGTATTCTAGCAAATGCTCCTTCAGGTGGTTTTAAAATTTTTTGTACGTATGGTTGGGGATTTGGATTTTCATTTGTGTACAATTGTTGTGCTAATTCTTGAATATGTGTTAAAATAAGCCCTAATATCGAAATGATATTTATTGTATATAATATTTTATTATTATTAATTATATGTTTTGTTACTGTTACTTACTATGATCTTGTGCTTCCTGTTTTAACTGATCACTTAAATTATTATACAATTCGTCCCACACATCACAAGGCCTCCACGGTGGTCCCCTTTCTGCAATAAAGGAAGTAAAAAACATGCAATCCAGAACTCTGGTTGTAAAGTCACAATCCGTTAAGCCACGTTCTCCAAGAAAAGCTGCCTAGAAATAAGAAATACAATTTATATGTTTCTCTTTTATCTTTAAACACTATAAAGTAGATAGAACCAATAATAATATAAAGACCTTATGAAATGTTATGACAGGCTTTGAATGAATTCGTATTAATGTCAGGCAGCTCCTATATCCTTGCAATAATTGAGCAAAAGTTCTCATAAAAACTGCTCGTAATTCTTTATCTAACATAGGAGAGTGAGGAGCTCTTGTTGCAAGTGGTGGAAAAGCATAATCTGCACAAGCTAATTCTGGTTGTAATACTAAAGATAATGCATCTTGTGTTTGTGATAGAAGTGGTTCTGGAAGTAATGGAAGTGCTACTCCATCTGGAACCATAATAGAACCTCCATCCAAATCAGCGACTATTACATCCATCTGTAAAAAAATTTAACATTTAATAAAAAATCGTTATAATAAAATAAAAAATATTATATAATTCTATTGAACATCTTACAAGTTCTGCAACTTCATGTTTCAATGAACTGTGTACACCCATGATAAATGGAGTAGGTGTACTGAGTACTTCAACTAAAGCTGCTGGTAGGAGAGGAATGTAAACATGTGTGTATCTAAATGGATACATTAGTGCAGTAAGCGCACGACATCCTTCAGTTAATCGTGAATAACTTGCAGAATGAAAAAGTATTTTATGTTCTGTCATAACAGCACAGAACAATACTAGTACATTACGAATTCCTATAAAATATAAATATATTTTAATGAAAAGTATAAACAAGAACATATTTGTAATAATAGCTGTTTTACACTTACCTAGTTGTTGAAATAAAAGATTTACACTACTGTGCGTTATTGGAAGGGAAGGACTAATTGGAGGCTGAAGTGCTTGACGATCGCCTGCACCAATGCTAAATCTTACTTGTGGTCCACCAGCAGGTGGTACTTGTATACAACCTAATATGTTTCCTACCAAAGTTTCTAACGGTATTCCAAGATTTTCTACATATACCGTGTATATAATACCAAGGCAATTCTGAAGCAACAATGTAAAAATATTATTGTTACATATAGAAATATGATTATAGTCTCAAATTAGGCAAAATGTCACATACTCTGAAAGTTTCAATGTAATCAAGTCTGGAAACCAGCACCAGACATTTAGGTGCATACATAATGCTGTGATGTGCTATTGTGGGTATTGTTCTAACCAAAGAACGACTATCACCATCTACAGGATCTTCTTCTTCATCTACAGGCTTACTTGGCAATATAGACACTGTTTCATTGAAACACATACAAGCACAATAATGACGATTTGCATCAATATCAGTTAAAATAGATACAAAAAATCGTGGTTCTTGTCTTTCTGTAGATAAGGCCCATCCCTGCGGTTGACAAAACTATAAAATAAAATTAATTGAGAAAAGATTAGTTATAAAAAATAAAAACATAATAAAGAAAAATCTTACCCATTCTATTCCTTCTATAAATGGTGTATCTGGCCAATCCTTTTCTGGAAACCTTTGTAAAATGATTCCATTACTTATACCCCCTCCTATAAACATAAATAAAATTATATATTATATCAACTTTTTTGTTATTATACTTTGGTAAAGTATATCTTTATAGTACAAATATTTTAATTTGTTAAACAATATTAAATATTAATAATATGACTTCAATAATTAGTAACAGACAAATAAAAAATATTTACGTTATTGAAGATATACAAAATATATGTGTGTGTGTGTGTGTATATATATATTTTATTATAAGCTTATTTGCTAAGATTACTTATTGTTACATATCTTAAATGTTTAACAATTACGTATATTAAAAATATCGATATATTTTTACTTTCATTAAAAATAAAAACTTACTCTCTTTTTCGTGGTCGTAGCCGACCACAACAAAGTAGTCGGCTAACCGAGACATTTCGGTATACTCGTGGGGGTTCGTGGGGGTGATAGCGCCCAACATCCCACGTAGACTTTAATACACGTGATTTCATGGACCGTATCCTATCAAGCAACAATCAACTACCTTGTGTCAACGTTACACATAAATATGCATCAATATGCAAATTAGTTGAAAAATATGATAAACATTTTTAAATTTATATTTTTTCATTCAAACAACACAAATTTCAGAGTAAAGCACCAAAAACGTGATATCGTTGTAAATACATTTAAAAAATTTTCTCGAAAAACAAATTTCAAGCGGTGGTTGAAATGTTGTAGGCATCACACGCACCGTTGAAAGGAGATACTTCACATTCGTTACGTTTAGAAAATGAATTCACCCGTCATCACAAGAGCATACAATATTCTATTTATTTTATAAAACACAATATGATGCCACACCCCGAAGCTTTAATCCATAACCTTCCAAACTCAAGCGCCACATTGGGTGTTTGTTGAACCGCGTATGAACCAAAACGCGCCACAGATATACAAACGAAGAGACGAATGCGCTATAATTCCCATTTAATTTTACTTTTTTTGTCTTCTGCTTGGGTCACTGAGAATACTTTAAATCTGAAAACATTTGCATTATTAGAGGCGTTACTTTCATGCTACTTTATAGCGCGTTCATAGTGAAATTATTGCATAACAGTTACATGTTAACATCCCTATATGTATATATATATAATGTCTTCTTTAAATTTACCAAATAATTTTATATTTTGAATAGAAAAATGAAACTGAATGTCCTTTAATTCAATTAAAAATTGTTGTATAAATTTCTACACATACATATATGTATGCATATATTGTATTACTTTCTTTTCAAATTCATTGTAGATATTTAAAAAATATGTTATTTTATGTATCTTTAAAAACGAGTTAAAATTAAATCTAATATAATACTTCATGTCTCGAATTATGTCTAAAGATTATTAATTTCTATCAGAGTTATATGTGTATGATGTACTATGTACATTTATATTGTATATGTTTAAATGATACCTAACCTTATAGAAGCTATCACATGGAACAATATAAGTTTTGCTTATATCAAAAGAAAAAGTTAATCTAAGGATATATACGTTTTGTAAAATTACTTTGATGTAAATATCTACCTTTTATATCTAATTTATTTTTAAAAATTAAATTCTTTGTGACGAATTAAATAAATTTCAATAGTTTGATTGAATATTTTTTAATGTTACAGAATTTTGATAAATTTTAGTAAGATGAATATTACTCAAATACTTTTGCAAACCGCTACAGATGCAAATGTAGGATTTATAATTTCAGCAATAATAGGTTATTCTTTATACAAAATAATAACAGTAATAAGTAGAAAAAAATTGCAATCTTCTAATGATAATTGCAACGAAACTTCAAATTATATGGTAAGTAAAATTAAAATTTGTATATATATTTATATTTTTTTATAATTAATCTAACAAATACACAAACAAAAATAATAGTTTTTATTTTCAGCAAATGTATTCGGATAATTACAAGCTTGTTTTAGTTATTAGAACTGATTTAAAAATGGGAAAAGGAAAAATCGCAGCACAATGTGCTCATGCTGCCGTTGCAGCTTATAAGGCAGCCACAAAGTATCCTGAACTTTTATGTGCTTGGGAAAAATGTGGGCAAATTAAAATTACTGTTAAGGTATATATACTTCCTATATATATATATTACATGTAATATTATTTGCTTTAAGTCAAATCCTTATTAGTAAATAAAAAAATGCTTAGGTGGATAGCGAGAATGCTTTGAAAGAAATAGCAAAACAAGCTAGAGCTGTAGGACTTTTGGCAAATATAATACAGGATGCTGGACAGACACAAGTAAAACCAGGAAGTAGAACAGTATGTGCTATTGGTCCAGGTCCAGCTCAATTGGTAGATAATGTAACTGGTCATTTAAAATTGTTTTAATAATGAACAAAATAAAGGTATCTTAATTTTTTATCTAATTTTTAAGTGTATTTTTATCTTTTTTTTAATTCAGTTCTTCATGATTTACTAATTTCATTATTAGATTTTTATTCATATGCTAAAAGATAATTAAATACAGCAATTTCATATTTTGTTGATGATATAAGTATAAATACATGCACATAATTTTTATAAAATGATGCATCCCATTAAAAAATGCATCAATATATTTATCAAAAATGAAAAAGTACAAACTTTTAGTTCAATATTTTATACAAATTTAAATATGTTATTAAATTGAAACATTACTTCAGTCACTGGTCGCATTTTATATATAATAATAAATTTCATTTAATAAATTTAAATATAACATACATGAACAATGTTCATTTTTATGCTAATATAATACATTTTTGCATTAAGAAACACGAGTATAGCATTAGGTGCCGTTGTATACAGTATCTTGTTAATATCGAATTTTATTATCAGTGTAAGCAAATGGCATTTACTGATATTTATATTGGAAAATATATTATGTAAAAAGTGCATAATTAGAGTCATATTGCAACAAAATAAGCAATCACCGTAAATTATTCCCAGCTCAAATCACAAAACATTAAGAAATTTGTTTCCAATAAAATATCTTCCATTCTTTGGTACCTCGTGCTATTATTTTCATTTAAAATATCATTTAATGCTTATAAATAGTATATAAATAATCTACACTGGAGGAGGAGGTGCTTTCCGATGTATTTTGTTAGAGCTGGTAGCACTACATTGTGACTCAGCAATGGATCTGCCATCAGCTTCATCTCTTCGACATAATTCTTCATTTTGCATCCAATTTTGAGTCTGATTATGATTCGTTCGTGTTGATTGATTTTCTTCATTTCCAGACACAGAACCTACTTCTTCTAATAATTTTGATAAAGATGGTGCCAATCCTAATCCTAAATTTCGCTCGTGATATACATCTGAAATCGTAGGCGTTAATTCACGCGTCAAACTTGTGAGGGACGTGGCTACGTTTCTTAAATTTTGATTATGTGTTTCTGCAGGTTGTGCAGAATCAGTCTGAGAACAAATATCTTCAGTTGTTGTAGGATGACGAGGCTTTCTTGGAGAATTAGATCCAATTTCTGTTCGAACACTTAATCTTTCTAGTACTGTTGCTGGTAAAGGTGGTAATGGTTGTCGCCTTAAAACTGTTGCATGACCGTTATCCCAATCTGTTACTGAACTACTTGAACTAGACCCTGGTCTTAAGCTTTGATCGGGATAAAGATTTCTAATACGTGTTTGATGATTTAAATTGAGTGCTACAGGAGGACTAGGAGTGAAAGCAACATCCGATTCACCTACAAAACATACATATGATTATAATTTTATATTCAATACTTATCTAAATTTTAGTCTAAGTTATTTATACCTCCACTATTTTGACATGGTTGTCGTGATGTAGGAATTGGAACATTTGGTGGTTCCATAGTTTTTCCATCAGGTTCACCTCGATGTCGAACATAATTGGCAAATGCACCTCCTAATCTAGGTCGTTCTATGACATTTTTTTCAATATGAGCAACAGAAGCTAGACTTTCCATTGAACTACTAGAATCTAAAGTCAAACTTTTAGGTGCTTCTTGTGTATCTAAGAACATAATTATAATTTAGATGACATATTTTCATTTTTATTTATTATACACACATGATCAGTTTAGACTTACCAAATAAAGCTAGAAGAGCTTGAAGAGCAAATTGAACAGCTCTCCGTGATGCTTGTTTTCCTGTTCTTAATGTAACTTCTGATTGACCAACTTCCATGAGATCAAAGCCTAGACTTGCAAATAATTCATGAGATCCTGATGCTCTCCATACTTGTACTGGTAATGTGACTTCTTGACCTTCCGTCGCACATGTAGCTCTTCTCATTGCAGCAATAACATCCTCTGCTGCTTCTGGTGCCTACAATAAAAATTTCCTTTAATATTATAGATTATTAACTCTTACAAGTAACAATGTCAGAATTTACAGATTTACTACCTGCAACAACCTAGCAAGAGCATGTAATGATGATGGTCCCAATCCCAATAATGCCTGCAAACTTGCACTACATCTTGTTAATCTTTCTTCTGGATCACTTTGTGGGAAAAATACAGAGGATGGTATTCCGTTTCCAGCAGGTTCAAATCTAAAACCTACTGACATTAAAAGTTCTCGCCAACCAGTGGCTGCACCCACTTTATTTTCAATACTACGCTGAGTTGTGTACATAGCATTTTTTTGTCCACGATGTATTCGTTGTAATGATTTTTCTACTAAATGAAGTGTTACACGTAATGCATCACGACTTTGTTCAGGACCACCGCGTAATAATTCAGCCAGTGCTTGTCCCATTAAGGCAACCTAAATGTATATTTCATGAACTATCATTTACACATGAATTATTCAATTTAATAAATTTTTTAAGATTTATACCTTGTTTGACAATCTTGCATCTCCTCCAATAAGTAACCAACCAGCCCAATTTGCAGGATGTGCGAAATGTCTTGTATGTTGAACTGTTTGCATAGCTTCTGCCAATGCTCTTGATGCTCTAGCACCTTGTAACATAGCACTATAAAATGCTCGTAATAATATACTACCAGCTGTAGGTGGAACTGCCCACATTCCTATAAGTACACATTGTGCTCCTGCATTTAATAAAGCTTTGGCTAAATTTTGTACGCCATCTGATGTAGCAGTTGTATTTTCTGTACTATTCCAACCGTGGCCACTAGATATTACAACTAAACGGGCAGCTATTCTTAGTTTTGTAATATCTGAATAGCTTAGCAAGTATTCTGGTTTTACAGATGGATCTTCACAAGGATCTGCAGTTAATGCTAAACTGGCAGAATTCCAGAAAACTGGTACTGTTAAATGTACACATTCTGCATCAGGTAAAGACCTTAAAACAGTTGACCTTGTTGCTTCTATCCCTATTAGTAAAGATTGAAAAGATTATTTATTTATAATTTTCTTTAATTTATTTAAATTCGTGATGATATCTACCAGTCAAAGCACGGGCTTCTAATAATTCAGCAACAATCTCAGATTCTGTTTCAGTAGAAGCAACACTTTCTGACCATCTATATTCTTCCCTGATTTCTTCAGGAAGCACAGGATTTCCTGCAACTAATGCAGCTACCGTTGCACCTCCTTCTGGCATAGGAGTCTTTGATCGCTTTTTTAAAGCTGCAAGCGATGGTACTACTAATAAAGAAAATCTTTCACATAGATAATCTTCTCCAGGGTTTGATTGTAAAGCTGGAAGTGGTGCCAAATATAAAGACTTCTCCACTACCATAATTAGTTCTTTCCTTGCTGGTGGTAAAAGATCTTCAAAAGGTGCTAAAAGTAAATCGTAAAGTACTTGAATTGGTAATGGTGATTGCCATGTTGGTCCTTTGGTTCCTCGTCCCCATCGAGCACTTCCTGCTCGTGAACTAATTGAACCCACACTAAACAGACTGCTCAAACTGTATGAACTAGCATTGAGATGATGACCTCTCGATGGTATTTTTGTTTCTTCAACAAGTTCACTTGTTTCGTCTAAAAGAGCTTCTCGTGCTTGCAAAACTCGCTTCTCTAATCCTATACCATCATCCAAACTAGTAGAATGAAATCGTAATAATCCTCGACCAGGAGCTAAGCACCAAGCATGTAATTCACACCCTACTTCACTGAAACGTTATTTGACATTTACTAGCCGGTTTATGGAATTACAATTTGTTCACACTATTTATTAATAAATTTAAATTACCTATAATATAAAATAACTCCACGTTGTCTATCAATAATTTCGGAATAATGCGCAGCATCATCTAAACAATTACTTTTACTTCGTCTCGATCTTTCTGCCCAATTCAGAGCTTCCTCAGCTCTATTTAAACTAATTAGTACTTTTTGTAACATTCTGTACGTTTCTGATAATAACTCAGATTTGTTTGGTTGTCCACAGATAAGGGTTGAAGAAATTCCATCTAATGATTCTAATAAATTTGCTGCTTTCTCTAAATGTTCTACAGCTATAATTGCTTCTCCAGCTTCCCAATGAACAAGACCAAGTCTGTGTCTTAATCTAGCTGCTTCTTCTCTTCTTCCTAATCCTTCAGATAAAGACAATCCCGATTGTAAGTAACTCAAAGCTCGTGATAAATCACCACATAAATGATGAAGTCGACCTAAACTGGAAAATGCAGCTGCTCTTGCTGGTTGATCACCAGCTGCTGCTGCAAGACTTAATGATTGTTCTTGTAATCTTATTGCTTCTTCAAATTGTCCTAAAGCTTCTTGGGTTACACCTAAGTTTGCACAAGCTCTAGCTTGTAACCCAGCTGCATCTAAAGCTTCAGCAATTGAAAGTTCCAATTGATGATGTCGTAATGCAGAATTTGGATCGTCCATTAATAGATGAACAGCTCCTAACCCACTAGCAGCCTCTGCTTCAGCAGCTTTATCTCCAAGTCCTCTGGCAAGCGCTAGTTGATGTGATAAACAACTAACAGCTTGTTCGTGGTTACCTAATGCAGCATGTACTCGACCTACACAATTGATATTAACAACTTATAACACTCATCAAGAAAAGTTAATATATTTATAAGTTCTATGGTATAATATTTTACATATTAATTACCTAAATCTCCGTAAGCTGCGCCTCTTGATTCTGGGCTATCAACTTCATGTGCAGCTACTAGTCTTTTCTCAAAACAAACTAAAGCTTCTTGTAAATTTCCAGTTGCTTCCCGAGCTCGACCTAAACCCCGATATGCTCTTTCTTGTTCTCTTATACTTTTCAATTTTGTAGCAGCTGTTAATTGCTGCTCGTGACATTTTATAGCTTCTTCTGGATCTCCCAAGGCTTCATAACAATCGCCTAGATTGCCAAGTGCTCTAGCTTTATTTAGTAAGGCTGTGCCCGTAGTTAATGGTTCTAAAGTTGCTAATTGTTGTTCAAAATATCCAATTGCGTCTTCATAATGTGCCATGTTAAGTCTAGCTATTCCTAAATTTCCTGTTTAAAAGAAAAATAGTGAGCATTGTTGCTGTAAATTTAAGCAGTTTAAACATTATAAATAAAGTTCACCTAAAGCTTGAGCCTCAACTCCTGAATCTGCTAATTCTTTTGCCCTTTCAAGTTGCTCTTGATAGCACTTCACCGCATGAGTATATTGACCTAATGCCATATGTACCGCTCCTAAGTTTCCATGAGCTCTACACTCGCCACGTAAATCACCAGCTTCTTGTCTTAAAGTTAGTTCTTGAGTATGAAATCCTAATGCCTTATCAAGATTTTTTATTGTCCGATGTGCAATACCTAAAGCTCCATAAGCAGCAGCTTCTAAACTGCGATCACTTGCTTGCCGTGCTAAATTTAATTGTCTTTGATGCATTTTTATTGCTTCTTCAGCTTCTCCAAGACGTAAAAGGCAATCACCAATATTTCCCAAAGCACGAAATTTTCCAGCTAAATGTTTAGTCATATGTGCAATAGCTATATAGAAAGATAAATTATTAATATTAAGTACATATTTTGCTGTTTTTAAAATATAGATATGTAGATGCACGATTTTCTTACCCAAATAGTATTTTTGGCATTCTAGTGCAGTATCTAAATTTTCAAGAGCTAAATGTGCTAACCCCAAATTACAATAAGCTCTTCCCATTCCAGATTTATCCTGTAAATCCTTAGCTAATGCTAAGTCTTGATCATAATATCTAACAGCTTCACGATGATTGCCTAAACAATAATGAGCATAACCTAAGAAGTGACATGCTTTAGCTTCTCCTTCAACATCATGTAGTTCCTGAGATAACATAAGATAATTTTCATAATATGGAACAGCTTCTTCAAATCTGCCACGAGATGACAAGCAATTAGCAAGATTCAGTAATGCACAGGCTTCACCAGCTGTGTCTTTCAATTCGCGCGCTATAGCTAAATGAGCTCTGTAATGTCTTAATGCTGCTTCATGACCCTGTACAGCTTGATACGCTACTGCTAAATTTCCATGTGTACTAGCTTCTGAACTACGATCATTGACCTATATTAAACAACAATTTTTATAATGTTTTATGGTATAAATTTGTTATTAAATTTATTTTTCATTGCATATCTTAAACAATTTACCTCTTTGCTTATTGTTAATTCTTGTTTATGATATTTAATAGCTTGTTCATAATATCCTAATGCGTTATAAGCATTTCCGATATTTCCATATGCTCTACCCATACCAGCTTTATCTCCTAATGATCTAGCAATTCCTAAGTGAGCTTGATGTAGTTTAAGTGCTGCTTCATGTTCACCAAGTAATTGATAAACTATTCCTAAATTACTACATGCTCGTCCTTCAGCAACTTTATCTTTTGTAGCTAAAGCAACATCAAGTTGCCTTTGGTGCCACAGCTTGGCTTGTGCAAGATCACCTAAATAATGATATATTTGAAAGAGATTTTACAATAAAGTTAATTCCTCATTAAGTTTCTCATTATTTGTTGTCTTAAAAAGTTCACCTGCACATCTTGCAGCATGACCTAATCCAGCATAAGCTCTCATTTCTATTGCTCTATCACCGAGTTCTTGAGCTATTCTTAGCACATTTTCATGATAAGCCATTGCTTGACCAAAATTTCTTCGATAATGGTGAGATGAACCTAAGTTACTGAAAGCTCTTGCTTCTTCTACACGATCTCCTAAGCGTCTTGCTATTCTCAAATGTTGTGTATGACAATCAACAGCACTTTCAAATTCTCCCATTGCTAAATAAACTGCTCCCACGTTTCCTATCTCTCGGGCTTCCTGAAGTCGATCTCCCATTTGTTTTACTAATTGTACACATTGTTTATGAGATGCAAGTGCATTTGGTAAATCACCAATAGCTGTATAAACGTGACCCAGGCTAGTTAAAGCAGATGCTGCAGCCTGAGTATCTTTGCACTTCATAGCTAAAACCAATTGATACCTGTGTGCTGTTAAAGCTTCCTTAAAACTGCCCTTGCTAAAATATGCTGAGCCCAGATTTCCATGAGCTCGACATTCACCCTGGGTATCTCCTAAAGATCGTGCGACACCTACAAATATTTTTACTCAGAATATAAAGAAATATTCTACTAATACATACTTATTATTTTATCTATCTTCAATATTTACCTAAATCTTGTTGCATATAATTGATAGCTTTATCTAAAGAATTTAATGCCCAATATGCACTAGATAGAGCAGAAAATACAGAACCCCTTAATTTTAAGCTACAAGAACCAATAGTAAGAGCAGCTTCTAATACACCAGCTGCTGCCTTATACTGTCCTGCTCCAAGAAGTTCTTGGCCAACAACAGAAATGACAACAAAAGAAGATTCATCAAGTTTCATTGCACGTAATTGTTGAAATGTTGGTTCTAGTGTTGCACGCAATGGTGATTTTAAGGATGCTTCCACAAGACCAGATAAGAGTTGACAATTGGTAGGATCATGTGCCAAACCTGTACTGAAGGCTACAAGAGCCTCTCCATGTCTCCCTAGACATTGTAAGGCTACTCCTTGTCGGTAGTATGCCTAATAGAGATATTGGTTTTACTAATTATTTGAAAAGTAACAAACAAAAGCAGCTATTACCTTTGGCCATTGAGGGCTAAGTTCAGTAGCTCTAACAGCATCCTGAAGAGCAAGTGCAAATAAACCCATTTTGAGCCGGGCAGCTGACCTGTTTGAATATAGCACATGGCTGAGTGGATCCAAAGCAAGAGCTTCTGTGTACAAACTTGCAGCAAGAGCATAATCACCATTTTGACATGCTGCATTGCTACGACGTACAGTCTCTAAAAATAGAGATCTTGATCCAGCAGCCAAGGCCGACGTACCTTCGGGCTCCACCTTATAAATATTTATATATATATATATATAATTTAAATATATTATGTACATACATGTGTATATATTTATTTCAGAGTTATATTATATTGCTACTATCATTGTGTTAATTAAATATTATTTATAAACATTGTATAAAAAATTTATTATAAAAAATAAGGTAATATTAAACTTATTTAAGTAACATTAAGCTAATATAAGACAACATCAATTATTACATATATAATTATCATAAATATTAATTTATATCAATTTGCATTTTATAAATAGAAATAAGTGACTTAATGAAATAATTATTAAATAAAAAATTTAAATAAATATTTTCAATCATATTTTAAAATCTACTATTTAATTCTTAAATTTCATTATATTTTTTTAATATCAATTACTAAAACATAAAAAAATTATTGTATAAGAAATATATAATTCAACATAATTCTTGTTTTATCACTTTTAATACAAATCTTTGTTGTTTTTTACTTTTATGTATATATCCATAAATATATACAATATGATCTTAAGAACATAATTTATTATCAAAGTTGCAAATAATAGACCAAATTTTATGAATACAAAAATAAAAAGCACACAAATTTATAAAATTAAATGATTTTAATTCTAAAATATGATAATAATATTCGTCATCATATTTGTACTGTAGGATCTTGTTACCTCAGAGATATCCCTATGAGACATTGCTTAAGACGAGCAAGTAGCATCCTCCTGCATGAGCATTATCTGCAGCAAAGGAGCTTCATTAGATAAGACCACACATTTTAGAGTATAAGACCTTTCTAGGTCTTCCTGTACCACCTTTCTTTCCCTCATTCAGATTTATTTTCTACAAGATGCTACTTTCAAATCTAGGCAGCACTCACCGGATACACGCTGAAATAAACTATTTCGTCTTAGTAATCAGAATATTCGCTAGGATAGGTGAATTGATTCGATTAATAAAAAAGGAGGGAGTAAGGCGTCTTAGGAGGGCACCCACTGCATTCCTCAGGCACAGCCATCTTGGAATGTGACCCCAGGCTCCCCCTTGGGCCCAGAGTGGGGCCGGCACTGTCTGCTTTTGTAAGTACCTTTATGTATTGGACTTCACATGTATAGCTCATAAATTTACGCTGCTGTATATATACATGCATAGAAATGTAGAATTCACTTATTGAAATAATATATGACATATATGACTTTATAAATTATTTTTACAAATTTATGTTATGTTACAAAATTATGTTTTATGTGAACAGAAATATTATATAATGTAAATAGTATTCTGTATAAAGAGTAGCAGTAAACAATCGGTAATTGTGTTAAATTAATTGTTATTCCAATATATTATTTGCAAATACTATATATATCTTTCCTTTCAACTAAAAATACATCATAATTATTTGTAAGACAATAATCATTTATAAACATATATATGAAAAGGTTTTTAGATACAAAAATATCTTATAATTTTAATAATGAAGGTTTTCTATACTTTAAAGATATTAACAGGTTTTTTTTTATAAAACATTTATAAATAGTACTGCAAAGATATATATTTCAATGTACAAGTACAAATATAAATACAAAGCATTATGAACCATCATGTCTTATTGTTAAAGTAATAAAATAGATAGTTTGCAGTTGTTATGAGATTACAAGGTCTCTATTATGAAGGAACTTCTACATGTTTATCTCCATTTGAAAGTCACAGCCATTATAGTTAAATTTTGTTCTATTAATACTAATATATATTACAATATATATTACAATATCTGAGCGAAGATAATTATATTTAATGGAATGTAATGTGCACATAAATAAAAATATTTCTGATTAATACCTTTTTATACCTTCTACCTACTTTAATCTTATTTGGATATTACTACATTAAAAAAAGTTAATTAGAAAGTCAATCTATTTCCCTTCGCTCAAGTAATAAACATCTTTTATTATTCTCATTATTTTAGTTAACATTGTGTATATTTTTGTACTGAAACTGTACAATATTTCTTAAAAATATATGTGTGTGTGTGTGTGTGTGTGCGCGTGCGTGCGTGCGTGTGTGTGTGTGTGTGTGTATCTACATAACTTATGCATACCATGTACAAATCACTTTCACAATATAAACATTCATTCGATGACTCAATTCTATAGGAATGTTAAATATTTAACAATATTTTAAATAAAATTTATAAACTGATAAACAAAATTGAAATAATTATATGAATAAATTTACATTACCATTTGCCTCCCATACATATAATTTTATGTTAAATAAAAATTTATATACAAAAATATATATAATGGAATTTGTGCTCTATGCAACTGCAGCTTTCAATACCGACACTGATTAATATAAAAATTGAAACATTTCGATATGACTTTGTTTTCTTTCATTTTCATTCATTAAAATGCCCATTATAACAGAATACTTTGGTATGTATCATATTTGAGATAAAGGCATTTCTTAACATATACGGTTATAGATTACATAAATAATGATGAAATTATGAAAGCTACATTTGCACTGACATTTTAAAATATACAGTTGCAAAATTAATAACTTTCAAGGCCAAAGCCGATCAAAAAATTCTTTGAAGGAATCATAAATCATAAATGTTATGCCAACATCTAAACATACTCTACTTAATCTTGGAATAGTTCCTTTATAAAATGCCATTAGACCTTCATTGATCCATATTTGTTTTACACAATCTATACTATTCTTATATTTTGAGGCTTCTAGACCCTGAAAATATGATACACATTTAGTGAAGTATATTAAAAAAAAAATATATGAAATATAAAAGTATAAAAAATATAAAAATATATAATTATATATAAATAATATATAATATATATATATAACTTAATGATTATAAAAGAAAAACATATTTACCTGCATTCTAGTTTTTACAACATCAATTGGAGTATTTCCAAAAACAGATAATGCCCCAGCACATGCACCAAAAAATCCAGTAACTACTTTTGGTATAACTACATCTTTATTTCCACCTTTATACCAATCTTTTAATGTTTCCATGGTACAAAATCTAATTGCTTGGTTTGATCCTTGTTTTAAAATTGTAGGTGTTAGTCCTTGATATATGCCTCTGAATCCTAGCAAGTAAAAAATTATATTTTTTATTTGTACTAATATTAATATGACACATAACTTATACACATTGTATAATGTAATAACAAATGTTTAATAGCACATGATTGAATGTCATAATAAACTTATTGTGACATATATGACATTACTTTAGTGTCATATATGTAAATTGAGAAGTACAAAACTAATATAACTTGATCTTTTTACATAGTCCTTGATTGGACTTGTTGCACATTTGCTTCAAGGGGAATTTACTTGTTTTCAGAGCATTACTAAGCAATTTAATTAAGCAATAACTAAGCTTTTAGTTGTTTTTAAAATCATACTTAAATTAGATTGTAAATGTTATGGATCAAAAAATTATATTTATTGACTTGAACTCTTTATAAAATAATATATATTAATATTCTATTTACCATATTCCTTGGTAATCATCCCTACTCCATGAAAGAATCCTTTGTATTTTGGATTAGCAGATCTTTGATCATTTATGAATTTTACTTTAATTGTCTCCATAGGAGTAACTGCAAAAATAGCTTCAGATGCACCTGCACATAGTCCTGCTATAAGACTATTCTGTGTAGTAAGTTTTCCATTTGAATCTACTAACAATTCTTTCATTTTTTCAAAGGAACCAAAGCGTACAGCTGACTTTGGGATTGAACCATAAAGTAATACTGAAAGACCCCTGTATAGACCAAAGAATCCACGATTTTTTATGGTTTTTTTCACACAATCCAATATTCCTGAATATTGTTTACCAGATCCAGCTTTTCCATCAAGTTGTAGCTGTGTTTTTACATATTCAGTTGGGTAAGTGATACATATTTCTATACCGCCGGTAATACCTCCTAAAATATATCCATAATGCCATTAATATTTTATTATTTAAAAGATTGGTAAAAATTGGTAAAGAAGTACTTAATGAATCCATTGATATATATTTAAAAGAAAAATATATAAACAATTTCATTCATAATTTTTAAAATAAAAATTTTTGTACTAGCGCATATTTCAAAGGTTAAATATTTCTCGATCTTTGAATCCATCATGTGTCGAATGCGCTGACTCAGTTTATCTATCTTTGTCGCTCTTCTAGTTTTACTTACTCTCGCTTTTGACTAATGTGTTTGTATTCTATTGGACTATTCCGATAAATAATAAAGAGCACTGAACACATTAAAAATGAAATTATTAATACAAGAAATGATATAATAAAAAAAAATGTATTTTACCAGCCACAATTCCTTTAACACCACTATGACTGACAGCCGCTGCAGCTCCAGTATCAGTAATCCAAGGTCTACGAGGAAAAGGATTGTTATGGAATGTTGAAATTGTACTTGTTTGTTGCGATGATTTGTATATCAATGAACTGATATCCATGTTTAGAATTTGTTTCCGCCTGCCAGTACTCTTGTCCCGTTCAGCATCAAATGTGAACTGAGTCGATTAATATCCGTACATTTCGGTGTGTATTCCCCTTCCTCAATCAACTTCTCTTACTCACACTTTATAGATTGACAGTCCTATACTCGATACTGGATCAGGATACGTCATGATAATTGAACAGGCGATTATGGATGGAATGACCGAAATTTTTTATATCAGTAATACATTTTTGCAATACATATCTGTTTATTAATCAGTTAAGTTTAGCTTTTTTTGTAAACTACAATTAAAATTTATAGATTAAGGATTATAAGCCACTTTAATCCAAATTCTATTGCATTAATTTTTATCCATAAATATTATATTTTTATTTATATTGCTAATTGTTCGTAATTTATAAGTATAACAAAATTATAAGTAAAACAGTATGATTTAAATAGCATATTTTTTCAACAAGTTAGAAATTTTATTTGATATTCTATTTATCATGTTGATATTAAAATAAATAATTATGAAGATAACCAAAATTGAGCATTCAGAATAAAATGAATGACTAATTAAGTAGATAAGACGAATGTTATGTAGCCATATACTTTTGATTATTTCATTACTGTAAAACATTTTTAAAACATGAAAGTCTGGATTATAGTAAATAGAAGAGATTAAAAATTACTTATCAATATTATGAGTGTTTCATTACATGATCACATGACATATATTTCATAAACAGTTAAAATTAAGTAGATTATCAAGACCTTTTTTCTATTTCTTTGATTATGTAACATCAATCACGACATGTAAATAAGAACATGCAAAGAGGGAGTGATTATAAGAAGATAGAAATACTTTTTGATAATAAAGTTTTATATTAATTAGCTATATTGTGATATTGATAAATGTATAAATTTTTATTAAAATGTATTTTATTTTCTATTTAAATTTTGATATAAGGGTTTATTTATTATATTTAAAGTTTAAAAAATTCTAAAAATGGATATCTTCAGAATAAATCTACAAGTATAACGCCGTAATTTTTTATCGTTATAATTTACACGCTTTACCATCCAGGTGTAGTGTTTGCTAAACGTCTCATACGCCTGGAACAAAAAGTATAAAAATATTGTAATTACATATTTATTTTATGCATATTATAGTTGTTAAATTATATAACATAATAGTTCTTACCGCGTATTTCTATCTTGATCGCGTATTTTCTTTTCCATTTCTGCATCTGTTAATGTTTCCAAAAATGGAGCCCATTGATCAGCTTCTGAAGGTGGTCTAAAAGGTACTTCTACAGTAGGTAAAGGTGCTTCAGAAAATGCATAGGTTCTTTGGTGCCATGATAATTGTCCTCGTACACTAAAGTAAATTTGATTAAGGTATATTAATAAATTTTATTAAAATATTTTATAAAATATTCAGATTACTTATATAGTTTTCCTAGAAATAAGCAAAGTGCTTGAGGCCGGTCAGTTGCTTATTACGAGTATACTATTCAGTTTGATTTTGTTTTCAAATGGGACAAAAAAGACATAGAACGAGCGGGAAGCTCGAGATAGCAGCAAATCAAAAAGTGATTGGCCAAGTAGGATATAATACGTCAGAATTGCTAATACCAGAGTGAGAAAACATTGTGCATATTCTCATTCTGGCAAGTTCAAATAAAAAAGAGGGAATAACGAATTGTTCATTTTAAGGTAAAACTGTACTTACCTGTAAGCAATAGCAGTAACAAATTCTCCACCAAGTCCTAATTCAGCACACAGTTTCATTGCAAATTTTTCAGGATTATTTTCTTTTTCAGACATATCCCATTCTACTTGATCTACTAAAGATGTATTTCCTACATGTATGTTTAATTTAATTATAACTCGCTGATCACACTGATCTTCTAAAATTGTTTCTTGTGGAAAAGCCTCTATTTGTTGTCTTATGGCTTGTGCAATGGCTGGTACAAAGGTTAATGGATTTAAATCTAAATCATCACATAATACCTCAGCAAATTGTTCAGGAGTTATGAGACTTTCTAAAAAAAATTATTGTTTTATTGTGATAACATATGATTATATAATATATAATTGGTATATAAGAAACCATACCATTTTTATTCCACGTGAAAGTATCCCTCAATTTTTGTCCTTCAATTTCCATATCTAATCGAATTGGAACTAACATTTCTTGTTGTGCTGCATTTTCTAAGTTTGCTGATGGATCTGTGTCATCAAAACTAGAAAAATACAACAAACATAATAAATGTTATTCAAAATTTATTATAGTATTAACAATGTTCTATGTTGAATAATACCATGTATAAATCACTTTTTAAAGAATAAAAATCATCTGTTAAGTATCTTTTTTCATATAAATATGGAAGAGATTAAGTATTTACCATAAAGGAAATGTTCTGACTTTTTTATTGTGTACTCTGTTACGATTAATTGGTGTAGCTTGAGGTACAGCATCCAAGTGTGAACTATTTGGTAAACTAGGCACCCAAGGCATCGATTTTTTTGATTTTCCTTCCCTAGGAGCTGGAGGTTCTGTTGAATGTACTGATACAGCTTTATACTTATCATCATTACCCTCGATAATATCTTCTACTTCACTAGCTCTTAAGAGAGATACACTAGATGCAAGTACATGTTGACTTAAGCCAAGCTCTACTAATTTTTTACGTTCATCATTTGTAATGGATCTCCTGAACATTCCAGGGTAACGTTTGTATAATGATCCTCGAAATAGGCGCAAATAATTGCCCACTTCTGAACCAATACAATAATATTCTCCATTTTCCTCTACTTGGAAACTTATTGGTTTATCACCATATGTACGTAATGCCATATTTATATTATTCTATAATCATACATATATATATATATGTATGGTTTTTATGTATATATATATACACACATAAAAACCAAAAATCAACAACTAGTTATATTAATGTAATGTAATAATTATCCTTAATCATTTCAATGCATTGCATGCAATTATTTTTATAATGTAAAATATACCAGTAATTAAAAAAAAAAGTTAATCAAATATTTACATAAAATACTAATATTCTTCAAAATTTTTGAAAGCTATTAATGCATAAGTATAATTCATAATAGAATAGTTTCAACAATATATAAAATAATATTGTTTTATATTATTGTTTATTTCGTGTACCTACCTGTTTAGCTGGTTATTTAACACTTTTCATCTGTCACGGTTTTGTTAGCATTATCGCAAATTTAGTATAAAGTGTTTTCTTTACTATTGGTGATCCATAATATACTAGTTTTTTTTCAGAACAGTATTTTACTAAAACTTATATATGTAAGATCATATATACAAAAAAGCCTACCTTGAAAAAAGAATCAACTGTTCAAATAATTTCGTCAATTGTTGCGTACTTTGTATTCATTAGGTATGATAATAAGATTAGAAGCCTAAAGCTACGTTTTATCGAAGCAGCATTGGCAGCAACATTTTTGACCTGTTCTCAATGATATATCAATAATATCAATATGATTACAAAGCAACTTATAATTAGTGAAAAAGCGACTAAATTTAAGATTTTTACATTATATATATTACTTTCATAAAAATTTAATACTGTTTATTTCTTTATATAATATCCCTAGGAACTCATGCTGTTTTTTCCCTAACAATTATTCCGGAATGTGGTAACAAGACAAGTTAGAGGGGGTCAGAATAATAAACGTTAGGCGTGTCGGCGTCTATTTTTTAGTACTTTAACAGAATTCTGCATTAAATAAGTAACTTTATTATAATAATTTTTAATGGAACTAATATCATATGTAAAAGAAATGTATTCTTTACTTTAAAATGTCAAAGCAGCAAAAAATTTCAAGCTTGAAAAATGCTTCGTTGTTCATATCATACCATTTTATAATTCGATAAAATTTCAATTTTACGTTTGATACATTTACGTAAGTACATGTGTTTGGTGTTCGGTCACGAGTGGAAGAGGGTATGCTCTTATGGGGTAACAGCAGGGCGGTAGCCTTTGCCGGGGAATGGAGACGGAGAGCGTAAAATCGGGGGCTAGCGAGCATAGCCATAGCCATCATAGCAGAACTTCTCAAAAACATCATCGTACTCATAGTTCTAAATCTCATCACAGGCAACATTCACATAGAAGTACCAGGTACTTTAGTTAATCAAAAAAAGATATAACTTAGTTAAGCTTCTTTTTATGACTTTTTATGACCTGTTTGTTAACATAAACATTTTTTTAAAGGACAACTCGTAGTCAAAAGAAAGAAAGACACAATTTAGATTCCACAGAAATGGCACCTTTTCAAACAACTGTTAATGTAAGAGGAGATAGTGTTGATAATTTGGGTCAAGAAGTTATAGAAGTACAAATTTTACCTCAAGATGAAAACTGGGGTGAAAATACTACAGCTGTCACTGGAAATACTTCTGATAGATCAGAATCAACTGAAGATGTGAGCCATTGGCCAAATGAGAATGATGGATCATTTAGTTCCTGTAATCGATTTATGGGGCCGGTTATAGCAATGATGCTTGGATTAAGTGCTTTTCTTAGTCCTATAACAATGGTTATATTGCCTAAGTTAGGATTTTTTCCTGATTCTACAACTGTTTTAACTATGCAACAAAAGCTTCAGTTATTATCTTGCAATGCTGAATGTAAAGGCCAATTACTAGGTTTAGCCTTTAAATTGGTGCTGTTAGGTATTGGGAGTTGGGCTGTGTTTTTACGCTCAAAAAATGCTACTATGCCACGCATATTCTTATTCCGAGCAGGAGTGTTGCTTCTTACTACATTATGCATTTGTACTTACTGGTTATTTTATGTTGTTCAGGTACATAATTTTATTAACTTTCAAAATCTCCTCAATTGCAGTATTTTTATATTATTATAAATTATAGGTTACTGAGAGTGCTAAGACTGCTGCTAATGGTGAAATAACAGAATATAAAAATTTAGTAAATTATGCAGGTTCTCTTGCAGATACTCTACTATTCATACATTATATTGCTATATTGTTAATTGAAATTCGCCATCAACAGCCTATCTTTTATCTTAAAGTAAGTGCATTTCATTCTTGTGTAATTACTTCTTTATATCTATTCTTAGTACATTATATTTATAATAATGTTGATATTTAAGATTGTAAGATCACCAGATGGTGAATCCCGATCTTATGCAATAGGACAATTGTCAATACAGCGAGCAGCAGTATGGGTATTAGAAAGATATTATACAGAATTTCCTATTTATAATCCATATCTAGAGAGACTCCCAGTATCAAAATCTGGTAGAAAACAGTCAAGCTTTAAGTTTTATGAGGTTGATGGTGGAGTAACTGGCAGTGTTCAGTCACGAGGAGGTAGTGGTGATAGAGCAGTCATAACAACTCAAACTCGTCGTAGAGATTCCAGTCACAATGAACGTTTTTATGAGGAACATGATTATGAACGTAGAGTACGAAAACGTAGAGCAAGATTAATCACTGCCGCTGAAGAAGCATTTGCACATATAAAACGCTTGCATTCAGAAGTTGAGTCTACTCCAAATCCTGGTCCTATGGATCCTATGGAAGCTGCACAAGCAGTATTTCCATCTATGGCAAGAGCTTTGCAGAAATATTTAAGAGTTACGCGGCAACAACCGCGTCATTCTGTCGAATCTATTTTAAATCGACTTGCACGATGTTTGGCTCAAGATGCAGCACCGCGCGCATTTTTAGAACCCTTTTTCGTAACCAGCCCTGTTCTTTCAAACGAAAAAGAACGACAGAAAAAATCGCATCATTGGGCTTTAGTCTGTGAAGGAGAATTGCCTTCACGACCTCTCGCAAATGGTTGCGAATTTCAGTTACGACAAGGTGAAGTAGCTCTGTTATGTACAGTGTATCATTTACCTCATTTTCACCTTACAGAACAGCTCGCACATCCTAAATCTAATAAATTCTTACTAAGATTGAATTCCGAAACGTCGGTTTAGTAACATTATAAAACCAGTAACTTTTTTCGTTTTAAAATAATTTACATTAAAACGCTGATACATTTAATGGAAACAAAACTTATTAACCCTTTGAGTCCCAAGCAGCGCTGTTTAGATTTTGTGTCGGAAAATCCCAGTACATTTGAATGCTACGGACGACTGACGGTATTTTGTATTTCATTGTTATCTTCTCAGTAATTTTTATTGAACAAAACTTGAAATATTTATAAACTAATAATACGCATATATAATAATATAGATGTATTTCGTAAAAATAACAAATATAACGAGTACTATTGCGCCGTTTGTTACTCTCCGTAATCGATTAAGACAAGCGCTATCGCACTGTTCAGGGTTTTTCGACCTTGTTTTTTCAGAGACCTCTGGGATTCAAACGGTTAAAATTATAAAATTTTTTACTGTATATAAGTGACAAAAATTACAATAATACATATTTAAATACTGGAAATTAAATATAATTATAGAAAAAAATTGATATTGAATCATGCAAGAAGATAGTACACTTAAAGATAGCTTTTTTAAGGGAATGAAGTTTTAGAAATGATAAAATAGTTTTTTATGCAGAATCACAGGAAGTGTTCATCTCAATAACGTTTACATATCTTCTTTAGTGCAGATAATAGCAAAATAAAAGGACAATATAACTTTCCCATTTATAATTGTAGATAAGAGAAATTCATATTTTTATGATGTGAACACATCTATATTTATTTATTTCATTATTTTACATATTATTACTTATATATTAGTAAAATAAACATACTATATTTTTGGGTAGTTTTATACCAGTAATTAAAACCTCTTAATTATTTTTCAGTAAGTATACATGTAATTGGAAAACTAAATCTTGAATATATATCCCCCTGAGTAAATTTTCTTTCTTAAGGAACTTTACAGAATTACTTTAATGTAATAGTATTATGAAATGTATTATAATTAATACATTATTTATTGCATATTAATACATTATTTATTTATTGAAATTTATTATAACAACTTCTGCAATAGATAAGAGAAGTGTTTAAAATGAGACACTCTGGGGAAAAAGAAATACATTCCTACGCGCAATATATTTGTATAATGTGCTCTTCAATTCATACAAATACATTTATAATATGTAAGGTGGCATATGTATCTATTACTTCAAAGGTATAATATCTTCCATGACATAAAGTAAATTAAGTTTTTCTTATGTCATATAATATGTTCTATATATATACATTTACAATATAGAACATATTACAGTAAAATTTTATAAATTTAAGAATGTGGTCATTTTTAGTTTATTTGAATTTATTATTATCAATTGAAAGAGTATTATTTTAAATTTTCAAATATAAGAAAGATTGCAGTTGTGATAATCAAATAAGACTTCAGAACAAAACATTTTTAGAAATTTATAATTTTATATTTTGTGAAAGACATGTAATCAAATGAAACTATTATGAATTATAAGATATTTATATAATTTAAATATCATATAATTTTTCATTAAATATTGAAAATATGTTGCAAAATGTCTGCTTAAACTTATTTCATTATTTTAATACATAACTTTAATATTTGATTGCTAGGATCAAATATTAACTTCTTCATATAACTGTTGTTAAATACTATATTCCTACATTATTTACATCGTTTACATATAATAATATAGAATGTATTAATTTTAACATTTTTTGTATATCTTTTACATAACTTTACATTAAACTGTTACTATTCTATATTTCATTTTGGAAGGCTGATAATATATTGTGTTTGAGACTATGCTTGCTATTAGAATACATGTACAGTAAATACTATGTGTAATACTTTACATTCACGTTAATATATGTATATAAAGTATATACATCTCATGAATGTATAATGAAGTGATTAATATAATAATGAAACTTGTTATACAAAAGAAGGTTTAATGTTATAATACTCATTTTCTTTGCATTCCTGTTTAATATCTAAATTTAGATAGTAAAGAATAAAATAATTTGATATGATGAATGTATGAGATATGATGAATGTATGAGATATGATGAGCAAATTTATATATGCCTAAAAAATTATTTATAACATATCATCATTTAATAACAAAAAGAAATGTATGTCACTTGTCACTGCTCATAAATTGTATTATTTAAGATTAATCGTATTATTTAAGTAAGTTAAGGATATTTATGTCTAGAGACATAACAATTCTTCTAATGCAACATTTTGACAAATATATGATGATGTGAGTAGCTTTATCTGAGATTTTTTATTTATGTTGTGAGCTTGAATGTATTAATTGGTGAGCAAAATATACTTTCTATGTATAAATATTATTCATTCTAGATATGATATATTGCTCTTCTTTCTTTCTGTATAGAATGCAATATATGGATAATTTACTTTTATAGGATTTTGTTACATTTTGTAGCAAAAAACAACGCACAAAATGAAATTTCATCTCATAGAATGTAAAAAAGATAATAAAGAGATATAATTATTACTTTAATTTTTGTTTATAAGTCTTAAACTATTTAATCCAAAAAAATTCATGTGCAAAATATATGTTTAAACTAATACATGAAATACATACGTAATATAAATAAAATCTTCATTTTGTATACTTTATGTATAATATTTTTTATAGTTTCGAATAAAATAATGTATATGATAAAATTAAAACCTAATTTTCTTTATTATAGCAAAATTGAATTTTTAATTACTTATTTATTTTTGTACAATATAAAATTTGAATATACTTAAAGTAATGTAATAAACATTTCCTCTGATATTACTTAGTTGCAAATGTATCGAATTTAAAAATTTAATCGATATATTTATGTATAAATCGATTTTAACTAAGGAACATCACGCGCCAAAAGCATCGCTGAATCCATGCTGAATTGCTGAATCTCACGGATGAAGAACTAATATAGAGCTCCTAATATGGCTAGCGATAAAAAATCAGGAAAGTCTTCAAAAGGTACGAAGTCTACCACAGAAATATTATCTGAATTTCAAATGCTTCGCAATGAACAAAGGGCAATGGCCAATAAATTGTCAGAAATGGAGATGGAACTAAATGAACACAAGTATGTATTTCCTAACCTATATTCTTTAATCTTATTGCTTACTATAAATATATTTTAAATATTTTGAACAGGTAGCAAAAATAACTTGACATAAACTTTCATATCACGAAATTTTAATGAAAGTTCTATAATGAAACAATGTTATAAATTTATTTATAATGTATCTTCTTTCAGATAGTATACATTATCATTTTATTTCTTAAATGATATACTCTTATCATTTTTTAGGATCGTAATTGATACATTGAAAAATATAGACCCGAAAAGAAAATGTTATCGAATGACTGGAGGAGTTTTATGTGAACGTACTGTGGAGGATGTAATGCCTGCATTAGTAACAAATAAAGAACAGGTTAGAATTGTTCTATTTTTGTTCATTGTTAGTTAAAATAATTTGCATGTATAATTTTTTATTTTTATACAATTAAAAATACAATACAACATTGAAAATTTGTAGTTAATTAAAGTCATAGATGCCCTAAATGATCAGTTAACAAAAAAAGGGCTTGAAATAAATGAATTCAAAGAGAAGCACAACATTAGAATTAGAGGACAACAGGATATGCAACAACGACAAGGTGAAGACAAAGATTCCAAAGAAGCAAAAAGAAGTGCTGTAGTTGTTAATTCACTATTAAGCAATTATTCATAAAATCAAAATTTTCTATTTATG
The DNA here is from genome assembly GCA_037178635.1 of Bombus dahlbomii. Classification (NCBI taxonomy): domain Eukaryota; kingdom Metazoa; phylum Arthropoda; class Insecta; order Hymenoptera; family Apidae; genus Bombus; species Bombus dahlbomii. The sequence goes on along the minus strand of CM074107.1, from coordinate 12,109,230 downwards.
ATACATTTCCTGCTTACATATAAATCACATTTTGGCACTTATTTATTACATCTTCAAAGATAATATTGTACTTGAAGTATATAAATATTCAATTTTTTAATGATTATGTATTTTTTGATTTTTCTTTATGGATAAAAAGTATATAACTTCAAATAATTGCTTTGGTCTTCCATAGCCATCATTTTTTTTCACAATTCAGTTATAGGATTATTATCAAATCAATGTATAAATCAGTCACTGAAGAATAGTAAATTGGAGAAAATTTAAAATTTATAGTAAAAATTTTAAAATATAAGGATTATATCACGGGTTGTAGTTATATGAGAAACCTGAGTTTCGAGGGTCGGAAAAATTTGGATTGAATGAGATCTTAATACTTTTGTATTGTTCGGGTTCTCGAAACTTTTGGGATCATCTGCTTATGCTTATGTTCCAAATTTAGTCGTGGGACATCGAAAAATATGAGAGAATCGAGGTCTTGTCAGATTCTTCACTTCTATGTTTATAGACGAAATTATTTTAATCATAAAAAAGAATTAAAAGTTATTTTAATTTTGAGAAAGTATTTTAAATACTTGATTTTATATTATTGTCATTTCTGTTATTAATCAAATATTTTGTTGCTTACTATTTATAAGAAAATGCATTAATTTTTTATCACAAGTGAGATATTGTTACAAGTAAGTTTAGATTAAAGCTTAATTATAAAATGGAATAGTTAAATATTTGTACAAAACAACTTTATTTTATGAAATAATTATACTAGTGCGCAAAATATTATGTATGAAGAATTAGAGCCATATAGAGGTATATAAAGCTTTCTAAAATTGCTATGAATACAACATAATGTAATTCTTCAAATTCCTTTTGATACAGTTCCACGTATAAAAAACTAGCTCCACATTTTTTTATAAAGAGGATATTATAATTAGTAATAAAATATATAAATATCTAAATTTTAATTTTTCATAAATTACTTATGAATAGAGAAATTATTATAATTACTTTATAAATATACGCTGTTATAAATTTACAATTTACTATTTATAGTAATTATAAAGGCAGTAATAAGCATCTAATACAGTATGTTATGTAAATATAAAAAGGCACCATTGTATGTATTATGGAGATATTAATGTTCACGATTCCATCTCCATACGGTAGCATCATCACAAACACATAACAAAACTGAACCATCTCTGCTTAAACTTGTTTGACGTATAGGTGCAGTACATCGCGGATGCTGCAGTGAATAACAGCGTGCTTGACCAGGTTCATCAACTTCTAAGTCCCACACATATGTTCTACCCACTTGATTTCCTAAAGCTATTGTACGCTGACAAAAATCCATTGAAAATCGTATAAACCATATATCACATTCCTTAAACTCAAACCTATGTAAAACTGTAGCGCTTGTTTCTCCACTGCGTAATTGAGAATCTTCAAGGCGTCCTGGTTTCCAACAAACAATACAATTTTCACAAGATTTACTTAAAATGAAGTCACCATACCATTTAACGCAATCAACATAGTTACGATGAACATCCCGTGTAGTAAAATCTGGAAAGTGTTGAAGTATCGAATCAAAAGGTCTTCCATTACGACTAGGGTTACAATAGTAGGACTGCTTTATTGCTTCTTGCATATCTGCCTTATCCAATGACCATAGTTTCAAAGCATGATCCATACCACATGAAATAATACGTTCTCCTTTCATATCAAAGTCAGCACTTAAAACTTCATCTCTATGACCTTCAACACCACCAAATATTGCTATGCATACATCAGTTTTTATATTCCATAATCTAAGAGCATGATCTTTTGATGCTGAAAGTAATATGTTTGGATCTCTAGGATGAATTTTTAATTCATTTATTGCATGACCATGTCCAATATAGTGTTTGATGCAAGTCATAGTTACAGGACTAATAACTCTTACAACACCACGTGATCCAGCAACTGCTAATAAAGGTTTCCCAGAATCATCATAAGTCCAAGTACAAGTGTAAAAATTTTCTTCTGGATCAGGATCTGCATAACACTGACGTAATCTAATATTTCCTCCTTCTGGACATTCATAAATGCTTACTCGATTGCTTCCTACTGAAGCAAATATTAATGGTTCACCTTCTTTTAAATGATGATTAAATTGTACTCCAAATAATGGCTGTCCATGATCTTCTTTAACACTGCAGCAATATTTATAAAGGGGCTTGTCTGTACATGGTTTATATTTTGCTGTTTTACTTCTACGCCGACCTTTTCTTCTATAACGAGCACTGCGGGTAGGTGTATCACTGCGATGGGTACCAGCAGTGGAATTGCTGCCAATACTGCATTCAGTTTCATCACTATCATTTTCACTGTCTTCTTGACTAGAAGCATATGCTTGATTTTTACTATTTGTTTTCTTCATTTTAATATTAATAATATAAGAACAAGTTTTACAAAATTTTATATCAGTAAACCAGTAGTAGGAATTCCACTTGTTATGCCCAATATAGCTTCCACTAAATTCAGTATTCTATTACTTAATTGAACACAAATTTGTGGTTTCTAATAGGAATATAAAAATTAATAGAATAATTATAAATTACAAAAGAAAATATATACATATACAACTTACAAAAACATTAGCAGATAAAAATCGAATATTGTATTTCTCTCGTATTTTTGCTGATTTGTGGGAAGTCAATCCCATAATATTTGAAATTCCTCTGCAATTTACAAGGCATACAGCTCCAGAAATGATATAATGTTCATCTATGAGACTTATATTTGTTTCTACCTTGAGAAATAATTTTCTTCGATATTAATATTATATCATAAAGACTATAATTGTTAAACATATATACTTATATCTACTTACTTCAGATAAAGATTGAGTAGTTCTCCAGTCAAAAACAAAAATAATGAAATCTATACCAAGACTTAAGCTCGATTCTATGATTTTATCAACAAGTTCACACTGATGTACGACAATACGCCACTTCCTTTCTTTTGCACTTTCATGTAATCCTTCAGAAACTTTGTGACATAATTCTGCTGGTCCTATAACCTATAATTATTTTTTACATTATAAATATTATTTCATATCAACAAACATTTTTTAGAACTCAACATAACCTCACTAAACTGAATATTTACTATTTTTCAAAAAGATGACAGAAATGTGTATAAAAAGTAGTAAGAAATTATTACATTCTTAATAAAAATACCAAGATATTGTATTTGTTGAGATATCTTATTAATAATACTACATAAATATCATAAATAAATACAGCAGCATGAAATATTTGTAGAAAACAAACTCAAATTAATTGAATTTTTTCAAATATTCTTTCCTGCCTAAATGTACAAATATAAAGTAAAATCTCGTTTAATAAGTAAAAAAATAATATTTTAAAATAACAAAAAATTACAATAAAATAATATTTATATTTTATTTTTTTAGCTATTATAATAGTTATGTATTATTTAAAAAAACTTCTAGGAAAATTCTATAAAATAAAATAAACATGTAATAATTACATTTAAAAATTACAAACGCACCAAAAGAGAAACTAGACAATCATTTCGGGATACACCACAATTAGTGAGTACCCCCGCCATGTTTCCATCTTTGCCAACTATCTTACCGCTTGCCGCCACTGTTGCCAGGAGAATTCTCTCCTCAAATTCCTTTCCCTTTCGACTCTCGAGAAATACATGACGTCATATTACTTGTACTACCATTCAACAACTTAAATGTCGCTTGTGTCACGTGACATGAATTTGTCCCTCCACTCCCATTCGTACACTATAGTCCACTAACTTTATTACTGCCAGAAAGGAAATAAAAGTGCTCACGCTTATAGATCTGGTTCCCGGACTAGTGCTGCACCATACGACAAAGAGCTGAGGTTAACTAAAGTTAGCATATACAAAAACCTATAAAGTTAAGGATCTGTCCTGTTTGGTTGCCATTTATCATATACAAGAGTCTATGTATTTAAGCTTAAAGTTAAGGATGTGACCTGTTTGGTTGCACACTAGCATAGACAAGAATCTATTAAGTTCCACGCTACAAGAACCTATTTAATTCTACGGTTGTACAAAAAGGTTCATATCTACTTTTCTATCCGAGATAGACAAGTATGAGAATGACAAAATCACGCAATAATGAAAGTAATTGTAAGTTGTCTAAGAAAAAGAAATTAATTGTTTACTATATTTTTTTTAGAGAAGAAGAGAGAATATTGCGTTTCAAACGATAATGAATCAATGAAATGATGCGATAATTTTAATATATCTTTTATACACAGTATTGTGTTAGATTTAACATTATATTTATTTTCGTCGCGATAATGTTTCTGTTATAGTAAAATGAAAATATCAATATTTTAGCAATAAATTGGTGAGCAATGAATAATATTCCTGACAAAATGTATGTATCTCAGGTGTATTTATAAAAAGGATTCTCTCTTCTTCTCTAAAAGAATATAATAAACAATTAATTTCTTTTTTTTAGACAACTTACAATTACTTTCATTATTGCGTGATTTTGTCATTCTCATACTTGTCTATCTCGGATAGAAAAGTAGATATGAACCTTTTTGTACAACCGTAGAATTAAATAGGTTCTTGTAGCGTGGAACTTAATAGATTCTTGTCTATGCTAGTGTGCAACCAAACAAGTCACATCCTTAACTTTAAGCTTAAATACATAGACTCTTGTATATGATAAATGGCAACCAAACAGGACAGATCCTTAACTTTATAAGTTTTTGTATATGCTAACTTTAGTTAACTTCAGCACTTGGCCACATGGTGCACTGCCTATACTGTGAAACAACTTGAATTACGGGCATAAGCACTTTCATTTCCTTTCTGACGCTAGAATATACAAGAATCTATTGTATTTAGTCCTACCACAAACGAGTTATATTCGCTGTGGTTTTACGCTACAAGAACTTATTTCATTGTATATTTCTTGTGACTAGAGCGGTATCTTTACAACAGATTTTTACTCCTGTTAATTTTATCACGCTCGTCTGTGACTTTACCAACTTTATTAGTTGGATTGAATATAATTCCTACACTCATCGCTGTAAATCGCAGAGGGTGATTCAAAATCCCATAAGATAAAAAGTCTAAGCTGTATACTCGGCTGTAATCGAATGCACATATAACTAGAGAGAAAATTTGTTCTTTGAGACAGCCAACTCATTCGAGATTTCGCAGTGTTCGTCATCGTTATCTTCTTGTAAAGAGCGAGGAGTTGACACAACTAATATATTTCGTAATGAATAAATATAAAATAGATTATTTTAAAACTTGATGAAACGTATTGTATTTAATTCAATATTCCCAGCAATTTTAATATTTCTTAAATATTGTGTTCTTTCTCATGATTTTCAAAACTAAATTATGTTCTACACCATATTATTTCGGATCTATTTATTGATTTTAGTATTATATGTTTTTTATTATTATTTTTTTATTATTATTATATTATTATTATATATTTTTTTAATTGTACAAAAATTTTAATAAATGATCAAAGAAGTACTTAAGCACTATTAGTGATTCGAGTTTAAGCAATAAAATGGAACAGGGTTGTCAGATGACATAATTACGGGTATGTGGTCACGTGGCCAGCGGGTACAATTGAGATTTGAGACAGAAAAATATCTCTCTCTCTTTGTCAATCCTATCGACACGCACTACTAGTGCCCCTTCGTTGGTATAAGCTCTATATGTATGTATATATGGGTTATACACATAACCTCTGTGTGAGATTTCACGTCAAATACTAATGCTACGCTGTAAGCCAAACTATACTGTTTAAATTATTAATTCATACGTTTCTTACATGTTGTTCCTTTGTTATTGAAGAATCTCTTCCTTATTAACAAATATTATCGTATATATTTACAATATTATTAAAAATATATTGTATAATCATAAAAATTTATCGGTTTCAAAATTCATCAAGATGTTGAAAGTTTATCATCGCATTCTGAAAGCTATTCCATATCAATTTTGTACTGACATTTTTTGATTCCGATAAATCACAGAAAAGAAAAACATCAGTTATCGATAAAGTCGGATAGTCTATTCTTTCTAGCATTAATGACAAATGAATTAGTATTGTCCACCATTTCGTATCTATTCGAAAAACAGATTGGATATGAATGTGATAAAGAAAATTTGTTCATCCTTTCACGAACACACGCGTCAAACACGCGAATCGAATGGAATTGTAAAGTCGGTCAAATGAGCGGACCGTAGTAAATCTGAGTACAATCGTTGGATGTAACCTGCTGGAAGGCGCAGTGATGCCGTGTTGCATGAAGCGTTTGGAATTGGAGTTAGACGGAGAAAGACCGAATCACGCATTATGGCTGACGAAATCGATGAAAAGTTGCTGGAACAGGTGAAACAACAAGGAGAAATTGTACGGAAACTGAAAGCTGCTAAAGCCAATAATGTTCAGGTAGGAGCAATTACTTTTACGTATTACGGACTTGTATATCCTTTTTGTCACGAATTTTTTAATCTAACTGAACAGGCCTTCTGGTAACAGTAAATTTCGTCTCCATGTGCTTGAATTGTATTTGAGTTTATGTTTCAATTGTAATTGTAATTGTAATAATTGTTTGTGATTAGGGTCTTTTTACAAATGCCTTGTCCATGAATTTTTCGTTTTTTGACTTGTTCTCACGAATAAATTTACCAGCATCTTATGACAAAACATCTTCGATCTTTCGTCTGCATCTAACCTCTGACAGAGACCGTAGTACATTATTTTCCATTCTTCAGGATTCAACGACTTCGAACTTAGAAGCGCATTTAGAAAATATTAATCACGATTTCGCGGATGTCAGTTATGTGTGTGGATGGGTTCCTACTACGAAAGATACAATATTCTTTGATTTCTGCGTAACCTTCGTTAATGATCGTCTCTCCAAATGGCCACATTTGAAAAGATGGTTCGCAAATATTCAAAATTTCGATCGAATTGAACGTAACACGTTTCCCGATCCGGAAGGATCAATTACTCCTCTGATGAGAAAGGTCGATCACATAAGCAACCTTCGCCTTTCCGACCGAAACATAATTGATCGAAAGGTGAGGTGGTTGTTCGCTGGTAAACAAAATCGCTATAAATTATATGTAGGCATGTTTATAAAAATTTGCACACATCGGTTAACGTCTCTCTATGAAATTTCTCTTCTTGGGAAACTGTATTAATTGTACATGTTTATATCAGCTATATTACATAAACCGTATAATTTATAGCATTTGTTTGCTAGTCTACTTATATGGTACTATTTGTTCTTTCGGCTAGTTTAATAATCAACATTGAGGCAGACTTTTCTCTTTGATTCTGGTTCTTTTAAATGACTGGATCGTTTGTGATGTTGTGTTTGATGTGGACCAATGCCTTACTACCTGCACGAAAATATTACCATGCATCGATGCTTTCGAGGCTAAAGGTACGCAAATTATATAGGTAGTTTTCTGTGATGAACAACGATAAAAAGAAAGATTGTATTAAATACATTCCATCTTTAAAGTTAATTTGAAATCTGTGTGTTAAACAAGTATCAAACAATTTTTAATTTTGTGTAGATTGCAGAGGAAGTTACTAAATTATTGGAATTAAAAGCTCAACTAGGAGAAAAAAATGGCGAGGCACCTTCCAAGCTTCTTCTGAAAACACCTAAAGGTACAAGGGATTATGGTCCTGAACAAATGGCACTACGACTTACAGTATTGGATAAAATAGTTGCAGTGTTTAAAAAGCATGGTGCAGAAACAATAGATACTCCTATATTTGAACGGAAAGTATGCAAAGATTGTCTATTATGATTTGAGTAACCAGATTTTCTGTTCCATATTTTAAGTAAAAATTATTTCCAATTTAGGAAGTTTTGACAGGAAAGTATGGAGAAGATTCAAAGTTGATCTATGACTTGAAGGATCAAGGTGGAGAAATTTTGTCCCTTAGATATGATTTAACTGTACCCTTTGCTAGATATCTGGCCATGGGAAAAATCTCTTCTATAAAAAGGTATCATATTGCAAAAGTTTATCGAAGGGATAATCCATCTACAACGAGGGGTAGATACAGAGAGTTCTACCAATGCGTAAGTCCAATAACATATATTAAGAATAATGCTGTTGATGAACCTATCATTGATATTTGATCTTCTCCATATCAAAGGATTTCGACATAGCCGGGCAGTACGATCCTATGATACCAGATGCAGAATGCATACGCATTATTTCCGAGGCATTACAATCTCTGGATGTAGGACCTTATACAATTAGATTGAACCACAGATTGCTATTGGATGGTATATTTGCTGCCTGTGGTGTTCCAAGTAATAAATTTCGTGCTGTGTGCTCTGCTATTGATAAACTGGATAAAAATTCGTGGTCAGAAGTAAAAAAAGAAATAATTGAAGAGAAAGGTCTGGATGAATCCAGTGCTGACAAAATTGGCATTTACGTGTCGCGATTCGGTGGAATAGAATTAATTTCTGAGCTAAGGGAAGACAGCGAATTAATGAAATACGAATCGGCGACGAAAGGTCTTGAATCTATGGAATTATTATACAAGTATTGCGATATATTGCAAGTGACAGACAAAGTAACTTTTGATCTTAGCCTTGCTAGAGGACTTGATTATTATACAGGTGTAATCTTCGAAGCGATATTGACTGGTAAATTCTTAAAGAGTTTCGCAACGTTTCAAAACAATTTGTATTAATAGGATTCAAAAACTTGAAGAGTTCTTTCATCTGGAAACGAGTTATTTTATTTTCTTTTGCAGGTGACGACGTTGGCGTTGGTAGCGTCGCAGGTGGTGGTCGTTATGACAATTTGGTTGGAATGTTTGATAGCAAACACAAATCGATTCCCTGTGTTGGCTTGTCGTTGGGCGTCGAACGAATTTTCAACGTCCTAGAGACAAAGTTGAATAAAGAAGGTGTGAAAACGCGAACCACCGAAGTTGAGGTGTTTGTAGCAACTGCACAAAAGAATTTGCATGAAGAACGAATGAAACTTTTGTCAATTCTTTGGGATGCTGGAGTGAAAGCCGAACAGTCTTATAAAAGAAACGTAAAATTGCTTGCGCAATTGCAATATTGCGAAGAAAGTGGAATACCGTTGGTTATAATAATTGGTGAAGGAGAATTGGCTAGGGGAGAACTTACATTGAGAGACGTTATGTCGCGTACAGAAATTTCGATCCCCCGAGCACATTTAATTGATGAGATAAGAAAAAGGTTGTAGAAATATACAATACATTATTCGAACATCGAGCATCGTTAATTTATACAGTCTAATAGTATCATACCAAACAGTGATTATTCAATCCTTTGTCAAGTGTCACTTTTTGCTGATATATAGCACGGTAACCTGCTTGAAACTCGGCATTTGAAGAAAGAAGAAAACTGCGTTCCTGTGTAAATTAAATTATACATAATTTATTGTATCGAATGATTGAATAAAAGTACATGGGTATCAAAAATATTAGATCTTCGAAATAATTTTTCGCGAAATATCATCTCTTTTAGAAATCGTGATAACTCGACGTCCATTTTCGTTTTTGTAACGGTCATTTGTAGTGGTAAAAGAAAGCAAAAGAAAAGAGTAGGAAATAAAACTAGTAAATAAGTATAACAGTAAAAGTAGGTATACTTAAAGAAACTTAAAGAAATATAAAGAGAAAAGAACGTTCGATCTCTCTTTTTCTTTGTAATAATCTCTCTTCTCCAATTTAAATTTCAATCTTTTGTTTCTTTGAAATGAATCATAACAGAAAGCGACAGCTTTTGGGAAACGATTATAAAGTTTCTGTACAATGACTAAAGACTGAAAGTTTCTGTACAATGTATATACATATAAATTCTTCATTCCTTGTTTATCGTCATATCGTCGTTTGGTCTTTCATTTATCGTCTGAGATTTGCTGTACTTTGATACAGTCCGAAGGACAGTTCGACTGTAAAATGAGTGCAGATATATCTAAGTTTGACGTTCAGCAAATACCGCATGTCACGATTTATTAATAGGCAAGTGCGATCCATGCTTTTCGACTTTCAGCTCTGAAAGTGAATCAGGCGAATTATTTAGAGAAACGTCAGCTGTAAAAGGATTACGAACGATATTTGTAACGGGGTTCTCTATTTTCACTTCCACTAATGATTCCTGTAATTCCTGTAATGTATCAATATCGGTGAATGAATTATAATTGAGAGTAGAGTCATTAATAGTAAAAGAATCGTTCGAGGATACCTGTTTCTCTGTGCTGGATGAAGCGAATTTTTCTTCGTTGTATATATCTAACGGGGGACAAGAAGTATGTTCGTTCAAATGATTGATATTCTCGGTCGAGGCTATACTTGAAATAGATTGAGTGTGTGGTTCAAAAATTCGCACGTTCTTTTCTTCAAGTCGAACAGAATTCGTTAAAGCACTTTCTTGCGAAAACGACGAATATCGGTCAGCTGAAGTACAAACCGAAGATGCAAACTGATCTGAATTTTCAATGGATTTTGCGAATCCGTCATTTTTCAAATCTTCTCTCACGGATTTATTCGGAGATATATTTTTACGATATTCTTCTGCATCATAATTATATTTCTTGCAATTACTGGATGATAGATCAAAAGGCTCGGCTCTTTCTTTGAGATCTTCAGCGTGAACGTCACTCAAACTGAAGGCTCTGGCTCGACGTCGAAGATTCATTTGACTGATTTGTCGTTGTAACATCCCAGCCTTCCAACGAGGTACAGCTTTAAGCGTAGGAACCAGAGCGGCGGGATTATTATCTATTAAACATCCGTTCGGATTTTGAGTAGGTCGTAGCGAGAAACGTCGATCGTTTAAAAATGATTTTATTGGCGTTGAAAGTCCCGGTGCTCTCTCTGTTGAAATAAGAGGTTCTTTGAGTGATTCAAACAAGGACGTTGATCTACTTTCGTATGGCATTTGCTGTGAATCCTAAAAAAAAAAGTAAAAGTAGGTAAGTGTAAATAGCATGAAACACGATATCACGTGAAAGGACGGAATGGGATAAAAGGCGATGAAATTTAGGATTCCTTTCGTTTTTGAAGACAAAAAACGTTTTAATCGATTCTTGGTGGATTACCGAACTCACCGATAGGAATGGTGTATCGTTCTTCGGAGGCGTTGGAGGACTAATGGGTGTCGCTACTGGTCTTAAAGAAAATCTTCTCGATTTTGTAGTAGTAGGTGCGACGAATATCAAACTACCTCTTCTCGACTCTCGTCGGTTTTGAGGCCAAGGGAGCTTGTTTTCGTTCGAGTTTACATTAAACTCTTGCGTAATCGTATTTTGATTACTTTGAGTTGTTGATGTAGGCGGAGAAGGCGAAAATAACGTGAACAAACTGGGAAGTTTCGGCGGCGTCAAAGAAGCGGTGCCCATTTTTCTTCGAGGTTGATTACGTTGAATCTGATCCGTGTTCGTAGCTGAGGTCCAACTGCCATTCGTAACGACGCTCGCGTGAAGAGCAGTGAGGGCTCTCAAAAAATCGGCCAAACTGGTTTCTTCGAGCAAATTATTAGTAGTTTCTGTATTAAGATTGTTACCTGCACCAGTGTGAGTGTAGTAATGTCTCCGTAGATTTGAAATGGTCGAGTCTCGTCTATCATCGATCGCTACCGATCCCAATGGGAATGATTGTCTGGTGTCTCTGTTAATCTCGTGATCTAACTCCGAGTTCTTTTTTTCTGAACTTATTGAGAAACGACCTTTCCAAGGAGTAGATGAAACCAGTGCTTTGGAAACAGATCTTGTTAATGCAAAGTTACGAAGTTTAGAAAATTTTCTTTCTTTAATGCCATGCTCTTTGCCAGATGATTCGCTTATTCGCGATTTCATCAATTCATGAATTTTTCTAGCTGCTGTCGGACCGGACCAGGTTCGTTCCGTGTTTCGATCTTCTTTCTTCGTCTCGTGTAGTCTGATCTCACTAGTCGCTCGTGAACGAGGATTAGCAAAACGATATGCTGGTATTTTTTCATGACCGATGGTCCAGAGTCCAGGTCCAGCACTGGACGTGTAAGTTGGTTCTTCCTCCGAATGTACTTTACTGTTATTTTCTTCGAGCCTATTACCGCGATATCCGATATCTTGGCTAACGAAAGTTGTCTGATTCGAATCATCAGCTCCAATATCCTCTGTAGCTGGTGGTATGTAACCAAGAATATTAACCAATCTTGCCAACAATTCTGCTGGCTGAACCATCGCATGAGTTGCGAATGTTGCCGTTTTGTCGATTCTTTGAAGATCAGTCTCAGAAACAACGCGAGTTATTTGATCTTCCTATGAAGCAATGAAAAACACGTATTAACAGATTGTTGTATTATGCAAATGTTGTTGACCGGGGGACGTATTCAGAGAAAGAGATAGCATTTAGATCATAGAGAGAGATCCAGTTAGAACCATCGTATGATGTTGTTAGAGCTCAAAATTTATTATAGAGTGCTTATTATAGAGTTTGTGATCGTGTTTATCATTCACCTTTTGTCACGTTAGGTTTTCTTCTAACCTTTTGCATATTATAAAGGCAACTTTTTTAGATGAATTTTATGCAAATGCTTTGTTTGATTGCTCAAGTAACAATTCGGAAAATGATAGTTCTCTATATATTACAATAATTCTATATATTAAAATAATATATTATAATAATTATAATTCAAACGTGAATATTAGATCAACAAAAAACCTTAGAATTAGTGATTGATTGTGACACTGAAAGTGAAAATGATACGCACGGTGTTAAAAAATGCACCTTTGCTTCCACAGAAGCATCCGGTCAAAAGGCATTTTTTGCATAAATTCTTCGATCAACAATATGTTAATCTCGATTAAATTACAAGACCATAGTTTTTGGTGGTGGTCATGCTTGTGTTCGAGAAACTCGCTTACCGTCGGTACCACTTCGCTGTTGGCGCGACGTCGAGGTCTGTTACACAACTTATCTTTCTCTTTTGAACCATAGAGCAAATCTCGAAGATCAGGAAAGCTATTGCTACGTGGAAATTTCGAAGGTGGAATCTCATAATTACATTCATCGATATATACTCTCTGAAATGTATTAAAATATATGAATAAAATTTTTGAATGCATACTAACATATTAGAGAAATGTCGATTCATTATATAAATAAGCATATAAGCGGGAAAAATCGAAATACAGAATCAGAGATGCAATTTCGTTTACCTTAACCTTAGATAGCTGTAACTCGTTGAAAGCACGACGCAGGTAGTTTATCTCCTTGTTGAATTCGTTCCAGATTTTACTCTGTGTATGCTTCAAATTGATCGCTAGTTTATGCTCGATTCTAGTAATCTTCTTACTGCGCATACCTCGTGCGATAAACGTCATAATCATGACAGTGTATCCCAGCCCAAACGAAATCCAACAGATCAGGAAGGTCTTGTATAACATAAAGAAAAATCCGCTACCCTTGCTATTGTCCTGTCCTATCGAATATGAATATGAATACGAATACGAATACGATGCAAGGTCATCGACAATTTTTTCATTACATACGCATTTTTTTCCATGTAACCTGACATGAATATTTGTACAAAAAAGTTAGTGTCGATCTATTTATCTAGTTATAGGGACGTAGAATCCGCGCAAGCACGTGTGAAGAAGATTTCGTCAAGTAAATGAGAACGTTGTGCATAGATATATTCTGATCGATGTCTCAGATTTAGTACAAGCGTATTTCAGTTCATTCAACTTATTATACAAGTTACTGTTCATGCTAAAAATAGAATCGGCGAAAGAACGTGACAAAATGTTTTCTAACCTGCCACGTAATCTCCGAAACCAATGGTTGTCAATGTGACAAAAGCGTAGTAAACAGCTTCGTCATAACTCCAACCCTCATAATGGGAGAAGACAAATGCCGGGAAAAAAATGAACATGACGAAGCCTGGCATCAAATGAGCGAATATCTGTGCAGCCAACCCAACTTTTCCCGTTTCGAACGTTGTTAATTTTCTGGTATAATAGTCATTATGGTCACGCTTGTACGATTTGTACTTCTGATGAGCTTTGACGAATACATGCCCAAAAAATTCTCCTAGTTGTGTTAACAAAATCCCATTCATAGGTATCCCTATCAGACCGTAAAATATCATCAGGATGCGGCCAAGCATGTTCGTCGGAGCCAAATTTCCGTAACCTATATTACGTATATTTAATAGATGATTAACCAAATAATATTTGGAATTTTAGTATGATGTCGATAATATTCAAGTTTTCAAATGAAACTCAAACGTTCGCGAACTATACGGTATGTTGTTTTGAAAAATCCGTATTTCATTCCAAATCTTTTACAAATCGATACCGATTCACGATCGCGTAAATATACATTCGTATGTAAGTACATATATCTTCACTTGCCTTTTCCCTGATCTTTATTGTGCATAAACGTGTAAAAATATATACATATCGTGTATATTACACGGGTACGTACCTATCGTGCTGACGACGGTGTAAGCAAAGTAAAAACTGTTATAAAAATCCCACTTAAGGGGGTCCGTCTCGCCATCGGTATAATTATAAACCGACTTTCCACAGTACCGCGTCAATTTTCCAAGAATTTCATCGTGATCGTGACTAAGATTAGGCACATAATGTGCGTGAAGTAAAGCTGAAAAACAATGAGCATCAGAATCTGAATACTAATATCTAATATACTTGTACATAATCTAAATATCTGTAATGTGCTTAAAAATTGGAAAAAATAAAATGAATTTATCATAGGAGAGAGAGAGAGAGAGAGAGAGAGAGAGAGAGAGAGAGAGAGAGAGGAATAACAATCCGAATTTAATGAAACACGTGTCGTGATTGTGTACACTCTTTAAAATTCGCATGATACCCCATTTAAACTACCTATTCTCGGACAAACGTTATCTTATCGTTTCACTTTATTCGTTTATCATTTATGTTCTCTACTTGCTTCGAATTAGTTAAGGAATTTTATATGCGTGCGTGTACCGGGAAAAGAAGTCACATCAATACAATTCAACAAAGAACACATCGGATAACAAATTTCATACCATAAAGGTAAAGATCTTCTTCAATTCGTCAGAATCAATTCAAATTTTTTCAATTCAATATTATCAGATTTCTTTACAATTTTTTTATCTCAATTTGATAAGATGCATTTTTGATAATATCATAAAATTAGTTTCGATCAAAAATGCTAACTGATTGTTATTATTGCCTCTGTAACGTATGACAAATTATGTGAAAGTAAAAGTTGCTCGCTTATCGTATATACTGTAATTATCTTCTAATCGACCAAAACTATTAATTTTAATGGTTAATGTCACAATAATGCTAGTTACAAAGTTAATGAAAATTCCCCAAAAAATTGGATGTTGCGCACAATTGTACATACGTTGTACTTCTAATCTTTATGATAGGATAGTAGTTGAAACGTTTCTATTCATGAACATTTACGGTCGGTTTGTAAAGGGAACCGATGAATTTGCTGAACAATTTTCTGAGGAGTGGCTGATCCGAATGATTTCGCATGCTATCGATTTCGTAACTCAGTATTGAAGTAACTGATCCAACGAATTTATCTTTTATCACAATTGCTCATTGTTGTTCAACTGAAGCAGAGAGAGAGAGAGAGAGAGAGAGAGAGAGAGAGAGAGAGAGAGAGAGAGAGAGAGATTACGACGAATCTTTTTTAAAACTTTAATAAATGTTGATCGGTAATGAAAAAGGTACAATAGATTTTTAAGTGCTCATATTATTTGCCGGCGATAACTTGCATTGATTTTTTAACTGCCGAATAGCGAATTCATATAAATTATTATATATGAACATTAAATGGCAAGGAACAATTTTATAGGTTGTATTGTTAAGATTTCGAATCATCTATATACTAGTTTGTTCTTTAATTACACGACCGACTGTGCTCACCGTTAATTTCGATGCGTTCACGTTTGGCTTCTTCGACGCGTTCGATTTCTAGGCGACTCTCGATATGGTAGAAAATGGAAGCACCTAGCAACAAGTAAGTCAAAAACAGCATCAACAGGACCAACCATTGTTTCTTCGACATTCTTTAATTGAACGTCTGAAATGAGATGACAATGAAGTATCAGCAACTACTGCCAAAATGTATAATAAAATAACAATGTCAAATTTTATTGAGTTTCATTGATTCGTCCTTTCCTTTGTAAACTTTGTCTCTGTTGTTTGATACCTGCAAAACTACGACGCTAGTCTATGAAAAGCAATTCTTGATGACAGTACATCCAATAATCCACGATGAAACGGCCGGTTCGCGAATTGTCGCGATTCTTACTACCACTGCACTAAAAACAGATTATTGGACAGTCGGGCAGATTACGACATTATCGCGTGATAACTCTTTAGACTCTGACTTTGCGACCTTCGAAAGTCACCTTCTTTTCCCTCGATGTCAACTCCATTAGATATCCGATACGATTCTAAGTGCCATCAACTAAACGTTTTATCAATAATACGATTGTTTTTTCATTTCCGTTTTAAGCTTCTTCTATTTTTTCTTTTTTTTTTTACATAATATAAACTCTATCGAATATCCTAGAAAAAGAATGTTAAACTTAAGAATGAACAACTTTTGTGATTAGATATTGTTAAAACGCATTGTAATAATATAAGAAATCATAAGAGACTTACCTTAGTACAAAATATTGAAATATATTTACGGTTCACTTAAATTTGACGATGCTTTTTGTATGACGATTCTTCTTACAATTAGTATAAGGACACGAAACCGATCAACTGAAAGACGACAGACGAATGTACAAACTGCAACGAATGAACGTAAGAAAGACTCTTGTTGTAGTATAAGAGATTTCTTCTAATACATAACAAAGATTTGAACGACAATGAAAGAAGAATATGAACGATTTTCAATTCTTACCGGTTGCAAGAACGAAGATTCTAATAAGACAAAAGATCTGAAACAAAGTAACTTAATTGTGTTGGAAGTGATAATTATTAAATCGAATATTTTCTTGAATGTAGGTAACACATTATTGGAGAACAGTGATCGTTTCGATGGTTGCAGTTGAACTTAGGGACGTTTGCCGCGTGACTACAATTTTCGCAGTTGCCGCGCAGTTGACGACAAAAATGTTCCCTTGATGCTTTTTACGTAACTTGCACGATGTATGTACTTTGTAAAACGCAATATTTCCTGCTAGTTGAAAGATCGAAGGAGAAGATCGATCGAATGCATGATTTATCGCTTAGAGAATACGTTTCAGTCAGTTATTTACTTTTCTTTTCCATATCTATGATTATGATTATTCACTGGCAACCAACCACGGTGTAACACCTTTTTCAGTTGTAAAAAGAAAAACGGACGGAAATGAAATTAAAGGAACGGATATTAAAAGAACGTTATTAAATTATCCAATTGTTACAAAATTTGGGAAATCGATGTCAAACGTTACGTATCCAATTTTTTTTATACATGTAAATTTCACCAAGACTGTGTAGGTATACAGGAATGCAGTAGCTTATCTTTATTACACATAGAGATTGAGACGACACTAAGGCAGATACCGAATAAAGGCGGATTAAACATCAGTATTAGCAACGAGAACAAAACATTATTGATAATAAGCTATCGAAAGTTAAATAATATAGTTAAGTGCGATAACGTTTCGATCGCGATTCATATCAATCGAAACGTGATAATCTATTTCAACTCCGAATAAAATGAAAGTATGTACCTTGATGATTGTGAAATAGAATATACTGTACAACAGTTGCGATCTGGAGAGTACAAACACGTTTCAATACTGATAACTGCCACGTTAAAACGTCTCCCGATATATCCTCGTTCATCCCTTGCCTTTTCCTCGTGGTTTACGTTTCCAATTAACTCTGTTTTTGAAATTTCCACTGATGCTATTACTATATCTTTCCCGCTTCAAGCCTCGAATTTTTTTAAAATGACATAAAAACCGATGGTATGAGACACTTTAATTTTCGTATTATCACGAATATCCTCGATTGCGAACCATTCGTTGTTTGTCACAAAAAGTTTACCGAAAGTTTGCAATTTTGAAAAATAGCAAGAAATGAAGGAATTTGTAATAACGTTAGTGTTATCAGCTTTTCTCCCCCTTTTATTCTTCTATATCATTTAAATTTTATCACGGCTCAAAGATTATATGCATACCTATTCCAATTTTACCTTTCTCACGATACATATTTCTTTTCCAACTTTACAAATTTTGCGAGTTACTATCTATTATTTTGTCTCATATTGTCGATAGGCAAGATATAAATTAATAGAAATTAGATTTTGCTTTACTATTTATTACTAATTACTATTTGTCGATAGGAACATTTTACATTTATATGTGAGAAATAAGTTATTACCGTTGCTTGCAATTAACACGTATTGAATGACTTATAGAATGGTAAAATCACGTTTTTAATAAGTCACCGATATTCGTAAGTTTTACCCGTTATAACGCATCTTAGTCGCACAAGAACTACGCGTAACACGATCATAAAATCTTTTTTCATGAAAGGATAAAAGACAAAAGCTGGTTACTTTGATGACCAGTCACGTGCTCAAACTACTTTCGGAAGTAACTCTAAGCGACCCTTGCTTAAAAGTATGTCATAATAATTCTAAGCGTTGAGGTCAACAACTTTATGTAGAGAGAGAAAAGAATTAAATTTGAAAAATCAGTAAAACACACTGTATCAATAAAAAACATCTTTTTATCTTATCGCAAAATTTCGATCGATTATTGATTTAAAACGAAACTAAATTTATTTAAAAAAACCTACAGCGAAACTACTCGAGGTACATGCATTGAAAGAATTTTGAAAAGAAAGGAATAAAATGGTTAAATAAATGAGCGAGATAAAAAATGGAGCAAATGCGGCGGGAATAGAAATATGGACAGAAAGAAGAGAGATAGGTAGATAGACAGATACATAGATAGATAGATAGAGAGAGAGAAGAAGAGAGAGAGAGAGAGAGAGAGAGAGAGAGAGAGAGAACTGGAAGAAAAAGCAGATTCAACTATTACGACTCGCAATATCGCGTTGCAAAAATTATATCCGACTCAACGCTCACACGTAACTGATACAAAAATGATCTCTCTTTGAATAATTCAAACTTCGTACTTAGACACGTTAATATAGTTATTTGGTTAGTAAACTCATGCTAATAACAATTGATGTTGTCTGTACACGGTCAACAAGTATAACCGTTTACAGATAATTTACACATCATGTTCTCTCCTATTCAATGAAATATCCGATCGAGTTTTCATTCACTTTTACCGCAAATTTTCTGTGTTTTTTTATAATTCACCAAGTATTATACAGTGGAAGGATATGATAGGATTCTAAGGGATAATATTTTATCAAAAATATGTCGTTCAAAAGAATTTGTACCATCAGAAGATCTTGTTTTAATCGTATTTTGTATCTCGAAATTAGATATATGTATGTGTTATTATAAACTCATAATATATCTATAATTCTATATGCTTTTTTTCACAATATATATTATGCGCCTTAAAAATGCGAAACAAAAACTAAATGTGTAACTGCTTACGGGTTTCACTCGATGTAAACGTATAACATCGAAATGAGTTAAAAGATTTCATAATACGAATAAAAGAAAAGAAAAAGTAGAAAAAAGAAAAGTTTCAACGAAGTAACTTTTGTACTATTATATGTTCGAGGAGAATGATTCAAAATTCCAATCCAATTTATTTGTAGATAATGACGAAATGTATCTTCAAATTAATAAACAAAATACTCCATTTTAGACTATCTCCGATGATGTAATAGGCCAAAGTTGTCTTTAATTCGCAATGCTAAGATCGATAGAACTACAAATTACACATACATATATAAAAGACTCAGTAAACAATAGATAATTGAAGAAATAGACGAAAGGAAGAATAGACAATTTTTGTTTCTATTTAATATTCATCGAATGATTTTGAAGACGTATCAATGCCATCCAAGTTCTATATCTTCAATCTTTATATTTAGTTCTTCGAACGAAGTATCAATACCAGGTTCGTCGAAACCACCGTTTAGCTCAATTTTCTGCTAAAAATAAGATATAAAATATAACAAATATAACCAAGCGTCCTATTATTACATTCTAGAAATAAATCAAGTTGAAAAAAGAGGAAAATAAAACACAACGAACCTGTAATGCTGCAATTTGTGAAGGATCACCGACCAATAAAATCTGCGTTTCGTTATCATTTAAATCATCGTTCGTTTTGGAAATCTGTATTTGTCCATCTTTTTCTGTGATCTTCGGTTATACCCGGAAATGTAAAAAGAAAAATTTGAAAATTTTTCTCCAAAAGTATTTAAAATGCAAAATATCTTCTGAATTACCTTTAACGACGAATTACCATTGTCTCGCATAGTACTTCCTTTTCGTCTATCTTTACTTCGACTAAAAGACTCTTGTACAGATTCTTGGCAAAGAACATCGACATTATCATCATTATCGACTAATGAATGAGCAGTTCTTTTGTGCATCACGAGAGTACTACTTTGTCTGTACCTCCTCAAGCAAATTTTACATTCGAACGGACGTTGTTGTGTATGAACCTAAAAAATAGAGAAATATGTTGAATGTGAGGTAATCACATTATACAAAGAGTGAAGAAATTACTAACGAGATGATGCTTGTAAAGACTAGAATACTCTGTGAATCTCCTTCCACAGTTCTCTATAGAGCATACGTAAGGTTTTTCACCCGAATGAATTCGTATATGATTCTTATAATTTGTCGCACTAGCAAACGCCTTGCCACATTTAGGTTGTGTACATTTGTATGGACGTTCCCCGGTGTGCGTTCTGACATGAACCTAGTACACATGCAGTACACAGAATTTGTTCCATTAATCGCAAACCTGAAACATTGTATTGCCAAATTTTTACCTTCCTAATATTACTTGTAGTAAAGGAACGACCGCATCCATTGAAGGGACATAAGAAGGGCCGTTCTCCAGTATGGGTCCGTACGTGTTTTAGCAAATCTCCGGATGTTTTAAAACTTTTATCGCACGTTTCGTTTGGACATTTGTAAGGTTTCTCTCCTGTGTGCGTACGCAAATGCGCTTTTAAACTGTATCCTGTCGAGAAGCTCTTCTTACATTTTGGATGTGTGCATCTGTATGGTCGTTGACCGGTGTGAGATCGTTCGTGGACCTGATTTAACAATACTATTTTATATAATATGATAATAGTGCTTCATCGTTTTTAACTAACTGTAATTGAATCTTCGAGAATTAAACAAATTCATTCACCCGGACGTTGGTATTATTTAAATTTACGAATATGGTAGAACGTATGATAGATTAATAAAATGTGCTCCAAACTTACAAGGGAAGATTCCTAACTCGCAAATTCAAAAAATTATGAAACTGAAGATATGTAGCTCTTTCATTTTTTTAATACAAAGAAATGTTTAAAACAAGAGTTGTTTAGTTCCGGGGAGTTACGTGATAGAAAAAATTTTTCCCAGATGGACGTATTTACGAGTTTTGAAGGTCACCTCCATTTTTTTTAAATAGAACCACATATTTTTAATCACCTACGATTGTAGCCCTTCTCAAGATGAATTCAAATATCACAATCATTTTAGGTCAATCGAAATAACGGACGTAATAATGAATGAAGAAAAATTCGTAGTAAGTTCTTCTGAAAAAATGTATTCTTGGTTTTATTAACAAAAACAAGATCTTTCTAGATATCCACAGTGTACAATGTATGTAGTCCGTTCAACGACAAAAGTCAGTAGGCATAAACAAAACACTCGCTCACTAAATACATGATAGAGACAAAGAACTCCAGCTATTGAACAATCGTCGATTGTCAAGAATTTTCAAAAATCTCGATATTTCGAAAGATCTTTCTTATGTTCAAAAATACATGATTCCATTAAAAAAATGAAGGTGACCTTCAAAATTTGTAAACATATTTACTCGAAAAGTTTGACTATCTCATAGTAGTCTCCCCCCTCACCACGGAATCAAACGGCTTTTGTTTCGCACATTTCTCTATATCTCAAAAATTGAAAAAGTTATTTAGGTGGCTCACTTTTGTTGACTCACCTTGTATAAGTACATATTACGCAATTTTTCTTTGTTGCCTAAATTCATTCTAAGGAGATAAAATTGCCCCTTGAAAATTCGATTATTTCCCGATTTTATGTTTTAACTCGCAAAATGTGAGAAATAGAAAAAATATTTTCAGACAGAAGTTACTTCTTTTATTTAGGACTATCACTACATAAAAAATGTATCAGTATATATTGAATTATAACGCATAATTACGAAAGAGCCGGATTTTCAAGAACCAATTTCACTCCCTTAAAATGAATTTGGGCAGTAAAAAAAATAGTGCCTAATACATACCTAACATATAGCCTCTAAATATCACCAAAGATCCAGAATTTTTTGAAGGGTGGGGATCTTTCTTTGTTAGTAAACTTTTCTGATAACGGCTTTCATATATGGCATACAATAATGATTGAATCAAGAACATGATTCTGACAGAATTGATATTGCAATTCATTCACACTGTCTTTGTGAAGAAACCTGAATAAACTTGTAATTTGCAATAATGTTGGGAAGAATCTTTACCTTAAGATGATGAGGTGTACTGTAAACCTTTGAACAGCCCTCCCTTGGACAAGGATGTCTTATTCTTGAAGTAGATAGCTTATTTAATAAAATCTTGGAATCCTTTTTCTTCAATTTCCCATCTTCAATTTCCCATAAATCTTTGCTAATATCAAGATGGCCAGCTACCATATAAGCATTGCCATCGATAAACTCTACATGCGGATAATTTTCAACATTTTCTATGGTAGAGTCATGAGCTTGAACTAATGTTGCTGGCTCTAATTCCAGTTGAAGTGGTTTACCTTCTGCAAACTCTGTTATATCTCGAAGCAATATGGTATCTCCACTCTCCAATTCGAATGTTGTTTGCCTTTTTAAATTCATATCTATAAAACAAACGAATCTGTGATGTTATAACAGATCTAGAAATATAATGGAATACAAATTACAATGACCGATTAACTCTATCAATATTTGAATATTATTCTTTGTACACGCATTAAATCTTGAAATCATGAACAGATAAATAAAATGGTGGCATCTATTTTGCTATTAATAGAAGCAACATTTTATGCGTATTCCTCTTGTGTGTTGATTAGTTTCTAACCGTCATCATTGAAATTATTGGTAACAAATGCTTGCGTTCCATCAGGCAACGTTACTGCTGTCAAGGTTGTACCACCACTCAATAGGTGTTCATCTAGTGTTAATTCTTCTGTTTGATCATTCCCAGAATTATTTTCATTAATTAAAACTGAAAGACACTCCAGTATATCCATACGATTGTTCTGCAGAATAAAATGATTAGTATGAGGTATTTTTGCAATAACATGAATGCTTCAGTGAATGAATACTAAATAAGATGCTTCCACCTGTGTCTCGTCCGACATAGTTTCGACATCTCGAGTCATGAAACGATTTGAAAGTTCTGCGCCTTCTGTTGACATATTTCTCTACAAATCCAGAGCTGCGAACAAAGAACGTTTCGCGATGATCGTCGATGATCCACATCATTATTTTGTGTCTTAGTTTCATGTCCGCAGGTAAGCATCTGTCTTAAAACAGGGATCATCAGCATCAACTCGTTTGCGATGCATTGAAAATTCTACTATAGTGTCTATTGTACCAAATTATTTTTTTACCCACAAACACTGAATATTTTGAGATATGAATATTTAGAACAATACTCGTGTAGTCAAGAGGATACACCAATTGATTAACTACTAAATACAACATGTATTCGCATAACGATTATAACGATAACATAAAACTCGCGGCGTATCACTACATCTCGCAAGTAATATTTCCTATATGTACCTATAATTATGCATTAGGAACGACGATATCTAGAAGTAATACTGATTATTGCATTGGTAATTACGAAAAAATTGAACCGATGAGTCGCAATAGTTATAATTATCGTAAAGTGAAAGACGTATACACGAAAAATTCGCCATTTGTTGATTGAAATTGCCTTAACTATAAATCAAAATTGAAAGTATTTAAGTCGAATAAAATTCGAATGTCTTTTGTTTCTCTCTCCGATTTTCTTTGTCTTTTTTCATCATATAGCGAATTCAACTTTCGATGTTTCGCGCAGCCTCATAATTTAGTACCAAAGAATCTTGGGAAATATTACCCATAAACTCGTACACCCGCGAAACCTCATGACGGAGAATACACATATATTAAATAAGATGAAAATAATCAATTCAGTAAATTTTAATGCCGTAAAAATGCTTAAAAATTTTACGCACCACTAGATAAGCAGTTTCAATGATGATTTTTATTCGAAGCTACATCGTGAAGCGAAAAGACATAATCGATAACCTTCTCCAAATTGTAGTCTTGTATGTTCCTATAGTTTTAGTATAGTTACATACTTTCCACTTGACTTTCAGTTCTTATATTTGGTTTGTTCATCACAATCTTGGTATCTTTCATCAACATATTATTCTGAAAAACAATACTATATAGATGGTGAATGTATCTCTTTAAATGTACGACAACTCATTTTTGAACACAGCCGTACGTACAGGACCTGTGGTGGGGGTAGACCATTGATACTGATATGTATACTCATACTATACTCTATACTTTATACTGTAATTGATTTAAAGTACTAAACTCTAAACTACAAACTAAATTACTAAACTACCTACCTACGTAGTTTAGATTTGAGTGGTTGAACGAGTCTAATCAGATAGTACCTATAAACAAAATGGTCATTTAATATTCACGTAATCGATGCTGCGGCTGCCAGTTATTGGCTGCCTAGTGTCGATGCCTGGGGATAAATTTATAGTAGATCTTTGCCGAGGGTCCTTATCCAGGTGAATTAACATTTTTTCAGGAACAAACTGTGAGGAGGCCCTGTTCTGCCCTGTTGAACACGTGCATTTGTTTACATCTATGGACTCATCGCGTTAGATCACAGAGATATGTATAAAGATGGAGTAGTCAAACGAATCATGTGTTACCACTTAGTCGTAAGTGGATGCGATATGGAAATAGAAAGAGAATACTGCATAGAGACCCCTTCCGTTCTTGTCTAATCGGGCATGCACGCTAACACTACTCGTTGGTCGGTGCTACACTTATAGTCGACGCACTCGATTGTTATTAGTTGACAATCGTCGCAACAGTCGCAACAATCAAGTTTTATTTACATTTATGCCTCATCTCGTTGATCAAACTACAGATATTTATTGTATGAATATACATGCGTTATTAGACAAGGACACTGTGCAGCGTGGCTTTTATTCCTATATGGCTTTTTCAGCTCACTCACGCACTCTATCTTTATATCTCGATGTGTTAGACCGACTATAGTATACTTATAAGTGGGGTAAAGCACGGCCATATATACAGATCTCGGCACAGTCATTCGAAAATTGAGTCGTGAAAAATCTACACGAAAGACAACAAAGTTTTTGTTCTGCAAAACAGATAGAGATGAATAAAATGTCTCTATCTCTGTCTAAGAAACGATCATATAAACAGGTCTTGACAAATCGTCCGAAAACTGAAGCGTGACTAGTGAAAAATTAACATGGAAAGCAAGAAGGTTACCGTTCAGACAGACACAGAGACACTTTGCTTATCTCTGTCTCTCTCGCAAGAACATGGACTTTGTTAATCTCCTATGTTGATTTTTCACAACTAGACTACGATTCAATTTTCGGATGGTTTTCCCTAGCGAGTGTTAAGACTCGATTATATGATCGTGTATATGACCATGTATATGACCGTGCTTTTGACACTTACAATTTTTGAATCACTAACTCTCTCTCTTTCTCTCTCTCCCTCTCCCCCTCTTTATACATGTAGCTGATCTAATCTTGCTCTCTATTGGTCAATTCTATCGTAACTATATGAATGTAAGGAAAACGAATAAATAAACGTAGCCTACTTTTTACTGTTTACAAAAATATTTTAACAATTTTACGAATTTATTCTGTGCATTCGTTAAATATATGGATATGCAGTATTTATGAGAATCAAATATATTATAGACACGCGTAAATACATGCAAGTGCGTCACGCATCATGAGTATGCATATACTTATATAAGTATAGGTGGCACGTATGCGTTATTCCAAAGTGTATGGTGTATATGTATCTGTCTATACTGATTTTCATATATCGTCAATATTAACCCATATTACTAATACTAATAGCAAACGGATCAAAATAGATTAAAATTGAAGATTGTAACTGAAAGATTTTGTTTATCTTTGCTTATCAATTACTGTTAATAATTAATAAAATATTAAATATCTTTTGTGATCCGTTTTGATCCAGGCTTAGGAATGAAAGGAAATTTTATTAAGAAGTATTTATGTCAAACAGTGAAATAATAGTTGCTTGATACGGATTTAGTTCGTATAATCTTAATTTTCTCGCTGGAAAATCTAATTATATTTGTTTTAATGCAAAACTACAACACGTTGACAGAATCGATAGAACAGTAATTCGTTGATTTGTATCAAGATACAACGATATACTTAGATGTATACCCATGTTCGCCAAACATATAATCAACGATGCTCGTGGGGGCTTAGTTGTTGGTAATCGATGCTGGTTTCAATTAATTCAGCATCCAATGTATCTATTGAGTGAAATAATTATATTGCAAAAAGGTAACTAACTATCTTTTCTTCTTTCTTTTTATAGAATTACATATTTCTTGTACACTGTTTGATATAAGGATTAATTATTGTAATGTTTAATTGATTAATGAATTCAGGCTTAGAATGCAACAGGACCAGTCAATAGACTTTTTACTTTGGACAACAAGACCATTTTTAAAATCTAAAGATAAAAGCGATTTTAGCGGAACGCTTAAAATGTTTGCATCAAAAAAACAAATGTCAAACAGCACCTTCTACGCAGAGTTGGAGCCTGATGAAGTAATGGATACAAAAAGTGGTTTAAATGAATTGAAGAAATGCCAGGATGAAGATTCCAGTCATTCCAACATGATAGCACAAGATAAGAAACAGGAAGATTATGATGGACATTCATTCCATAAAATTGCTTCCTTCAGAGGTTTCCCACGATTTCGTTCATTTGTAATGTCAGCTGGAAGTTCAATGGAACATATTGATATTGAAGAGAGCGAAGAGAATTCAATGCAGGTACCATTTGTACGAGTATCGCACAGTATGTTAGAATACAGGAATAGTAGGTAAGTTAATAGAGTTAGTTAACTAGGGCAAACTATAATTCATTGCGAAAAATTGAGGGAAAGTATCTTATAAGACATTTAATGTGCAGATATATAACCACAGATAGAAATTCCTGTCGATATGCAGTGGAATCGTATACGATAAGCGAGTCTGAGAGCGAAGAAGAATCAGAAAGAACAAAATCATTGGACACAAATTCCGCGATAATCGTGGATCATACTGATGACTTGGTTCCCAAATTAAAATCGGTTGATAACACAGCTTGTATAGATTCTAAAAGGAAAAATGCACGTCGAGTTGCAGAGGAATTGTTAGCTACTGAAAAGAATTATGTTAACATTTTACGATTGATCGATCAAGTATTCCAGTTCAAAATCGACCAAGAGAATAGAGCACATCCTATGTTTCCTCCAGAGACTGTTCAGCATATGTTCTCTAATATCAAATCGATTTATAAGTTTCACAACGATTTTCTGTTACCCCAACTTCAAGAGAGGATGCAAAATTGGGAATCGGATCGTAGAATCGGAGATATAATGAAGAATTTTGCACCTTTTCTTAAGATGTATACAGAATATGTAAAAAACTTTGATTATGCCATGAACTTGATACAGACTCTTCAAATTAAAGTCGCTAGATTTGCTGCGATTATCAACGAGATTCAAAAATTGGACGAGTGTGCCAAGTTATCGTTGCCACATCATATGTTAAGCCCTATACAAAGATTACCAAGATACGAGCTTCTTCTGAAAGATTATTTGAGAAACCTCACAGAAGAAAATGCTGATTACAAGGATACTAAAAGTAAGGATCTTTCGAGTTCCATTCGATTCGATGAGTTACTTCCGCATAAAATAATGCGCATCTAGCAAGGACTGGCTTCTATTTAAACGTCTATTGAACGGGGCACGTTTAAATAGACGTCTGTAGATGGCGACGATAATAATCGTAGAATCAAACGAACAGACATGGCTTTCTTTCTCGTAGAGGCGTTGGAATTAGTATCTACTGCTGCTAATCACACGAATGATGCAATGAAGAAGATTGACAAGTTTAAAAAGCTTCTTGAAATACAAGAGAGTATATACGATACGACAGATCTAGTTAGTGCTACGCGGGAGCTTGTAAAAGAGGGTCGTATTGTTAAAATTTCAGCAAGAAGCGGTGATCATCAAGAAAGACATTTGTTTCTGGTATGTACATGCATACCTTAAATATACAATCTGGATGTATGGTCGCTGGTCCATAAATTTGTTGACTGATGCATATAATAAATACTTATTCAATCGATACCATATGTTAGACTTTAGTGATGGAAATGTTCTTTGTTTGTTCTGCCTTTCAGTTTACTGATTTATTATTACTTTGTTCGATAAGATTAATACCCGGGCCATTGTATCGATTAAGAGCTAAATTCCTGATCGAAAATTTGCAAGTGATCGAAGGAGACAACTTAGAAACAGCAAACACATTTTATATAAGAGATGAAGATAAAAGCGTTGAATTATATACGCATGTGGCTGAAGAAAAGGCAGCTTGGCTTGAAGCGTTGTTCGACACTATGCAAGAAATGATGAAAAGAAAAGCAAGTCTAAAAACTGGCGATGTGAAGACTCTTGTCGTGAAGACTGATGATGTATCTAGATGTATGATATGTGAAGTCATATTTTCCGTGATGAAACGAAAACATAATTGCAGAGCTTGCGGAATAGTGAGTACCACCTTTTGCCGATGGTATTTCGCAACCATCGGCCTGTGAACAACCGGAATGGAAAACATATTATCAGTTATTAGTTAACAGTTGTTATCTAACTTGAAGTTAAACACATCCATCCACATTTTCCATAATATTTTTCCTATAACATTCCTTTCCTATAATATCCTTTCCTATAATATTTTACAATATTTTACTTGTTATTTGTAGGTTGTCTGCAGTAAATGTTCAAATCAAAAGTTATTATTCGAGGATAACAAAAACATGAGAGTTTGCCGCCTCTGTTATACTGCTTTAACGCAACCGCTTGTTAAATCACCTTCTTCGACATCTACATCTGGCCCAGTACCCAGTTTATTACAAGTTTCAGCAAGCGCATCGTCTGTTATATCTGGATATCTTATGTTAAAAACACAACCAAGTAAATCTTGGACACGACGATGGTTTGCATTACATGCAGATTTTGTTTTGTACACTTTTAAATCTGAATCTGAAAATATGGCTCTAACGGCAACTCCTATGCCTGGTTTCATTGTTACGGAAGGTATTAAATTGTCTGACGAGGATCCTTTAAGTCATAAGGACAGACCCAAAGCTCTTAAAATGCATCATTCTAGGAAAAGTTACTATTTACAAGCGTTATCAAATGAAGATAAACAGAAGTAAGTTTTATCATGTATATTTTGATATTCGTATATGTACATATACATACATGTATGTATACATATGTAATTGCATACAACACCAGCGAATTCGTTCATCTATAAGAGCGACCATAAACAGGCCAACTAAATCGATCGACTGCGATAGAGCTGGTCGAGTCGAATAGTCAACTAAGGCTATAATCTGTTCAACGAAACGAGGCAGTAAACGCAAACAGAATGTGATTACTGCAGCTATGGTTACTAGCTGTTTATAGTCGTCCAAATTTTTGCATTCACAGAAAGCGGCTGACTAAAATTTCTCGCCAGTTAACTACCAATCGATCCGTCTATAATCGATCTAAGATTCGTCAAATTTCATTTCAGATGGTTCCATGCTTTACAATTAGCTACTAAAGCAGAATTACCTTCATTAACAACAACGGAAAATGAAGACGCACAAAAAGATCAATTAATTGTCCATACACGATAAATAATTTATCGATTTTATCTATGATATCCAAGTTAATCTTTTACTGCCATTAACGTGTAAGATCGCAGAGTGATAAAGTAATCGTTAGTAGATAATTAACATATGAAAGTGGCGTTAACTTATGTTATATAATATATAGATACATGCATAAACAGATTGTTATTGGTATACTGTGTGCCGATTTAACGACGACCACATTGCCAACACGCTTGTTGTACAATATTTTGTACCATTTTGTTATATATTTAAAAATATATAAGTATATATTTACATAATTGTTTAAAATATTGTATGTATGACACATAATTTTTATCCCAATGATGGAAAACACCAATGGTGTCTTCATTAAATTCTGCAGCAAAAGAATTAATTGTCTTCTAGTGTATTTTGTATATTTCCAGGCCATAATACGAAGTTACTTAATGTTTGAAGTATTATAATTGTATTCCGGTGGAAAGCCGATACTAAATCAGATAGATATTATTGTACGCTCTATTCCATTGAACTGTAATTGTTTTGCTGTATTTTGATATTTGTTCAATATCATTTATCATGGCACCACATGTTACTATGATGGTACTACAAATTACAAATAAACATTTCATAAAATCGCGGGAGGCCATAGTTACTAGATTATTTCTACATTATATCGAGATGAGAGGCCTGGTAGGGCACTGTTGTCGGATTTACTGTCTGTCACCACGGCTTGTATCTAAAGTAGGCTGTGGCTGTGACAATGATCTTAAATTTAAATTTAATGTATTACTCGTATTGTGTTAGTGGACTTTATGTTAAAAATCGTAGAAGTTATAAAGTAACTTCGAATTTAGATGCTTGGCGGTACTGAGAGATGACTGATCAAAGAACTTAATGAACATAGAGATATATGCGAAATGCCAATGCAAAGAACTGTCAAAATTTAAGAAATGACAGTGTTTTATAACGGACGTACGTCTAGTTAAAAAAAATAATTATTGTCAAAGATAGAATTAAGAAGATTAAAATCATATGCAAGGATATTATATTCCATATTATTTATTATTATCTACTTAAGCATTAAATATACGTAGACATAAGAATATAACCTCAAAGCACATTATAAGTGTGAATGTTAATTAAGTCTTGTCACGTAATATATTCTATCATTAAGTCGTTTTATTTTTTCATGATATTATTTGTGCAGTATTATGAAGATATACAATGGAGGTTTCAGAAACAAAAAACCTTGTTAGAGATTTGGACTTAACTCTACAACCTCGCATATTTCCACGATATAAATCTTGGCTTCCTCTTGCTACACAGCAGGTAATTATTCACATAAAATGATTATTTCATTCTCAGTTTTACAAAATTCCATACGTTATAAATTTACGATTGTATTTATGAAAGTATGCGTGTATGATCATATATCTCATTTTTAATGCAAACAAGTTATCAATTACAATGATGATATGTTTTATTTTGTATGTAATCATTTATTCAATTTAATTAGTTTGAAATAAGATTTTTAATTATAATAATAGTTATTTATGTCTTAACATTATATCTGCTTATACAATAAGATTAACGTATGTCAATTTATTTCATGAAATGTATAATTTTCAGTTAAGACTTAGGAATCTTGTACAAATAATAGGATGCAATCTGAAAACAGATATAAATAATGAAATTTGCTGGTTTTATTATACCCTACATAGAACAAGTATGTCCTCTCCTATATATACAAGCGAGGCAATTGATAATACAAATCCAAGATGGTCAAGTCTAGAAGTACCAACTATATATGCCACCAGCTATTCTACTGCCAGTGGTGAGCTTTATAATCTGTTAGTACCTCAAAAGTAATCATGCATTCATAGATGATTAAAATTGATGCTTTGGTATCTAATATATTTATAACTACAATATGCAATTCTAATTAAATTTGTAATATATTTTCTCTTCTTCTTTATTTTTTGTAATAGAAGTCATTGTAAGATTGTGGAAAAGGATAATCATCAATAATGCAACTACTGATCTAACCATATTTACATGGGGCATATCTTTCACTGGTTTGGCATATATCGGCCCAAAACTATCAAATAATTTAGAAACCATATTGAAAGAAAATTCTCTAATTTTTCAATTTCATGGTGGATTTTTCACTCCAGTATATTGTTTCATTGAAACTCCCGAATTAAAAAGGTATCTACATATAAAGGTCAATGCATCTGAAATAAGAGATAGTTATACAGTGAGTAAGCTTACCAGCTTAAGAAATAAAATGCAAGCATTAAAACAGCAAACGGAATCGGTACAAACACTTCGGATACAAATTGCTTCTGGAGATAACTTTCACGCATCAAAGTATCCACAATCTTCATTAAACAGATTGTTTCAACCTCGTAAAATGAGCAGGGAGAAGAAGGCAGAGATATTAAAAATACGTAAGGAATTAGAGGTAGCAAAATTTAGAACAAAATTGTTAGAACAAGAAAGAGCAAGAAAAATGGGAGAACTAAGAGTGTTAAATCAGATGCATTCTAATATTATGGAAGAAAATCAAGACTATGGTATTAGCTTTTAAGTGATATTCTTATAATATATGGAATCTCTCAGCTAAATGGTATCACCAAAATATCTACCTTATTTATTATTGCATGAACAAATTTCTGAAGACAAAGTGATATTTAAATATACATGTATAATTCCTCAAATTTAACTTCCTTTTATGAGATTTTAAAATCATTTAATTAGTATTTTGTTAAATAGAACTCTAAATTTTTTTTCGTCAATAGATGTGATTCTTCATTCTCTATACAAAAGTAGTAAGATACTTATGTCGGAAAATGCATAACTTAAAAGTCTCTTAGTTTTAATTTCATTAAATGTAATGTATGAAAGACAAGAAAAACACTGACACAAGAGTATAACTTTGTGTCTCTTCTTGTGTTTCACATGCCAAATTTTACAAAATTAAGGTTAAAATATCTTTTAAACATCTTCAGATCTGAGTACCTTAATACTTTTGTATAGCGAATAAACAAACGCATCAATCAATGGATAAAGAAATATAGGGTTCCATTTAAAAATATACAAATGACCTTGAAATCTTACGAAAAATAATCTTGAGAAAAAGTTCTTTCCATCATTATATATGCTCCTTGAAATAGTTTGTCCTAGAAGTTTTTCCGTAAATAAGGCAGTTATTTAGGTGATCCCATATAGCTGAGACTATATATGTGTGTACTGTAATTTTATTAAAATAATTTTAACACATTTATTGTGATCAGGTTCCGATTTAATGGAAAGATATAGAGAATTGAATAAAGATATTGAAAGATTACATGAATGGCGACAAAATCAAATAGATACAAGAGAAACATATATTCAATTGAGTAGTCAACTTGCACATAGAAGAAGACAATTAATTTCAGAATTAAGCTTAATATATCCTATTTCTCAGGTGTGTAAGATATTTGATGGAATGTGAAATTTTAGAAAAGAATAATATGAAGTGAATCAAAATAAATTAATGCGTTCACATGCTATACAGGGAGGAAACGGAAAATTTAGAATACATGATGTTCATTTACCAGATAGCGAAGATTTAGAATTATCAAATGATACTGTAGTTGCTGTAGCATTGGGATTCGTTGCACATACTACACAAATGATAGCCAATTTTCTTAACATACCTACTAGATATCCTATTATACACTATGGATCACGTAGTAAAGTTATAGATCATATTACAGAAAATTTACCTGACAATGAAAGACAGTGAGTATTCTACTTTCTATTCATCTTTCTAATTTTTGTAATACATAATTATCGTTTTAGGTTTCCTTTATTTGCTCGAAGTAAAGATAAGCTACAATTTCGTTATGCTGTTTACTTACTAAATAAAAATATAGCTCAATTAAGATGGTACTGCGGCCTTCCAACAACGGACTTAAGGGCAACACTTCCAAATCTTGCTACTCTGATAAATATTAAACCAAATCAATCACAGTATGTTATATTTCTATTTTAATTAAATGATATAAAATATTTTTTAATTTCACAAAATTTATCTTTCCTTTCATAGTTTGGATAATTCGAAGCGAACATACTCTACTTCATCCTTGGATATCGAAGTTGGAAATAGTAAACAAAGTATAACACCACCAATGCAAAAAATAATTTTTGAGAAATGCCATCGATCTTCACGATCTATGAGCCAATTGAAAAGTATAAAATCTTCTCTCGGTTCTTCTTTGGATCAAGGTTTAGATAAACCCGTGCAATCCCTTGTTTTAGGCAGTCAATCAAAACGAATTTGTAAATCAGAAGAAAGTGCCATAGACAATAAAACATTGGTACTAGTAAAAAATAGGTCAAGTAATAGTAGTAATGAAACTTTAAATAATGCTATTCTAAATAATATAACAAATGTTGAAAACAGTTCTGAAGTAAATAATGAAACTGCAATAGAAAATAACATTGAAATCATGATACCAACTTCAGTGTCAAAGTCAACTAACATTACAGATAATTTTGACAGTCCTGTAAATATAAGAGATAGAAGCTCAAATTCTATAAGTAGTTGCGAAATGGCACTTACTAGTAGTCAAAATGAGGACGATAGTTCGAACGATAACAACATAATTAAGAAAGATGAAGCTAAAGAATCTATTTCAATTATTAATGAAATCTTAATAAATATCAATGATGTTGTAGATAATACTTTAAAAAATGGAAAGCACAGCGAAGATTATAATTTAGAAAATAAAGCTCCACAAGATTCTGATAATCTTAAAATGGCAGCTAGTGATAAAAGTTGTAGTGATCATGAACATATGCCAGTTACAACAGAAACTTCAACGTATACAAAAGAACATTTTACTAAATCGTGCTTATCTTTAGATGATATAATATCTTGTGCTTATGAAGAAACTGAAAAGAAAGAAAGAACAAGTTCTATTTGTAGTTATCCAGAAGAGTACCTTTCATCGAAATATCTTGCGTCTCGAAAACGATATAATTCTGAATCGAAGTAAGTACATGTTACCATTCGTATGTAACAAAGATAACAAAATGTAAATATGAAAAATATCAATAACTAAATTATTTCCTTCTATATATATACAGAAAAGATCGAATAGATTCTGTACATTCTAAAAATTTGTGCCACAAAAATACAAGTAGAGAATCAGTGGTATGTAGATTTACCTAAAAATCTCTATTAAAGTGTTATGGGTAAAGTGATATAATTATCTTTTTATATATTTCAGGTGGAAACAGAATTGATGCAAACAGCACAGAAATCAGATTGTTATTCGTATGATGAAACAAACAAATGTGACTTTCAAGCATCAGACGAATACATAGATATTATTAGACGTAGTTCAGAAAGTGTATATGCACGCACTGAAGCTTTAGCTAATAAGAAAACCAGTTTTAAAGTTATGAAACCACGACTGTAGTATTTGCATTCTAGAATTGAACAAAGCGCTGTTATTGTTGTAATAGTTGGTTTCTAAACGCACCAGACCCAACAAAAGTTCACTGCATGTTGTATAGAAAAGATTAGATCAATATGGACATTATTATTACTATGTGAAAATCGAGAATGTAGCGGTCTCATACATTTTTTTCATTATGAATGAAAGAAAGAAAGCAAGCAAATTTATATTTATTCTAATTACCTATTTTGTTAAATAGAAAATGAATGAATTATATTTGTTGATTGTGTTAAAAATATTTATCATATATTTATATCGCGTTTCCTCGATTGTTAGGTATAATTAACAATTGAGGTAAGTGAAGTAACGGAGAAGAGTCTATACTTTTTTAATCATAATACAATGGCATTTATTGAGATTATATCAATGACCCACCATATGAGATTATTTATCATAATGTCATAAATTTCTTCTTATTAACTTTCTCTTCTCGAATTGACAGGCAATATTTCTACCATGATGCTCTTTTATCTTCCTTGATTTTATGTTTCTTAGAAGATATGTGCAATCTACAATTAAAAGGATATCACTATTATAACAAGTACGAAAAATGAAGGATCATTCAAGATGGTATAAATGAAAGAAGTTAATTTGTACTTACCAATATCTAATTAAAGCAGCAACAATAATCATTAAAAATTTGCTTTATATGTATTTATATTTATTTGCTATATCTATCCACTCTTTTTTTAAAGATTCCTTTTAAAAATATTTCAATATTTATTCTGTCATCTTCCTGCAAGCGATTGTAATCTTTTTCTGTAATTTATAGACATTTCCAGATTATTTTGTAAACTATCTTCTTCAAGTGATCCCACGAGAAAAGTTCGCATGGAGATTATGGAATGAGATCTGATCCATCACAATTGATCTATTTGTTGTTGAAATTGTGTTCCAACCACTTTCAGGCTAATGCTGTATAACTTGAAGAACCATCATTATGTTGGGACGTTGGAACCAGCCGGTTCGAGCAGCTTAGTAGATGTCAATTGATTCCTTAGGAATTCACAAATACTTCTATCATATGTATAAAATGACCTTAATGGCAGATCATTGAATTCGCATCAATAAATGCCATCGTATTCTATCGAATGATAAAATTAATTTGACTTAAAAATTTCCCCCATTATTGCACCAACAAAAAAATTATTTATGCAATATAATGTCCCCTTTGTTTATACCAAAAATTTTTTGTAAGAACATTTTTTTGATAATTTCTATATTTCAAGATATTCTATCGATTTCAGTTAAAATAAATCTATATACATATATATACAGGTTGTCTCATTTGAAATTTTATCTCCTGAACTAAGTATTCGTTATTCAAAAAGGTGTTTCAAGAAGAATTTATTTGTTTTCGAAGGGGACATTTCGTGATGGTCACAAATCTTGTTCTTAGGTAAACGCGCCTTTTACATCTCAAGATGATTCTTGTTTATACATACATATATATATATATAAGGTACCTCACGCTTACTTGACATTGACATTAACATTTTAATTTATATCATACATTACTACCTATAGCGAAAAATCTTTCAAATAAAAGTTGAACTGTTTGAAAGAAGACAGGTATATTTTAATATGTATATTTAATGTTAGTAGGCTTTGTGTAGGTGAGCGCATGAAAATCAAAAACTTTTTTTTTTAATGGAATCATATATTTTTTAATACATTAATCGACGCAGGTCGACATTCTCTAAAAAAATTATTTATGTTTAAAAACTATTAGTTTAATAAGCATTTTAACTTTTCTTTTATAAAACCTATTGTATAAAAAACAAGGAAAAAAGATGTAAGGCACTAATAAGTAATAATATATGTAGTTGTGTGTTTGTTTTCATTATCTTTCTTACGGTAGCTTTTACAAAATAGAAGTTAAAAAAATACATAAACTAATAACTTTCTAACATACATATATGGGTTAATACTCTTTTATAGAGAATGTTTAGTTGCATCTACCAATGTATTAAAAAGTATATATTATTTCATTTAAAAAGATAAAGTTGACCTTCACATAACCTTCTCGCGCCCATATACAAAAGGACATAACATTAGAATATGCCTCCCTCGAAACCACAACTTTTATTTAAAACATTTTTCGCTACAGATAGTAATAGGGATGGAAATCAAGATATTAATATGAGATGAGACACCCTGTATATATGTACATTTTAAGTACTATTATTTGCATATAATAAATTCTAGTATAATGTGTAAATTTAAATCTTTTTGTGCATACGTGCGTCAAAGGCGCGTGTGTATTGTATGATGGGTCGTACAATTAATAATTGTACTTTTTATTAATTACATAATATCAAATAGCTAAATAAGAAAAAATTTTCATAATAATGATCCTTATATGGACAAACAATCAATATCACAATATAGGGATCAGTGTATATTTATATTTTTTTAATTGTAATGTTACTATCTAAAGCTGATATTGTTATACATTCCCGTGTGAAGTCAATATTATTAAGTTGTTTTAATAACAGTTTCTTCCTATAATGTAAAACAATGTTTTAAAATAATTATATAATATTTAAAAGACTTGAACATCTGAATCCAATAGTATCGATTGGTAACTATAGTGTCCAAACTTTCCATCTGTCATTTTTCTTATATGAAATTTTAATATCTATATAAACTATCTATAAGAGGACCAATTAAAGCATTACTTACTATACGTATGTAATAACATTAAGTATGTGATAATTAATAAGTTACAATGAAGAATACTGATACTCAATAAAAAAGGAAGACAAAATTGAAATTTTCTGATATGTAAGTTATTTCAATAGAAAAGATATAAATAAAAAAATCAAGCATGCTTGAATTATGAAATATAAAATTTGTAAACACGCTTGATTAGTTTGACATGGTATCTTCAAATTATTCTACTTAGTATTCTTGTTTACTATTCACAGTATTCTATTTAACTATGTACACAATGAGTTACATGTCAAAACATGTAGATATACATATTAACTTATTAACACATATTAACTCAACGTATAATAATGAATGTAAGAACAATATTATATATAAAAAACCTTTTCCTGTAATTTGATTCATATGTGGAATAATTCATACTGAATACATATTATACTATAAGACGAAAATATAAGAATTTTTATTATTGGCATTTTTGAAGATCTTTTTTACTTTTACTATAATTTTAAGAGGATTCAATAAAATTTATGACATTTTCAACATTCTAGTATTTTAAAAAATTATACAATAAGATATTTTATTTGCAACAATGGAAACAAAAATATTTTACTATATCTTATAGGATTTATGGCAATAATGTCTTTATCTTTTCTATGTTATTGTGTTATAATATTTACATATAAAAATAAATATATAAAATGGTGATTAATTATGTTAAAAGTAAAATAATATGTATAATATACATTAAAATATTTAATTTAAAGATTCATTAATTTTAGTCAGTTTTGCACTCACATCCCACAAACGCAGTGCTACATCAGGGTTTAGTTTCTTTTTTGAAACATAAAGTTTACAATCACGGTAAATATTACCACTTTCATTAGATAAGGAAGGTTCTATTGCACAATGTAATACAGTTTGTGCACCCTGTAACAAAAATATAAATATGAATGTAATAAAATATCTATTATAATAAATCAAATAAGAAATAATCCCACAAAAAATGATATGTAACATATAAAGACAGTTACCTGATTTGCAGTACGTAAAAATAATAGAGCAACAGGCGAAAAAATAATATAGTGAAACCAACTCCTTTTAACATTTCTGAATAATCCTGTGTAAGTGAATCCAGGACAAACCATATATACATTAATACCACTGTTCTTTGTTTGTTTTGCAAGTTCAATACCAAAATAAGTATTTGCTAATTTTGAATTACAATAAGCAGGATTCATACGTCCTTTGACTACCAAACCTTTTTCGCCATTTAGATTCGAAAAATCAATTGTTCCAGACTCAAAAAGTTTAGATGTCACAATAACAATTCTATTGTCAAAGAA
Source organism: Bombus dahlbomii (assembly GCA_037178635.1). Taxonomy (NCBI): domain Eukaryota; kingdom Metazoa; phylum Arthropoda; class Insecta; order Hymenoptera; family Apidae; genus Bombus; species Bombus dahlbomii. Next base: position 12,069,498 of record CM074107.1, on the reverse strand, counting down.
AAAGTGAAATAAGTAAATAACAAATTTGTATTTCGAAGTAAATGTTTTACTTTATGGCAGACCTGCTTGGTCCATTTTGTTTTAAATGTTCCAAAAGTAAATTTGTAAGCAGGAAGTGCCCTAAATGATTTACTCCAAAATGAATTTCAAATCCATCATCAGTTAAAGCATGTTCTTTAAAAGGAACATATACTCCAGCATTATTAATTAACACATGAACCTCTGCAAAATTTTCTATTACTTCTGCAACAAATTCTCTGATAGATGAAAACGATGCCAGATTTAATTTCATTGGTACCTAAAAAGTTAATAATATATTTTAAAGATACATAGATCATACTTGTTATATTAATTATGGGGTAGAAATATATAATTAGGAACTAATATTACCAATTTTCCAGTAGATATTTGAGTACGTATGTCAGATATAGCATTCTGAGCGGTTTGTAAATATCTACAGGCTAAAATAACTGTAGCTTTCCTTTTAGCCAATTCCTTTACCGTCTCTTTACCAATTCCGGAATTCGCACCTGTCACGATGAATACTCGACCTAGTAAACTGTCTGTATTTTTACATTTTCCCCATGTACGTTCACGACATTTTCGAAGTAATCCAATAAGTAATACTACCGGTAAAATGAAATAACACCATGAAGATACCATATTTGCTTTACGAACTACAACATGTGTATGAATTAAGGAATATTTATTTGTATACAATGACTTGTCAAAATTTATGCTCAATGCTGTATTATGAATTAAGAGATAACAGAATTTTAGAAATCTGTTTGTTTTATAAAATAACCTTATTTATCACATACTTCGATATTAAATTTATACACATATGCTTCGCAAATTACACCTTGTTTTAATGCAAAAGTAACTATTGTAAATAGATATTTGAGCAATAATCATAATCTTCGTTACACATAACAAACTTTTTTCATATTTTAATATAATAATTATTTTAATTAAACTATATGATATTCGTTGTTTTTTATAGAGCCATTAAAGCAAAGTTTATACATTAAACGAATGTGTACAATAACGATAACTCTATTTCTATCATTAAACAGCTCTGTCATATGTATGCGTTACTGCGTGCAGGCGTGCATACGCGCGTGTATGTATGTGATTTGTATTCATTAGATAATTCGATGGTTATTTGATTAATGTTTTTATTCATAAATAAACGATTAAAATATTAAACGTAAAAAATTTCATGCCTTTTGATACTATTCCATTCGATATATGTTTGAATGGAAATATATATTAATTGTGAAAGCAGTAAATTAAATATACCTAAGTACTATAGACGAGTACTATGGAACGATTACTCATTTAAAAGTATTTTTTAAAATTGTTATTATTGGCAGTTATAATAATATTAACATATTAATAAGAACATTACTTTTGTATTATAATCATCTCTAATGGTTTAACTTTGATTTATTGGACATAAAATTATTTCCTGTTTTATCTGTCACCTAATAATTTTCGGCACATATTATCTAAAAATGCAAGTATTAACTTTAGGAACACGAAAGTTACGTATATGTAAAACGCAGCATTCTTAGCGTATTTTATAGGTTAACATGACACCATATCGGTTTCTATTCATGCTTCATTCAATGAGTGGACAGTACAGATGGCACCTGATTGGTCCACAAAGAAGAGTAATTAGATACTCTCGACTTCCGCTTACCTTATTCAAAAATGTAATGTCTTTGGGCACAGAGGAAATGAGAGTGCTCACATCTGTAGTTCTAGATGTTTCATAGTACAGGTGCTGCACCATGCGGTCGAACCTTGAAGTTAACTAAAGTTAGCGTATATAACAACCTATAAAATTAGGCATTTGCTCTGTTTGGTTGCAATTTAGCATATACGAGCACCTATGTATTTAAACTTAAAGTTACGAATCTGCTCTGTTTGGTTGCACACTAGCACAGACAAGAACCTGTTGAATCCCACGGTACAATTGTACGATTCTACGGAAAAGTTCGTATTTACTTTTCTATTCGAGATAAACAAATATGAAAATGACAAATAATGCAATAATGAAATTAATTGTAAGTTGCCAAAGAAGGAGAAATTAATTGTTTACTTCATTAATTATTAATAATACTATATTTTTGAACGATGATATATATAAAAGGGTGAGAAATAGTACAAAATGTCAAAATATAATAATTTATTAACAAAAAACAGAGAAAATAAACAATACATTTAAAAATATTAGATATACCTAATATGTATATACATTTCTATACCAATAGACTACCTATAAAGAAAAACCATTCAAAACGTATGAGTCAGACACTTATATTATTCAAGTGTAAATTTGTGCCTTCGAGGAAATCCCAACTGCTCTTCACTCTTACTCTTAACTTTTGAGATTTGCGCTCTTCTTTTTTCTTCTTTCAGTTTTAAAGGAAAACTTTCCTTCAGATGCTCCTAGAATCATTGAAGAAATTGATTCTTCAGAAACTGTGGAATTCGGAACACAATTGTTTTGTACGCTGACTTCATAGTGATTGTTTTGTTTTACCTTACGAATAAGAGAGTTTCTGCGGTCAGCAGATAACTGCACCCTCGCCTTCTGCGTCGAAACATCCTGTTCTCGGACGAAGATGTCGGGATTCATCCTCTTTTTTTATGTCACAATTAGTTTAATTATTCCGCGACTTTGTCATTCTCATACTTGTCTATCTCGGTGAGAAAAGTGGATATGAACTTTTTCGTAGAACCGCACAATTGTACCGTGGGACTCAACAGGTTCTTGTCTGTGCTAGTGTGCAACCAAACAAGGCAGATCCCTAATTTTATAGGTTGTTATATACGCTAACTTTAGTTAACTTCAAGACTTGATCGTATGGTGCAGCACCTATACTGTGAAACAACTAAAACTACGGTTGAGAGCACTCTCATTTCCTCTCTGATAAAAAATTTTAGTTTATTTAAAGTAAAACCTGTACTGTGAAACAACTAGAACTATGGTCGCGAGCAATCTCATTTCCTCTCTGATAAAAAATTTTAGTTTATTTAAAGAAAAACCTGTACTGTGAAACAACTAGAACTATGGTCGCGAGCAATCTCATTTCCTCTCTGATAAAAAATTTTAGTTTATTTAAAGAAAAACCTGTACTGTGAAACAACTAGAACTATGGTCGCGAGCAATCTCATTTCCTCTCTGATAAAAAATTTTAATTTATTTGAAGTAAAATTCTTAGACTCAGCGTGGAATTGCTGATATCATATATCAGAAAGGAAATCTTATGTATGTCATTGTACATGATTTAATGATAATTATATGATAGGTTTATTTGTTTATTGATTGAAAAAAATACATATATACATATCATATCCTGTTCTACATGAAGAGTCAGCAGAGGTAACAGACGTACATGACTGGTCAGGAGCGTATTTACAACTTTCTGGCATTGCTTTCCAGACGGAAGTTTTAAAATGAGTATACATAATTGACGCAAAAGTTTTGTGTTAATTGCTTATATATGTATATAAAACTAATAATGCAATATATAATATACTACTGTACAATAAATAATATGCACAAATAATGCACTATAATATTAGATAATCGATGCCCCGATGAAATTGGTTCTTATTTGATAAATCAGTAAAAATATCTTGTTCAATCGACAAATCTTTTAAATCATAAAACAAATATAAATTTATCCCCATACTTCATAACGTGCTTTTGACACTGCTGTCTGTCATAAATGTCCGTGTCATAAATCCCAGAAGTTGAAGATGGCCCTAACAGTAACCCAATAACTAAATCCGCTCCTAAATTCAATATCCGCCATCCAGTAGCTGATACAGCCTTTACATCTGTCAGTTGATTAGTACATGGCCGTTTTGTTTACTTCTGTTAACTTCTCGTTGGACAGAGTATAGTAAATGACAACTCTTATCATTTATACACGTCAAAAGTTGTATGTTTATTGAAAGTAGTGAAAAAATTATAGTATAAATAATTTAATTTTTAGCTGTAGTAAAAACTAATTGTATTTATTATGGGAAATCTGTGCCTATCTTGTTGCAAAGAATCATCTTCGTGCGAAGATTTAACACCAGATTTGGTAAGATTAAAAAATTTGAGGTTATTTAGTAATATGTACTTAAGTACTGATACAGTGTTTTTATTAACATCTTTTTAATTATATATATATACATATTCTTTTCTAACCAACATTAAGTTTATTAATGTAACTGTTACATTAATATCTTTGTTTTTATAAATACCTTTTCCCTTATATATTAATATTTTAAATTGTCATTGCATGCTCAATACTATATTTGCACAATACTATATTTTTTGTACATGTATATATATATATATTTGTTGCACTTATTAAAAATTTATCTTAAACGAGTTTTTGTCATATTAAAAAATATAATGTTTTTATTTAGGTTGTAATTCTTTATAATAATCAAATAAATATCTATAATAATGAAATATTCTTTAATTTCAAACACTAAAGAATTATTTTAAGGCATTAATTTTAGTTACAATAAGAATAGTAATTAACAGTAACTAGTAGTAAAGAAATTCAAAATATGAATAATGTTGATCTTTTTAAAGATACTTTTAAAGATTACTTTTAGTGATGATTACAAAAAGTTTAATACAGAAAAAGATACATTTATGTTTAGGAAACTAGGAGAAGGAAGCAAATGGAAGCTGCAGAGAGAAGAATTGCTGAACAACAAAATCGAGGTATTAAAAATACTGATGCTGTTAGAAGACAAGAAAGGCTAGATCAATTACGTGAGAAGCGCCAAGAAGAAGTTGGGAATAGGAGTATGCAAAATAATTTAAAGGTAATATGTTTAATTTTTTTAAGAAAAGAATTTGTATCTCTAAAGTTTTAACTAAGAGAACTGAGTAAAAATTGCCAAATTGACACAGAATTGAATTGTATTAAAAAAAGGAACTTTGTTTTAACAGTCTATATATTGTTACATTATATTTAAAACTAAAATACTAATAGTAACTTTATTTGATGATTTTGTAATTTTTTAAAATTAGATTTAAGTAAAAAAACTATATTATAAAATAATTATTTTTTTTTTATTATTCTAGTGGCAAATTAGTTAATGGTAATCCTGGGAGGAACTTGCTGCAGTATTCAAATTTTCAAAAATATACAAGTTGGAATTATTAAGAATATATGCAATGTACAAAAGGTGTATTTTATATGGTACTGTTTATTGATAGAAATTAAAGAAAGTAATGTTGCAGATCTGCATTTCGCAAAATATAAATATTTAAAGATATATACATTTGCATATATAGACGTATATCTGTTTTCATAGATTATGTTTTTTCTAGTGCCTTAAATATTTATATTAATTATACCAATATTTTCTATAATATATAATTAAAAATGTAATTGTAATATGTGACTAAGCATGTCACTAAAATATATGCTATATCATGAATAATTATTATTACATCTAATCTAATAATTTTTGTTTTAATATTACTTATATTTTTCATCCTAATATATATGTATATTTCAATATCACAAACGTCTATTGTTTTAATAATATAATTAATGTTTAACAAAACAATGTTTATAAAATTTCATTTAATAATAATAATACATACATGTAGTTGTGTAAAAAATACAAGGCTAATGATACATATAAAACTAATTTATATTTATTTTCTATAATGTGGTAGATACATTGAAAATGATGTACAGTGTAGGCTGGCTGTAGTGTTAATAATCATGATAATACCTGTCATTAAATGTAAATGTACGTTTATGTATAAATAAGTTTGTTAACAGCAAAAGTAAAAAAATACATGCTTAAATGAAGAATATTTGTATGGCGCTATTATGGGTATAATTATTTGTTATGATTAGAAGCCTAATGAATTGTACAATTAATGAAAATAAATAAATGTTTATATATATTCAATGAGTTATTTAGAGTATATATTATTATGCACTAACAACAAATACATGTATAGTTTTAATCTCTTCTAGATCAAATATAGGATTTATTTAAGAAATACATATTAGTTTGTGAAATACTATAAGTGCTAAGAAGGAATTGTTGTTAGACATTACTTAACTTATAGTTAAAGGAATGATGAAAAAGATAATTATTTATCTTCATAGCCTTTTTTATAAATTGTTTTATAATGAAAAATGAAATATATGTATACACTTTATAGTACAAAAAACAAATGTTACAATTTTCATTTTGAGATAATATTAGTAAGTTTATTTATGTACATGTATATGTACACGTAATAAAATATGTAAAATGTAAAACGTATTTGTAAATACGCTTACTATTATGTTATACTGTTTCAAGGGGGACTTTTTAATTTACATATGTATGTTTAGCAAATTATAATTTTCACAAATATTTATAACACTGACTAAAAATGTTTTATATTTTTCCTATCCGATGTACTGACCAGGATCGAAAAAGTTTCTTTGTGGATTTACTTTTTAGTTCTCTTCCATGAACCATTTGTACTTCCAATGATGCTCCATTGTTTAATGCTAACCACGTATGAATTTCATCAGTTGCCGCGGAAACACCTACATATGTAAATATAGAAAAAAATTTACATATTCAAATTTTATACGTGCATACAGGGTATCTCAAAGTGGGTAGTAAAATAAGGCAGGAACTGATTCTTTAAGCAAGAATAAGAAAAAAATTAAATTTTTTCGTTTAACATCTTGTTTTCGAGAAAATTGAGTTTGAAAATTCGTCGAGTACATGTGCATCCATCAGACTGAACGTGTTCAGCATGGACCACAAACAAAGCGTTAGCGTCTGTGTGTGAACGGGTAATAAGATTGTATTAATATATTTAGTATTTAATTTATTTTAATTTTAATTTGTGTTAAATTTATGTTAAAATAATAAAAAATTCTAATATAATCATTAAGAAATAATTAAACAACGAATCGCCGATCATAAAAGAGCGGTTTCGATCGTTGATATAGTTGTACCGAACAGTACAATGCCGACATTGGCCCCTAAACAAACGCCCATGCTGAACGCATTCTGTCTGGCGACTGCACGCACATATATATTCAACGAATTTTTGAACTCAATTTTCTCGAAAATGAAATCTCAAATAAGAAATATATTTTTTTTTTCATTTATTTTTCGTGATAGAATCAGCCCCTGTCCAATTGTTCTATCCGATCTAAAACACATTGTATATCAATTTTGTGTTTTCATATTACGTACATGAGAGCGAAAAGATTTATGGATTTAAGGTCACTTTCACTTTAAAATATTTACTTTAATATGATACAAGATAAAAGTGCTTTTATAGATATTCCGAGTAGAAGATGGATGTGTCAATTTATTTATATTCTATCAATGAATGTATTGTACCATATTTGATCTAATTCTTTGAAACTTTTAAATATCTAAAGACATAATAAGACATAACAAGTAAATTTATCATAATGCACGCGCATTGTAAATTTATTGTTGTGATGATAGTTTAGTAGACAGTTAAAATGATAATTATATAAAGTATTTAATCCTTCTTGTAAGGATTGTTATTTGTTTACTCATTTCAAACTAGTTTTTATATCAAAGTGCGAAGTAAATTATATTTAAACCTACCTAATAATTCATGAAGAGTGATACGCCGGCTAGCTAATAATTCTTTACTAGCACTTCTGATCTCAAATATTAACAAGGACTGCCTGGGAACATTATCACCTTCTATGTGAAAGTCTATATTGAACTGCGGGTTAGGCATTGCAGGTAAAAGTCGAGATTTCGCTAATGTTTTACCACTATTTGTTGAAGATGTAATTTTATCGGGACTGGTACATCTAATAAATATAAAGGATTTTTATATTATTTTTTGTTATTTTGTTTATTTATATTAATATATATATAAGTACCTACATTTGAAGCTTTATCCGACAATATAGTTGAGCGATATGTGCGACATGAAGACCTTGAGCTTGTAAAACTTTTCCTTCTATTCCCGAGTATTTTTCTTTAATGCCATTGACAACTTTTAATTCTAATTGAATAAATTTGTTGGTTATACATATAAGTAATATAAACATGACATGATAGAGGTTCAGTCATTGATACGATATATGATCTCTAATTTCGTGAAATCTTACAAAGCAAAGCACATTATTGTATGTACTATGTTGATTGTTAATATAACTATGTTAATTGTAAAATTTACGTACCATTTGGTCTTAATCTTAAACGCGGACTAGGTTGTCTTATTCTGCCAAGCATATCAGGTTGTGATATAGCATGCGCTAAACCAGATCCTTGTAAAAGTTCTGTAGCATCAGCTTCTCCTCCACCTCTAGGTTCCAAACTTAATGTTACGCCTTTTGACTCATTTTTATCCTCTATATTTACTTCAGAACGAAATCTACGAAGTTTTAATCCTCTTTTCACCTAAAATCATTCATAATAATTAATGATAAATGAATAATTTAAATAACCTTCAATTTTATTATTTACGTTATTGCCTATAGTAATATTCTAGATTATCGTTTGTCAAGTCAATGTTATTGTACACATATATGTCAATTTTAAGAATAAATATATTAATTACGTATATGTATGTAGATTGGACAATATTTATTTTATTGATTATTATGATCACCTTTTGTTTCATAACGCGAAAACTGTTATACTGTGGCAATTTTTTGCCGAAATTCTGTTCTGGACTTGGGGTTAAACTGTTGTGAGGAGATGGTCGCCCTCTTAACTTTGACGTGTCAGTTCCATCAATTACATCTGTTATGGATTCTGTGACAACACTAGGTACCCACGAATTCTCGGTTCCATTCATTTCGCTGGAGTCTTTACTTCCAATACTACCTTTGTCTATTTGAAACAATTTAGATTGGAAATAAGTAATCAACGAGATAAAAAAACCTTTATACAAATTTTATATTATGTTAAACTCTTGGAAAATAATTCACCGGATTGACTAGAAATAATTGGTTTTAACAAGGTAATTGTACGCGGAGGCGGCGGTGGTGGTACAACGTCTAAGTGTAATCTCATTTTTGACTTTTCCATCGAAGGTCTTCTTATAATATTTGACACCGTTTCAGAACTTTCAATATTTAATTGGGTTGAACTTTCGCTGATATTACTGGCTGCATATGTACTTTGAGACTAGATGAAAAAATATCAAATAGGTAGTTTGAAATGTTGCTTTTGTTTGAAACAAAAATGTGGTAATATGTACCTCGCACTCTTCGGATAAAACTTTAATTTTCAACTCTACAGATCCCGTTTTGGTTTCCCTTAACACCAACCAATGGGACTGATCGCTGCTTGATAATTTTCTAATGTCATCGAGAGTCAATGATACTTTTCCAAGATAATCCCTCATACCAAAAGTATCATGATCCCATAATACCTACGTGAAAAAATAGCATAAAAGTATCGTATTTATTATTCTTTTCCTTCTACTTATTATTATTAATATCATTTAATAATTAATTAAATTATTACTATCTTCATTCACACTTTTGTGATTTTAAAGGTTGTATAACGGATTCTTGTTCACCAATTCATATGTTCTTCTGTTACTGCTGTAGTGTGTTTTTGATTATTGTTGATGTTTGGACTATTGTAACTTTTTATATGTTTAGATGAATGTGTGTGTTTATACCTATTGTTTTAAGGTGGTTGGAGAATTTTTTTTCTTGTGATACCTGTAACGGATATGACTATTGTAACAGATATACTATTGTCACTTCCTTTTATTTCCATAGATTTTCTTTCCTCTTTTGTTTATAAATGTGATATGAAGTCCACTACATGTAATTGTTTATCGGTATGTATTGTTTTGTCCTATAGTTATCGGCTTTCAAGTATGTTTTCGGATGTATATTTGTAGTTTGGCATGCGTGTTTGTATTAATTGATATTCTATTACGAGTTCTTGATATACGATTCTTGCCGCGGCGTTATATCTGATGTGTAGCCTGTCCGTGTAGCCTATTCCGGTTTCTTATGTTTATGACGTTGTCTTATATTGCTATTTTATTAATATTATCATTCATTGAATATATATCTATACTATGAGAACGTGCAGAATGTTAAAAAAAAAGGCCGATACTTGAAAAGTTAGTAGTACTCACCGAGAGGAGTAAAAAGAATTCAAACAACATAAAAGCAATTCTAAAAGCAATTCTTTTAATGTAAAATTGGTTTTTATTATTTACGATAAATGTACAGATCGAACTCAATTTCTCCTATTTCGGTATTTTGATATGTGGATTTTTAAGGTGGGGCATCACTCTGAACAATCTTTTCCTATACATATAGCTGGCGGCATCGCATACGGTTTTCGAGATATTCGCAAAAAATCGGTACCACTACAATGAATTCTGCCTATAGTTGTGCATCTGTGGCAGCATACACGTCAATATTGGTAGCCGATCGCTTAAGCTCGTCCGATCCTCATTTATGAACAGAAGATAAGCGGCTTGCCGCCGGCACTAACGCAGTTGCTACAACAAACACAGCTATAGGCAGAATTACCTGTAGTGGTACCGATTGTATTTTGCGAATATCTTGGAAACTATGGCCGATCGTTAGTGACACGTATAGGAAAAACTTATTCAGAATCATACTCCTATCCCCCACTACATATTAAAAAATCATCGAAGTCGAAGATGTTGAGTTTGATCTGTACACTTACCTTATTCATTATTTAATATTCGGTATCATGAAGCTCTTCGCAACACATTTAATATACAATAGGATCTCGATTAATCTATTTGCGACTATCCGAAATCTTCTGTTTACTAATAACAAACGCTTATATATGTATATTTTATTATTGAAAAGTTGCCGTAATAAAGCACATGTATGTGCAAAATTGAAAAAATAAATTGACTATACAATATAATAAATAATTACATTATAAATAAAAAAATGATTATATTGTAAAAGGAAATAGATCTTCTAAAAAATAAAAAGCTTGTTTTGGTATAGAAAACATGTTTTCACTTATTTCTCTTCGGGTTTCGATTATTATCCGTTGGGCATCAATTTATCTTGCCCGCGTCCTCTGATTAAACCGATTCGAGGTTCCACAGTGCAGGTATAGTCGAAAATGAAATATGTTAACATGAAAATGCATTTTGTGTTTGGTATTTGCAATTGAAGCGCGTATACAGTCAAAAAATATCTCTATAGGCGTATACTCATTTAAAAGCTTTGGTCTATTCATCACCGATAAATAATGTGCCGGATTTACGATAACGAAAAGAAAATACATGGTATGGAAGGAACTTGTGATCCACAGATATCAGTCTTATACAGAAATAGAAGGATAGTATATTGAATATTTAGAAATATGAAGATTTATGCTATATTATCCTAAATTCGCGTCTTCTAAATTTGTATATTCAATGTATTGCGAAAATATTGTTTTTAGGACCTGTATTGATCAAACGTTTTATATTTCTCTTGATGAATATTACAAGTCCAACTTAAGCGTCGGACCTTTTTTTAAATAGGCTGTATAAATAGAAATCTTACGACATCCAAAGTTTCGCCGATTCTGGGCAAACCCATGATAGAACTTTCATCCCAGCAAGGATTCAGCGTTTTCTTCTTTATGCTGCTTTTATACTTTGTTTCGTTATTTAGTTTCAATTCACAGAAAGGGTCGCTGAAGCCATTTAGATCTTTCGCAACAAGATCTTTCGCGCGTATTAGTGTCACTTCCATTAGTCCACTTCCAGTGGAAAGTAAACTGGATACATCCGATGAGGCGGGATCTATATCCTTGTGAGTTAATAATAATTTCTGAAGAAACAGATAATACGTAAGAAAGTAAAGATGAAGTATCATTTATACCGGTGTTAATAAATACGCGTATGTAATTGTTTTCATCGATTGTACTAACTGCCTGTTGCATCCACGGTAGACTGTTTCTTTTAGATTTTGGCTCCTCGTCTGATATTGGAAAAATCAAACTACTTCTTCGGCTGGTAATCATTTGCTGTATACTTTTAACAGGGTAGAATAATACAGAAACGGTCATTGTTGACGTAATGTTCGATCCACTGAGAATCAATTCTTTTCTAACTATCCATGTATTTTCCTAAATAAAAATTGTTTATTTATTGTTAATTAATTAGATTCGTGTAGCACAATAAAACCAATTAAAACCAATTATACAGATGTCTAAAGAATTAATACACCGATACAGTGAAAATAAAGTGATAGGTATTATATGCAAAGAGTAGAAGAAATTGCACTTTTCTTCCCGAACAAATTTTTTAGAATATTTGCTCTATCTCGACGTAAATTGAAGATGAATGATGTATATTATTCGTGTTTTTGATGAACTATATTAAAGAGCATTCACACCTTATGATATGTTTTGAAGTGTAATTTCAAATATTCTATGTAACAAATATCTCATAAATACTTGAAATACTTGTCAAAAAATGTATATACCAAAATGTTATTTCTACATATTAAATATGCAATCTTACTTGAGATAAAGATAATATAGCGAGCCCAAGCATATCGCCATCAATCGATTTTGATATATTCCAAGAGTATACGACAAAACTTAGAGATACTTGAGTATAATCTTGAACAAGAAATTGTGCTCTCGATTCCCAACACGGCGATGTAGTGCTTCGAATATAATGCGTTGTTTTTACCTGAATGTTAAATAAATAGTATTTAGGTGGGTAAAATAGGAAATCGAATTAACAAGTCTCTTCTTTATAATAAGGGATATGTAAAAGCATACCTTTTTACGATTGTTGAATAATATACAATAAGGATTACAGTGGGAATTACCGCTATTTAGATTTTCCGCTGAATGAATATAAACGACAAGTACTCCTGAAAATGGTATTTATACATGAATTTACATACGAATACATATAACGAGTCACATCAAATTTATCAAATATGTATCATCATTCAGTATGGTAATGCAGAGTACCATAATATTGCAACACAATTGACAAAAAATACATAGATTAATGATTGTGTGTCGTATTTTAATAAAGGCAAATGAAGTATGGGATAGTAAAAGATCATGTTTGAAAGTTACGAATTTGAAATACCAATGTTACGATGTTTGTCTTATTTTACCTGATTTTTGCGTTCAATTGGTATACTTTCGTGGCACTCAAAATATCAGATAGAATAACATCGGTTAAAAAAATTACGCAATGATTTTGGCCAGTGATGGAATATAATAGAAATAGATAAAAATATAAAAAATTTCAATTACCCGACAAGTATGAATTATCTTCTATCAATTCCGGTTGTGGCAAGTCTGGATCCAGTTTTGGTAGCGCAGTATATTCTAATCGGGCGTTGATGTTTGGAATGTTAGCATTGGTCCGGGACGGTTTCTTTGGTTGTAATACGGTTTCGATACTTTCGGATGAAAATGTTAAAATTGTGTATATAAATGCGTATTCTTCAGTTCATATTGTTACTTTTTTTGTAGTCTTAAGCTGATGTAACTGATTTGTAAGCTGTGTATTAACTTACACTTGTGAGTTATCCCAATTATATGCTCCGAGCGCGAGTTCGAACTGAGCCAATGTGACAGTGCTGACGAGTCGTTTTGCTTTTAATTTGATAGAGACTTTCTCGTTATCCAAGACACTCATTAAGAAAGATATGTTTTCGTTCCACGTGGAATTCAAAAGAGTTGCGATTCGCCTTTGATCTCCTAATGTTACCACGAGCCACCTCACTTCGTCCGCGATGATGGGAGCTATGAATTAAAAAATGCAAATACTATTTTTCTTTTTTTCTTTTTGCAAAATAGCATTTTGAGAAACAGCAATTATATTTTCAGAATTGTAATATAATATTATTTTACGAGATAATATACACAACTTTTCTATATGTTGCGTATTTTGCAGTCTCATGATTGCGCTTAAGATTTCATTTGAACCATAAACTTATTTGTATTTGCTTTTAAACTGTACTACTTGCTATTAAACTGTAATATTTTCTATTTACTACTTAAGATTTTAATTTCTTCTCTATCATTTTTACTTTTTTGAATATTCATTTTCAATATTTGATATATCCTCTTTTCGTACTACTTGTTACGTCGCGCGAGATGGTCCGTGCGACGTCCCTCATGGTCGGGCCGCCGAGGCCTGCCCATCGTCACACTGACCCGCAATAAACCTAAGGAACCACCATAAACCGGGTCTGTTAGCTACTAGGCTCAATTCATACAAACATCTTCGGTTCACAGATGATCCTTAAAAAGATCTTTAGGTTTATTGCACGCTCTTGCTAATACGGAGAAAGCGGATGTGCCCAGCGAAATAGCTCGTTTTTTCCCAGAAACAAGGATACCCATGAGCCACATCTGCAGGAGACTTTCTCCTCGTATTTTGTTTATTAACATTGGCTATAACCAATGGGCATCGCGGATCGTTACCCTCGCTTTTCTACCGAAAAGTGTGAACAACGAATCCGCGTTCTTAGTTCACAAAGGGTACACCCACACCGAGCTTTCCTCCTTAATAGTACGAGACGTGTTTGTTACTGCTCTCTTAATCCTCGGGCAGTCAAGTCTATCGTTCTCTTAATCCTCGGGCAGTCAAGTCTACTGTTCTTTCACTCCTCGGGCAGTCAAGTCCGCTGTTCTTAACATATCAAATCTATCAACTTTCGCGTCAATCAACTACTGTACTTTCCGACACGACGAAGTCAAACAATTCCTGTCTACGTAACAAGTATTGTAAGCTGCTGTAAATATATACATGTTATATAACTGTAGACTACAGTTGTATTCAAAAACAAACACCCCTATTATCCCACAAGAAATAAGGGATCGCCCTGCTCGTGGTGTCGATTCTTATAATCGTAACGGGAATTTACGACTCCCGTTGACGCGCATCAACGCGATCGCGTCTCTCCGCGACTGAACGAAAATACACTACTAATATGTAAATTCTGTAGATTTTTGTATGGCGTTTATTAAATTTTTTCGATAATCTGTAGTACCTGAACTTCCATTTTGAGACAAAACGATGGTAAGCACTCCTTGTGGTATGGAATTAGTTAGTGAATCGAATCTGGGTCCAGGTTGTTCTTGAGCTCTCAGATTCATCTCTAAGTGACCCGGATCGACAATCCAATTAGCCAAAGCGTCCGTGACCACCGCATGAATCCACGTCTTAATTAAAGGTAATTCCATCATTTGTACTGCTCGCAAGATTCTCACGCTGAACCAAACATCCGGTTTCTCTAAGAAACTCACGCTTAAAGATGTTGCGTGAGGAAACGGTGCCATAGAATCAAGAGTTAGGGTGGCAAGAATGGTACCCGAAAGAGACAGTTTCTCCACGGCCAAATCGATGTCCATGCCAACCCTTTAATTCCAGATTAAACTTTTTGAAACGTAATAAGATCAGAGAATCAGCTATTACAGTAAGTAATATTTAAAATAAATTTTTTTATTTTAACAAAAAATTTTAACAAAAAACAAATCAAAATTAATACATTAACAATATAATACGTAATCAAATATTTTAAATAATCTAATGTCATTTCTTGAACTCCGGACAATTACCTTTACTTTAAGTTATTCAAATATTCATCTTTTATAATTATTTTTAGATTGTTCTTTTTTTTCAGTTTTGGCACGTTTTGATGTTTGGCACGAATGTATGTCGTGAACAATGGTTCATTTGCTATTTATGAAACGGAATTATATTATATTTTTTAATTATATAATAATAATAATAATAATAATAATACAAATAATAATATTTTAATTATTATATTACTTTATGGTTTTGGAAAATATGTGTAATATCTTTTCTCTCTCGTGCAAAGTATAATTAGTCAAAAGAAAAGTAGCAACGGATTTCATTTTCCGAAAACTATATTCTCTTTTTGTTAAAATGAAAAAATTGAAGGCTTTTGAAATTATTATGAATGTAATCGAATCTTACTTTCTTTTCTATACCAGTTATGTATATTTGTTATACATGTAGATGATATATTATATACTAACCCTTTTCCAAATAGTCTTGTCGTGATGAGCATACGAAATTGCTCGCAATCGAGGCGTAAGTCAGCTTCGATTGACAATTTCATTTGTCTTGTTTGACAATCGTCATCGTTGTTCGCATAATCTACCGTTCTTATGCGTGTGATACATGGGGTTTGCTCGCCAAATGTGAGTTCTCTTAATTCCAGTGGTCCTAGAATGATATTTTCCATTGAAATTATTCTTTTATAAATTCATAAATATTTAAATCAATGGTAAAGTTTCCTATAAATGATCAATCTCATTAAGTTTATGTTCTTGCAGAAATTAGAGAGAGTAATTTGTTACTCTAGTCGTTAATTGTTGTCTACCTCCACTCGTTTGTAAATTGATAAAACTGAATTTAAAGTTTATTTTTAATAAGTTTAATATAATTGTATGAAATTAGGATTTAAATGAGCTGAATATTTATTGCATCTTCGGTACAATCTTCGTCATATTATTATGAATCTGTATTTTTTATACCAATGCGACACATGTTGATTTCGTTAATTACATTTTTCTGAAAAGTGGAATTAAGAATGTTGAGAACTAAGGTGACGATTTATCAAAAATGTTAAAAATATCATCTATTATGTTAAGAAGAAAGGAAGAAAGAAGAGCATTACACAATTTGATATAAATTATCCTGAGATCTAGAATTAGTCAAAAAAGATATCTTGTAGATATTTACTATGTTAGTTTTAATTTAATACATACGAAGCATACTAACTCTATATTTCTAATACCGAATTTCAAAACTGGATAGTAGTTTGCAAATTGTTGTTAAATATTATTTTTCTAATAGATATTCTCTTATATTACATGCTTATTTACAATAAATTTTACTTTTTGACTGATTATTTTATATTGTAAACAGTTCTATCCTACAAAAACTTTTAATAGCATAATCTACAATATTTTACTAGCTCATTATAATTACATATTGCGAAAACTCACCAAGTATTCCAGGCTTGGCTTCATTTAGAAGAGGTTCCAGTCTTTCTTTTGCTAAAGAAAATATACTGGTGGCGCTAAATCTCCACCTACGTTATAAATAAGATCGTAAGTTGCAGATACGAGAGAAAAATATTATATTGATACATATGTATGTACGTTTAGAGGTAATTAGTTCTTTATTAAACATTAATATAACATTATATAAACAATTAACATTTAAAAATCACTAATTAGAAAGCTCAATATTTAAATATTATTTTTTAGAAACTAATCTTCATAAAATTGAGACAAATCAATTTTGAATTTTGAAAAATAAATTTTTACTCGATTAAAGAAATATGTATATTTCAATTTGTTAATTTCATCAAAATGGCTATAGGATGCCATAGAAATAAATTTTAATCAAAGGCGAAGTATTTATCGGTACAGATTTTAGTAATTTGCATGTAGAATACGTATATTTGTCATAATTAAAAACATTGTCTAATTATCTAAATATTTTGATTATAATCGAGAAAATTTCGAAATCAAGTAAAATGGGCTATAGATCAACATTAATAATTCAGTGTACTGATAAAGCTGGTAATTTCCTAGCTTTCAGTAAATTTTTTCAATGTTTAGAAGCTTACAGATTCTTGTAATAGAGTTGAATTTTATTCAAAAGAAATTATGTATATTTTCTCAAATATAAAATTCGATCATTTCGTTCGATTCGTACATCATTTTTCCTCGTAAATGGTTGATTTTTTTATTTTCCACTGTCTTTTTAATTTGAAATAGTAAGGATTACAATAGTAAACGTATAATACTCATAAGAAAATTGGTAAGGATTGCTCGATGGCTAAAGTATGGCTTGAACGGGTCTATCAACTATCCAAGTAAGTAGTATTGCCTTTACATTTTCCCAGTCGATCTCTTATGTGTTATTTTAATATCCTTGGGCAATTCCAACAAACGAAAAAACGTTGCGTTGTAACTATTACTGTTCGCCTGAACAGTCTTACCTAAGCACGATATATGATTAGCAGACGCAGTATATCGCGAGGCAAAGATTCAATATCATTCAAAATTACTTTCAATTTCAATGTAATTACTATTGTTATTGAATCGAAACCTTTTAAAGCTATTAGCTTCAAAATACTCCGTATATATTGATATTTGTTACGAGGAGATAGGAGGTTTATATGTATATATACGTATCAAAAAAGAACTAACTTCAGGATAAGCATATTAGAATACGAACAGAGGTTGCTATTCGAAATCCAATTTTGTCAACTACACATCAGTAGCAACAGTATTCATACGTATGAAACACGCGGTGAAATGTGAAAGGCAACGGTTGCACTCATGGAATGTGGAATATTTACAAATACTCGCATATTATTGATTCTTGAACTACGTTCGTTCACCTACACGAGACATTCGAAGCTTTAACGATCACGCACATTTCCGAATACAAGATGGATAATTTCGATTCATGTATATATATAAATGTATGTTCGTTGATAAATTGAATTTGATTTTATTAGTTGTCGTTTCGTACGGTACTGTAAATATAATATTGTAAAGTATTACGATGAAGATCGACAGAAACGATTTAATGTCGGGAAAAAGAATGGAATTTATGTCGCGTAGGTACAACATTTCAAATAAAAAAAGTATCATCAAGATACTTTGCAGTAGATAAATACAACTACTTTTGTTACCTTTTAGTTTTATTTGATATTTAAGAAATAAGCAACACAGTAATTAATAATTATGAATATAGGCATATAATAATTAACATTATTTTCCTTTAACAACATGGCAGTTTTAAGTTTGTTGTTACACAAATTCAGTTTAAGAGAGATATTTCTTACTCTAAGGAACTGCAGTTATTTTATGCATGAAACGATTTCAACTTTCTTTACGAAATGATAATAAAAAGGGTTAGTTATTCGATAATTATACATATCTACTACGTATATTTATAAAAGTACATGATTACCATTTATTCAGAAGTAAACTTAGCCATTCAGCAGTTTCATCCTTGTATAAAGTTCTTTTTCGACGTAGCCTGGCTAATTCGTGTTGAACGGTCGATTCAAGAAAACGGGACATCCTTGTTTTAAGTATTGTCGATGCTAGTGCTAGCACTAACATTAGCCATGCTATTGATAAATCTGCTGCACCTATCACCCACGCAATCGCAAAAGCCACACCAAGGTATAAAGCACCACGAATAGCTTCTACATCTCTCTGTAAAAAATATTATTGTTCTTAACGAAAATATCACGTTAAAATATGAAGATGGTATTAAATATATTGATTATTGTTATATTTATTATTTCTTGATCGAAGCAACATTATATTTTATGAACAGTTTACTAACAAGTAAAAACAGCATTGTTCCATTATTCATGGCGAAACTATGTTCCGTGAAGAACGTTTTATTTTATTTTATCAATATATATTTCCAAAAAGGTAAATAGGTATATTATATATATTTGCTGTAGCTTTCTTCTTCGAATATTATTCGAGGACGAATTATTTTTAATCTTGCATTTATAAATGTAACATTTATATTTGTAATCGCTTGTTTCGATGGTATACAAAATTTTCCAGTTATATTGATATAACTTGCTCTTTGATTGTTCTTTAATGTAAAAACATGCTATTAAATGTTAAACTTGGTAAAAATAAGGTTTATCACGTAACATTTCTGTGTAGATGAGTTTTTAATATTTTTTACATGGATAAAAATGAAACAAGTATCATTGTACCAGGTGTAAAGAAAATAAGTGTAAAGAGGTTCGTAGCATGATTCTACACTTGAAATTCGGAATCAAATTTTTGTTTTCATTGCAACATATTCTATTCATCACGAAGAACAAAAGTCTCGAGAAAGCCATGGGTTGCAAATGATCTCTTTTCCCGGAAAGGAAATGTTCAATTTCCAATAATTCTTAAACTGGAGACATATGAACAATAGAAGACACCTTATGCGCAGAAAAGGTTCCGCGACAATGAGATTTTCAGCGTTTAAGGTAACAATTCGATAACCAAGAATTAATATTGGAACATTTAAATCCATATCGAAGATCAAATCGGCTCCGCATCCCCAAAGAAGAATAGGTTCGTTGTTGTCCTTGCTTATGCCTATTATTTGCTAATGGGTTTACATAGAATAGTTGTTGAATCAATCATTGGCGAATACGAATTTTATAAAATTCGACGTGTTCAAGTATTCCAAATAGCTACATTGCTCGACGAAATTTTTTCCATTGAATACTACTTAAGTTGCAACCACGCTTTTTAAACTGCGTAATAAATACAGTAGCATCCTCAATCAACAGATGCCAGGATTTGTGCTCGCGAAAGACTACGTGCAATAATTTAGAAGATTTAATAAAAAATGGACAGGAATTATATATCTAGATACTTGTTATAGAACAAGTGCAGTATATTTGCGATTTTTACGTTTATGACTCCTTGGCAAATTACGCGAACGTGGACAGAATGCAGAGCCGCTCCCCATGGATCATCCCTTCTCCAGAGTTGACACTACTGGACTCCTTTCTTTGCGGAGTAAAATATATCGTTCAGAGTTCGATTTAATAATTTGCACCCGTTGAAAAGTAATGTCAAATTGAGTTTACTTTGCGTCGCTTACGATCAATTTTATTGTGTTTTACTTAGGATCATGGACGCCTATCAGAATACTATCTAGTATATCTATCAAATCAACCATAGAAAAGAAACCGGAATGGAATATATTGAATTGAACGTGGTTTTTATTATCTGAGTGAAAGAGGGATTATACGTAATTTGGTGGAGAAGGTTAACCAAAATGAGAAGTGTGAGTTCGGAATTGCTTAAATAGCGAAAAAAGGAAACAAAGAAAGGAAGATACACAATATATAATGATATATTTAGGGTGTTAATCTGTATCAGTAGATATTACTTTTCTTGCACCGCTGACTACAGAATGTTAACACATTGTGAATAAAGCCAGTTTCAGAATTATTAAAACTTTAATGTTTTCTCTCTGGGAGAAGGGGTTATTTACGACCAATGGTTCCTTTGAGATTTTTGTTCCTTGTGATGAGTAGGATACGTTGCGATGAAAAAATATTTGACTTTTAATTTCAAGGTCAAGGTCGTCTTCGCATAAACTTTTCGTCTTTTACAAATCTCTATCGGTCAGAAGATGTAAAATCACGCTACGATCCTTTCCACACTTACCATTTTTGCACCTTGTACACGAATAACCTACTATCCGAATAATCTAATCTGTTATATCGGTTATGTTATTTTTCGTTCTTTTGTAATATCAATATAAAATTTATTTTGTGATGTCAGTATTTTGTAAACGACGTAAAATACATGTGCATACGCGCAGTTTAATGTTATTAAACGCTTTCTTGAGAAAATATACGAAAAAATCAGCCTAGTGAAAAAGGGAGTAGAGCGAAAATTGTATACGATAAAAGTTGTTATGTATACTTTCATCTGGCGAGGATACAGTGCGCGACCCACAATGTTTGCAGTGTATACATATGTACATGTATCTATGTACATACTCACGCAATATCGCGTGTACATACTATTATGTATTTGTAATTGTTACAATTAGGTAAGTATTAGGTATATATAGGTATGGAAGAGACTTTTCTTTGTCACGTTATGGAAAATGTCATTAAGCTGACAATGTTTAGATTAATTGTAAGATATACGAATGAAAGTAATTGATTGGAATAGAAAGGTTGCGTATTAATTTACATTAATATTTACATTATGTACGCATATCTAAATTTGATATTGAATATGATCGAAGTGAAGTTAATGTTGTTGTCTCTTTCCATCTTTCTTTAATTAGCACATAATAAAGTAATCACGATATCTTTGCACGAAGATAGTGTCTTAATGTATCATGTAGAAATAATTGTAAAAGCGTATAGTCTCGCAAATAGGTCTTAATAGATAATCAAAAAAGTTGTAATCAAATCAATGCACTAACGTTTGAATACGAACGAAGATTTCAAAGTATATATTAATAAAACGTTAGGGATGATGTAGCTTGGTTTTGTTTGGTACAAACGTACTCTTTCCATGTATCCTTCGATCCTACTTGGTAAACTTTAGATATCCAGATCATGAAGAAAAACTTGTCTTATAGCTTTTATGTACGTTTGCATGATAGTAACACTATCTGTCTTGTCAAGAACGTAACATTTCATTAATTAGAAAGTCGCCCAATGCTAAGCTATTTACGATCAACATCGATCGTAAATAATTATATCGATCTGTGGTGTTTCAAGACGAAATAGGTATCCTTGGACAATAATCACATTGGTGCACGCCGCGACAATGAGACCGCGTAGCGTAAACAAACGTATGAGGATATCCTGGAATTTTTGAAAGCGTATCAAACCTGACGAATTTGTTACATCGCAATTTGTACCTTCACTTATACTTAAGCGTATACGTATATGTATGTATCGTGCGTTGCGTTGCGTTGGTATTATTTCTAAGTGCACCAGATGTATCTAAATTGTATAAAGAATATAACTTCGGAACAATAATTTTCGAGACAATTTTCTTGCAAACGATAGATGCCTAAAAGATTGTAGAACGTGATCGAGTGTAACGGGTCTATAATATGTTTTATTTATGAATGTTAACTGTACCTATTTTCGAAATTTGAAGGAATTTCTTAGCATGTAATAGTGGAAATAGTGTCGTCAAAGAAACAAGTGTATATTATAAATAACAATACCGTAAAAAACATTCATTATTGCGTTAAATATAAATGTTAATAAAACATTAGAATTTCAACAAAATATTTTAACATATTCTAGCTTGCTTCTTGTGTTGCAATTATTAATTTGTTTTGGTAAATTTGTTTTCTTCTTCGCAGAACTAACGTTGTGCAAGGAATAAAGACCTTTTGTGATAGAAATAGATACTTTTTCTTCGAGGAATTCGCATCTTAATAGGGAGACCGATTCTTTTCTCTATGGCGTCGACAAGGTAAGGAATGCAGCGATAAAAATCACTCAACAAGTCTCACGAGTTCCGCTCTGGAAAGCGTTACTTGCAGTATTTCCCACGTATATAATAATTTTTCTTTTGCATCTAGTATGAATATCTAATTACTTAAGATTGAAATATCCCACTATTACACGCTGGGAACGGTGAATCCATTATATAAGTGGATTTATGTTCTGTAACATTACAAACTTGTCGTTTAGTAAAGTAATATAAAGGCAAAATTACAAATTTTCTACCAGCAACAAACATTTCTTTCTTACTAGGATTGAAATCGTCGTATAATTATATTTCCCTTTATTATTACATAAATTATATTATATTTACCCATTACCTTTACCCTTATATTACCCTTTCTCCGATATATATATAATATACGTATGTTACTCAGATATTACTGTTTCCTTTTTTAATAAATTATAATTCTTTCATAAAGGAATAATTTAATTTCGTGAAAGTATATATAGTATAAGAAATAATACACAACGTATTTTCAAGTCAACGATTCAACTGACTCGACGCGACGCGACGTTCAGTCGCATCTGCTCGAGAACCCTAAAGGAATATTTCCCGGAAAATTTCTTGTGTGCCTGTTCTTTTGGTGAGGTTGACAATTCGAATCACGTAAATTCCGTCAAAAAATTCCTACCGCTGCTGCAAGAACACAGACCATTAGAATTATGTATATATGTAGCTGCGTATAATGCATTTTGCATGAAACAAAACAATGTTAATAAGAGACATTTTCATGAACAATAGCAATTTCGTATTGTGACAATTTTCATCATTATCATACGGAGATGTTTATACGTATTTTTTTACTTTAATAGATAGGTAGATAGGTAGCTAATTTATCAAGTACCACGGTTAGAAACTTTCAAGTATCGGTTGTTAATTACGGTGTGGCATCCACGATTTTTTAGTCATACGTATTAAGTGGTTGAAAAACTGTAATAGATATCATATTGTGACAGCTTTTTTGCGGTATTATCGAATGAATAATTTAATATGTTGGCAAAAGCTGGTGGTGATTAATATTAGAGGCACACTATTAATCTCAATATGTTCATTAACTATGTGATCGTAAAAAAACATATGTATGTATAATGTACACATATTCATAATCCTGTCCAATGAATAAGATTTAGCCGATAGTGATTCCAATGACCTTCTCATCAAATAATAACGATACGTGTATACATGGTAATCTAGTTTAAATAACCGTTTCAAATGCATACATGTATATGAAAGATTAAGAGAGTAATAACGTAGTAGTACACATATTTTTGAAATACTTTTCAAATAATCAAGACTTTTGGCTACAAAATAATATAATAGATAAAATAGTATCTATATTATTAGCTTAAACACTTAGTATATAAGATAGATTGATTTACAGCTAATTGTAAATACTAAGTTGTTGGTAACAATCTAAAGACCATAAACGGAGAACGATATTAAAAAGTATCAATATAAATTTGTTAAATTATAGAAATACATATGTGTAGTTTCATTTGAAATCATTCAATTTTTTTTTTCTACCATATCGCTTCATCCTTTAAACATTATGGATATAATTCTGATTAACTATAATTGAATATCTTTTCAGGTAAATGATGATAAAAAAGGATCTTATTTTTGGATCAATTGTGAAAGCTGCTCTGTACATATAATAAGAATTCATGCGATCTAGTATAAAATATATCAATTAATATTTATATTAGAATACTAGAGAAGACGGAAGTTGAAAGGACTTGGAAAAAATATATTAGATGGATGTTAGGATACTACTCTGGACCAACAGACACCAGATTATATCTCCAAAATGATCGATGAAATACGAAAGGAAGATAGAGGAGAAAACCTCTTCAAACACTGCCTAAAAGAAAGAGAAGCCGGGAAAGAAGATAGTAAAAGACTGAAAGAAATGCTGGAACACTTCAATGAATGTAAGTATAGCCAAGAAGGAATAAAGTAATTATGGGAGAGAAAGGTGGATGCAAGAGAGATTCTACCAAAGAGGAAAGAAGATGTAAAAGATAAAAGACAGAAACAATGGAGCGAAATACAAAGATCTAGATACAATATGAAGTACAGGAAAATAACCACAGGAAGTTTACCAAAATATTTAAAGAAAAGAAAGAAGGAGGAAAAGCAAAAGCTATTAACAAGAGCAACGTGTAATAATTTGTAGAACGTATATATATTTGGGTGAGTGACGAAGAAAAGAGGTGTTTATTTTGTAAAACTAACGAAAGGACATTTCAATACAGGAAAGTATTCCCAATATATATTATTACTGCTGCTACTACTACTACTACTACTACTACTACTACTACTACTACTACTACTACTACTACTACTACTACTACTACTACTACTACTACTACTACTACTACTACTACTACTACTACTACTACTATTATTATTATTATTGCTATTAGAATATTAAATTTATACATGTTACAGCTTGGAAAATATCTAATTTCCTACTAAATGACACTTGTTAATGTCATTTATATGGAAAAATTTGTCTGTCATTTATTTTGTGTCACAAACTTTGATGTGTTGTAATAGATAAATACGATATGTATTATGAATATGTGCGGTTAAACAAAAGAATTTGTCGCACCTGAGATTTTTGAGCAATAGCTAAAGCGAAATCTTCGTCGGGTGCAGTATCCTCAGGGATCATATTGGCATCCCCAGGTACAGTACCGTATCGAATGGTATCGTTAATCGATTTGGGTGGACCTCCTATGAAACCTGAACAATTACCGCCTCTAGTAATTTCACGTTTCCCTGAAAAAAAGAAAGAAAGGCAAACAAAGAAGTTAATTGTTAATCTTATTCTAGAAAAATCTTATGATATTCTGTTATAATTATAACTGCTTAATGCTAATCGATTAACTTAAGTCATATATATATGTTCAATAAATGTACGATGTATTTATAAAATAAAGCGAAAAGAGATGATTAAGATTAAGAATTAATATTCTTATCTAACAATAAGCTATTCGTTGTTGAATAAAATAAATGAAATACATCAATTTATAAGTAATTATTTATGGTTACATATAAGTATAATTAATAATGTAATAAATACAATAAGTATAAGAAAGAAGTAGTACTTTTTACAAATTATTAAATACTAGATATTAAATTACATATCAAAAGGTATTTTTTGAAATTACCGAAGTTAAACAAAATTATTGAATTGCTCGGAAAGTTCGTGCCGATTTTTGGTAGGTGACATTAGGACAGGTCTGAACGTATCAGAATGATTAAAAACAAATTACATGTATACATATTCTAAAAGGTGATATTTTAGGGAAGTTTAGAAAAAAGTTTGATTAGGATAAATTAATCTTTGTTAATTTTATACACTCTTAAATATGGGAGGAAACAATGTGCGTCATAGGTATTTGATATTTTTCTTCTACCAGAAAGGCAAAAATGTTACACAAGTAGCAAACAAGATGCGTTGTTTATGATGACGGTGCTATAACTGAAAGAACTGTGCGGAAGTGCTTTGGTAACTTTAAAGCTAGTGATTTCAATCTTGAAGATCAAGGACCCTCAATCATTGATGAAGATCAGATCAAAACACTGATCGAGAATAACCCACGATACATGATTTAGTGGAAATGTTAAAAATATCAAAATCCACTACCCACGAACATTTTGTGAAGCTTGATGTATGGGTTCCCAACGATTCGGAAAAATATTGCTCGCAATTAGACGAATTAAAGGCGGTAATTGAATAAAAATGTCCAGAACTAGCGAATCAGAAGGGTGTCGTGTTTCTTCAGGACAATACGCAGCTTCATGTATCTTTGATTATTCTACAAAAACTGTTGGAGCTTGGTTGAGATGTGCTTTACCAGACATTGCGCCTTCAGATTTTTACCTATTTAGGTCATTACAAAATTCCCTTAATGGCAGAAACTTTAACTCTTTGGTCGACATAAAAAATCATATTGAAAAGTTTTTTGCCGAAAAACCTGAAAGAATGGAATATTCAAATTACGTGAAAGATGGAGAGAGGTTGTGGAACAAAATGGCACCTATATAATTCAATAAATGTATATCGAAATTTAAATGTGGTGCATTTGAATTTTCTTTAAAAATCGAAATGAACTTTCCGACTAACCCAATATATGTAGATAAATTGATGCGATTAAATCCAAAAAGATGCAACATATTGTACTATAATATTATGGATATGCATAAAAGTTAATTTTTTAAAATACGATCGATACAACGCATTTTCACATAAAATGCATTAGTCGACTTGGTTCTTTTTGACTGTACGGTTAATGACTATGTTCTCTCATACGATGTTAGGATTCTTTCATGCCTAATGTTTTCCCAACTATTATGCATATCAATTACAACCCAACTGAAAGTACAAGGATGGACGTCGTTTGAACGCAATTTATGATACCGCAATCTACATGTACGATGAATTCAGGACGCTCTTCGAGAAATGTCGCGTTTACTTGATTCATTTGTTAAGTTGTCTACTTCGATTTATGTTCGTCCCCTGTAAACGTCGCGTGAATCCTGAACGCGATTCCGAGATTGAAACCGATAAACAAGATATCTGCGATCTTACATCCCTTTTTTATTGTTTGTATTTCAATGAAAAAATATCATATTTTTCTTTTTGAATAGAAAAGATTAATTATGTTGATGCGTGGTACAATTTACTAATTGAATTCATTAGCATTTATTCGTTTTCTACTTGCACATCGATAAACTAAATCTATAAATCTAAATATGATAATATTTTATTATTTTTGACCAGTTACGAAATAAATTTGTCTAATTCGTTAATTATTAAATTTCCAAGGCATTATATTTCGTTTGAATTGTATAAAACATTCATAAACGGCATTCGTTTATACACTTTCCTTATAAAAATAAGAAAATTATAAGAATAAAAGAAAGAAAATTTTCGTTAATTTTAAATACAAATAAATCCTTCTTGTATACATACATGTATGAATTTATAATTATTACGAGCATTTGGAAAATTATATATTTAGTAGTTATGATTAAAATGGTTATGATAAAAATGATTGTCGTATGTATGTGCTTTTTAACATTCGATATTAAAAAGATAAAAGTGATTATATGTAACATTCATAGAATATTTTTCATATTTTTCAATGTTATTGGAATCTAGAAGCTGGCACAAGTTTTTTGATAATTTCTAATTGAAAGAACAGTATACTTTTTTTACTACTAAATATGTACATATATTGTTTTTGTTTTTTTGATGGACGGCAATATGTATTACCCTATATATTACGTACATATTACGTATGTGTCTGGAGATCTTAGATTCGTTTACAGATTTGTGAACGATATGATTTTAAAACTGATATACTTAAGGCTACAAGCAGGAACAATCGAGGACAAGACCTTGGCATTACAAACGCCCCTTGCATAGAAATTGATACCACAACCTTTCCAAGCGTTAACATACTTTCTAGCACTCGGGTTACAGAACTGTGAATCCATATTTTCTAAAGTCAAAAAGCCAATTCTTTTCAAATGCGAACAGATAAAAAAAAGAAAACGAATAGAAATTAATATAAAATTCACGTCACAATCATTTATTACAATTATTTAAATATCAGGTATAGAAAAAAATGTATTGTCTTTATAAATAAAACGTATCTTCATATCTACAAACAATTTAAATCTTTCGGATATCCTTCATTGATATCAACCTGATGCTTCTTCTTTATTTTTCAACCATATTGATATTATTATTAGATGATATTATTAGAAAAATTATTGCTGGATTTCGAATTCTTAAAAACGTAGCAACTTTTAGGCACATGGCTAATTTTTGAAAGAAAGATCTTCTTTGCAGTGTCCCCTAATATTATTTTCTACATACGATACATTCACAATGTGAGTTCACAGAGTTCACCGGAAACAACTTTTGTCTGTTATGTTAAAACGCGAAAGAAGTGCTGTGTTGAAAATGCATTTTTTCAACCGCTATATTTAATCCTTTGCATGATAATTTTCTGATTTGTACATTATTTCAAAAATACAATAATAAAAGGCACGACACTTTTTAAATGATAGGTATGTAACGCTAAGGGGCGTTAAGATATCTTACTCGGTTAACCGCTTCGCTACCATGAACAAGATACTTCACGACACAATATTGTTCGTACAATGACCACAGACGAGTTATCCCGCGTGTTTGTTTATTAGAAACTGTAATTACAGAAAAGCAGACTCGTGGCATATCTCGTAATCTGGTAATGCCGTTATACGAACGGTATTGCGTTGCAGGATAACTCGTCCGTGACCATCGTACGAACAATATTATGTCGCGATATATCTCGTATATGCTTGCGAAGCGATTAAAGTACCATGTACTGATTATATCGTAAAAACAAAAGTAGTCGAAATAT